>CM077658.1:10033573-10193573 GCA_039707465.1 Rhabdophis nuchalis
CTTCTGTTCTTCTGCTGTAGTTTTTATCTCTTTCTCCCTCTCTCTCTGATGCACACACACTGACACACTCCTGCCTATCCACTTTAATAATAAGACTCTGTTTTACATAAACATTAATGCCTACCGTTATCTAGGACTTGAGCCATATTTTTCCCCACTGCCCTAGTTGGAGGTGCCAGGGGACTAAACACTGGGAGATCATTTCTAGATGAGGTCAAGGTTTGTCACATTCTGTGGACAAATCAAGTGTGACCCAGAAACTCTCAAGCATGGAGCAGAGGTGAGAGTTGTGGTGCCATGCAGCTGATACACCTTGGTTCAGAAGATTGTAAACCATCATGAGAAATAGCATCCCTAAATCAAGTAGGGTAACCCAGTCCTTCATGTGCGCTACAACCTTTATTTAATGCATTTCTTTGTCTACTGTCTACACTGTGCCCTTTTTTCATTCAACCCTCAGTGTCATGAACATTTTAAGAAAAAATTAAATATATGTTTGATTGATACATTTTAAAAAATACAATACAATACAATACAATAGCAGAGTTGGAAGGGACCTTGTAGGTCTTCTAGTCCAACTCCCTGCGTGGGCAGGAACCTTATACCATTTCAGACAAATGCCTATCCAACATCTTCTTGAAGACTTGCAGTGTTGGGGCATTCACAACTTCTGGAGGCAACTTCTGTTCCAGAGGTTAATTGTTCTAACTGTCAGGAAATGTCTCCTTAGTTCTAAGTTGCTTCTCTCCTTGATTAGCTTCCACCCATTGCTTCTTGTCCTGCCCCCAGGTGCCTTGGAGAACAGTTTGACTCCCTCTTCTTTGTGGCACCCTCTGAGATATCGGAAGACTGCTATCATGTCTCCCCTGGTCCTTTTCTTCATCAAACTAGACATACCCAGTTCCTGCAACCGTTCTTCATATGTTTTAGCCTCCATTCCCCTAATCATCTTGGTTGCTCTTCTCTGCACTCTTTCCAGAATAAATAGAAGAAGTTCCATATCTATCTGAACAGCTTGTTGTCAGGGCGCAGATGGTTTTAGATAGAAATACAACAATAATCACAATAATAATAATTGTAATAAACATATCAATATTAATCACAGAGTAATAATGCAGTTAGTTTATCCAACTTGAAACATTTTCACGACAAAATGTTTTTAGTATAGAAAGTAACCATTATTATTGTGTTCGTTTTCTTATAAGTGGTTTTTTCTCCAGGATGGTTGGAATGCTCAAGAGCGTCCAATTCCTTTCTGGCTAAATTTTAGCTTTGATCTTGGGAGATTACAGGATCAGGGTTAGGCTGGGAGAGACTGGTTAGCAAAGGGAAGAGAAATAAAGGGAAAGAGCTCCAAAGATTTGGAGAATCCTCACAGGCAAACAAGGCAGATGGAACGAGAAAACGCCAAGGGACTTTTTAAGACTAACAGTTGGAAAGGCACCAGTAGGCGGTCAAACAGAACTGGCTGGGGGAAAAGAAAAGAGGAAAAGGAAGAGAATGTGGAAAAGGAAATGAAAGGGGAAAAGAAAGAGAGTGTGGAAAAGAAAAGAAAAGAGGAAAAGGAAGGGAAAGGAGAAAGGGGAAGAAAAAAGGAAAGAAAGGAACATTCTGATTCGGTGAAACCCTTTTCATAACACAGCATAACACCGAGTCCTGCTATTTTACATAAAGTATCTCGAAAAAGTCCATCTGGGTTATGAACTGAAGCAAAGCAATGGACCCTTAATGATTGCCAGAACTTCCAGAAGCCATTCCCAGGGATTGTTTTAATGGATAATAAACCATGGAGAGAAGCGGAGAGCTTGCGTTTTTCCCCCCTTGCTTTCTCATTGATTGGCTGAAGAGAAAACCATGCAGGCAATGGAGGGTTGAGCACAGATCCCCTCCTGTAAGCTAAAACAAAAAAAAAACCCTCACTCATTATAAACAGGCGGAGCCTCTGAGTTGTGTCGCTTTTCACCCAAGGCCAAAGGTTAGCCATTAAGAACGACACAATCCAAACAGGAGTCGCTCAAAGTTTCAGGAGTGGGAAGAAACTCAAATATTTGTCCTATAATTCTCAAGTTTAGTTTAGCCGGCCGTGGCAAGACAGGGGGTGGGGGAGGGCGGTTGGTTGGGGCGAGGCCTGTTGGAAATGATTAAATGGCCATGTTGAGGCTACAAATTGCTGCTCTTTGCTTTTGTGACTGGACTGGTTGCTGTTGAGTGATGTCGCCTATCATTGTGTTGTGTGCCCAGTAAAACATTTGGAGCAGTGACGGATGGACTGCAAGTCACAGCTCCTCCATCACGGCTGAAAGACCTGACGGGCTGGGAATCTGGAATGAGCACCAGAGCTCAGCTCTGTAGGACCGGGCTTCTACTGGGTGCGGAGATGCAACAGGGGCTGGGGGAAGGCACCTGGCGTACGAGATGCTGTGAAGAGCAGAGGAGCTGGCAGAAGACCCAGCGAGACAAAGTAGACGATTTCAGGGGGAAACCCCTTGAAGCTTCTAGAGCACCTGCAGATAGCTTTCCTATTCTCACTTCTGAATGTGCTTAGTAAGGTAACCAAGCTTTTTTTTTAAATCTGGCAACTAAAATGGCAGAAAAGTAAAATCTATATAAATAAAAATGTAACAAAAGTTTGTTCAAAACTGCTAATCTCCGAAACTACTGCACCGATCGCTTCCAAATTTTCACCCAACATTCCTTTCAAGTACGGCACCAATAATATATATATAGATTGTGTAGATGTCACAACTGTGCAAGGTACATGCAACGGAAATGTAAAAAAGGTAGGTAGATGGATACAGAGAGAGCAGTGGGCCACAGGTATTATGGCATCCTTTATGACATAAAGTACTCTGTCCATAAGATTCAAGAAGAAATACAGTAGGTAGGTAGGTAGGGATA
Organism: Rhabdophis nuchalis; assembly: GCA_039707465.1. Taxonomy (NCBI): domain Eukaryota; kingdom Metazoa; phylum Chordata; class Lepidosauria; order Squamata; family Natricidae; genus Rhabdophis; species Rhabdophis nuchalis. The sequence goes on from CM077658.1 coordinate 10,036,472, forward strand.
GAGCAGTGCTTCTCAAATAGTGGGGCAGGCCCCCCAGGGGGGGCGCGAGGCTCCGTAAAGGGGGGCGCGTTTCACCTCGGCAGAGGTGTACTTATAACAATTTTATAGACAAATGATACTATTTACAGTTGCGCGGGGGGCGCGAAATATTTTCTTCTTCCTAGGGGGGCATGACAGAAAATAATTGAGAAGCACTGGGATAGAGAGAGGGAGAGGGAGAAATGCGTTAGGTGGGTAGATAGGGAGAGGGAGAAATACAATAGGTAGGTAGGTAGGTAGGTAGGTAGGTAGGTAGGTAGGTAGGTAGGTAGGTAGGTAGAGGGAGAAAGGGAGAAATATAGTAGGTAGGTAGGTTGGTAGGTAGGTAGGTAGAGGGAGAGAGAGGGAGAGAGAGAAATACAGTAGGTAGGTAGGTAGGCAGCTATAGGGCTAGAGAGCGGGAGAGGGAGAAATGCGGTAGGTGGGTAGATAGGTGGAGGGAGAAATACAATAGGTAGGTAGGTAGGTAGAGGGAGAAAGGGAGAAATATAGTAGGTAGGTAGGTAGGTTGGTAGGTAGGTAGGTAGGTAGAGGGAGAGAGAGGGAGAGAGAGAAATACAGTAGGTAGGTAGGTAGGTAGAGGGAGAGAGAGGGAGAGAGAGAAATACAGTAGGTAGGTAGGTAGAGGGAGAGAGAGAGAGAGAGAGAGAGAAATACAGTAGGTAGGTAGGTAGAGGGAGAGAGAGGGAGAGAGAGAAATACAGTAGGTAGGTAGGTAGAGGGAGAGAGAGGGAGAGAGAGAAATACAGTAAGTAGGTAGGTAGAGGGAGAGAGGGAGAAATACAGTAGGTTGGTTGGGGGTTATACGGTGGTTGTGTGTATGTGTTTGTGTGTGCAGATGTAGATCTACACCCAGATTGGTTGGCCATTTAACCAGACTGGGCCAAAGCAACGCATGGCTGGGAATGTAAGTAAGTAAGTAAGTAAGTAAGTAAGTAAGTAAGTAAGTAAGTAAGTAAGTAAAGTAAGTAAAGTAAGTAAGTAAGTAAGTAAGTAAGTAAGTAAGTAAGTAAGTAAGTAAGTAAGTAAATAAATAAATAAATAAATAAATAAATAAATAAATAAATAAATAAAATGAATTGATTTTGTACAGTAAGGGATGTCCAAGCACTTTAGATTTACAAGATTTACAAACTTTTTCGACCACGTGGGTCCATTAGAAAATTGTGATTACACTGAAGAGGATAGTGATAATCATTGCTGGTTAGTCCATCTTGTCTAAAACCTCCAACTGTTTAATGAACAGGTTGGGTCTTAACATTGTAAACAACAAAAATCAAATGAAAAACCAAACTAAAAATGAAAAAAAAGAAGAAAGTGCTAAAATGGCTTCAAGTCTATTTTGTAGGGGGCGGGGGGCTAATTCCACTTTTCAAAATGTTGATAATATATAAATTTCGTTGTGTTTTCCCCCCCTTTTGTGACTCTTAAGATCATATAAATGGGATGGTAATACAATGGAAGTGTCTCGGAGAAAACCATCTTGCAAATGAGCAGTAGATTTTTGGAAAACACGATACCTGGGTGCTGCCTTGACCAGGTTTTATTTTTTCTGAGAAAACAAAAAACACAGAGAGGGAGGGAGAGAGAGAGAGGGAGAGGGAAGAGAGAGAGAGAGAGAGAGAGAATACTATTATGTCGTCCTTTCCCCCTTCACTGTCATTTTTCCTTCCTGTGACACCTAATATGTTACAGCTATCTTTATTTACAAGGGACAGCTGCTCCCATCCTTCCGGTTCTTATTTTTCAGAAAAACTTTCTACTTCACCCCATTTTCCTTTCCGTGTGGGGAATGTTTATATCCTGTCGATAACTCTCTTAATTCATTTTTGATGTAGTATTTTTTTTCCTGAATCCTACCTGTGTTTGGAAGAAATTATTTATTCCATAAAAGAGAGAGCTTTGTTTAGAAACTGTGTAGGTCTCTGTGTGCAAACAAAAAAAAAAATCGTCTTATCTTGCAGGAAATTATGAAATACTAGCTTGTTTTTAGTGCTTCCTTCTTTAACCCACTAAATTACTTACTTGTTTGAGTAAGAGTCCAGAGAAGAGCAACAAAAATGATTAGGGGCCTGGAGGCTAAAACACATGAAGAACAGTTGCAGGAACTGTGCATGTCTAGTTTAATGGAAGGGATGCGGTGGCTCAGTGGCTAAGACGCTGAGCTTGTCAATCAAAAAGGTTGGCAGTTTGGTGGTTCGAATCCCTAGCACTGCGTAACAGAGTGAGCTCCCGTGACTTGTCCCAGCTTCTGCCAACCTAGCAGTTTGAAAGCACATAAAAAATGCAAGTAGGAAAATAGGAACCACCTTTGGTGAGAAGGTAATAGCGTTCCGTGCGCCTTCGGCATTGAGTCATGCTGGCCACATGACCACGGAGACGTCTTCGGACAGCGCTGGCTCTTCGGCTGTGAAACAGAGATGAGCACCGCCCGTAGAGTCGGGAACGACTAACACATATGTGCGAGGGGAACCTTTACTTTTTACTTTAATGGAAAAAAAAGCAGTGTTTGAGGGTCTCTCACAAGGAGGATGGGAGGTGGGGGGGCAAACTATTCTCCAGAGTACTGAAGGCAGGACAAGAAGCAATGGATGGAACTAATCAAGACGAGAACCAGAAACCAGCTTTAAATTTCTCTAAGGAGAAATTTTATGAGAGGAAGAGCAATTCATCAATAGAAACAAATGGTTGGGATAGATATGCATGGCTTTCTCCAGTCATGAACAACACTAACAATTTAGTTGGTGCTCAGGTTGAGCAAGAAATAAAAAAAAAATATGTTGGTATCTTTTATATTAGCCATCTGAATTTTCTGTGGTCTTATGAGTTAATGAAGGATACAGAACCATCTCCCTGAACTTGCAAGGTATTCCTTAAAAACTTTATGGCGAAGAGTGTCAGCCGATGCTTTTAAGGAAACGAAAAAGAGAGAATGCTAGAAGAGAACATTTGTGACTTTTATTGAACCGTGGGCTCCTTGGCGCTTCCTGAACTTGGTGGTTTTCTGGCAGACGTTTCATCACCCAGGTACATAACATCATCAGTGTCATCCTCATCGGTGTCCTCAAACTATGCAACATCAGCACTGACAAATGTTCTCTGGTTTGGCAATAAAAATAAAATGCCTGCAAGAAAACCACCAAGCTCAGAGGACCCCAGATGTTAGAAAGTCAGGGAAGAAAGGAAGTTGGGAATGAAAAGATATTTGATCCATTGTATGCCCTCTCCAACTTATTAGTCCAGGGGTCTGCAAAGTTGACTCTTTGAAGACCGGTGGACTTCAACTCCCAGAATTCCCCAGCCAGCTATGCTGGCTGGGGAATTCTGGGAGTTGAAGTCCACCGGTCTTCAAAGAGCCAACTTCGCAGACCCCTGGATTAGTCCATTAAACAAATGTGGCTGGGGGGGATTTTGCATGCATGTTTTATAAAGGGCCTATTTCTCCTTACCTGTATTGTTCTGGACTTGAACTTCGAAATTAGTCAGACTTTGCTTTGCAGGCTAGCTCCCTGCTTTATTTAAATAGCAATTACTTTGGGGGTTAGCTCAAGACTTAAAGCTTGAGATTTACAACTCTCCCAGTTTAGTTTTGAGTACTTCTTCTCTTCCCTTCCTCGAGAAGATCATCACTCTTGCTGGGAAACACTCACCTCTATTGATGGAGGCAGGTTTCCCCAGCTGGATGACACGTTTCCCCACAAAAGGGACTTATATAGTAAGGTTGGCTATGTGATTTCTCTAAAGTTCCTAACCACAAGAGTGTATTTTTAGACTCAGGCAGAAAATTTCCTTTACCCCGAGCCGCGGAACCAGGGGTGGTGTTCCTGCCAGCTCTAACCTCTTCTATAGAAGAGGTTCTACAAATCGACGGGGCCGTTTAGAACCGGTTCCAGCTCCCTCCCTCCGCCCGTCCACCCATCATCAAGAGGAAGAGAGAGAGGAGGAATTCTGGGAGTTGAAGTCCATGAGTCTTAAAGCTGTCAAGTTGCAAACACTTCCACGGAGTTGGCTTGCCTATAGGAAACGGGTTCTTAAGGAGTTGCAAACATTGCGATTACTGCTACAATTACAGTAACTTGAAAGTATCGAAAAGTTTTCCCTATTTACAGTATTTATTGCGAGCATTCAAGAAAGTCAGTCTGTAAAATAGGGCAGAACTGCCACTGGGGGTGAAGAAATGGTAGCTTTTCAGCTGATTCCAAAGCCAAGTGGCTTTAGCACAAAAATAAAGAGGTTTAACTCTTCTGATGTGCCTGGGTTTTGCTTTCTGAAATAGAGTAGAATAACAGAGTTGGAAGGGACCTTGGAGATCTTCTAGTCCAACCCCCTGCTTAGGCAGGAAACCCTACACCAGGGGTCTGCAAAGTCGGCTCTTTTAAGATGGGTGGACTTCAACTCCCAGAATTCCCCAGCCAGCTATGCTGGCTGGGGAACTCTGGGAGTTGAAGTCCACCCGTCTTAAAAGAGCCGACTTTGCAGACCCCTGCCCTACACCACTTCAGACAAATGATTATCCAACATATTCTTTAAAACTTCCAGCGTTGGATCATTCACAACTTCTGGAGGCAAGTTGTTCCACTGATTAATTGTTCTCACTGTCAAATAAATTTCTCCTTAGTTCTAAGTTGCTTCTCTTCTTGATTAGTTCTCACTTATTGCTTCTTGTCCTGCCCTCAGATGCCTTGGAGAAGAGCTTGACTCCCTCTTCTTTGTGGCCTCCCCTGAGATCTTGGACCACTGCTATCATGTCATCCCTAGTCCTTCTTTTCACTAAACTAGACATATCCAGTCCCTGCAACCGTTCTTCATATGTTTATGAACATATGAAGCCTCCAGTCGCCTAATCATCTTTGTTGCTCTTCTCTGCACTCTTTCTGGAGTCTCCACATCTTTTTTACATCGTGGTGACCAAAACTGGATGCCGTATTCCAAGTGTGGCCTTACCAAGGCATTATAAAGTGATATTAACACTTCATGTGATCTTGATTCTATCCCTCTGTTAACGCAACCTAAAACTGTGTAAAATGAAGAACTTGGGCTGAAAGGTTAGAAAAACAGGCCTATCTTTTGAGAAGAAGCCCAAATCTCTTTTTAAAAAAATGAACTTGGTGCCATGTTGTTTCTATGAGTGACAGAAGCTTTTATTCATGTTTACACAAGAGGAAGTAGAATTGGCTGGGGCAGCCCCTATGCAAAGCACTTAGCCATATTTAAAGATGCTGAGCGAAAACTAGAAAGAAAACGAGTCATTTTGCCTTGTTTCAGAGAACTTTGATCTGTTTTCTTTTCTTTCTCACTAAGGTCACAAAAAACTTTTAACCTCCATTGCCAATCTCGTTCCCAGGTGCTATAAAAAGATTTAGGGTTTATTTTCTGAAAATTTCAGACTGTTCAAATATGGAGCACTCGGATTTCTTAGGACTTGGGAACTCATATTTGTTAAAGTATCTTACAGTCTACTACTTCCTATAACCAGATCCATTGTAATCTGCTGTTTCTTGTCATATGATCCCTGGAATTCAGGATTTAATAAGAAACGAGCATTGTTGATTGAGAATTGATAAGTTGGAAAACATATGAAACATATATGAAAATGTATGAAACATGTTTTCATATATATTTATATAAATCAAACATATGAAGAATGGTTGCAGGAATTGGGTACTTTTAGTCTAGTGAAAAGGAGGATTAAGGAAAAAAAAAGAGTGCAGAGAAGAGCAACCAAGATGATTAGGGAACTGGAGACTAAAACATATGAAGAACGGTTGCAGGAACTGGATATGTCTAGTTTAATGAAAAGAAGGACCAGGGGAGACAGGATAGCAGTCTCCCAATATCTCAGGGGTTGCCACAAAGAACAGGGAGTCAAACTATTCTCCAAAGAAGCAACGGGTGGACACTAATCAAGGAGAGAACTTAGAACTAAGGAGAAATTTCCTGACAGTGAGAACAGTTAATCAGTGGAACAACTTGCCTCCAGAGGCTGTAAATGCCCCAACACTGGAAGGTTTTTAAGAAGATGTTGGTTACTCAGCTTACTTTAGCAGAGTAATTTCAGTGTCTTTTGGAAGCTGCTGAAACTGGTAGCCAAATATGAACCTTCCTGATCAACACAATTATACAAGTATGAATGCATATATGCATCGTATTTGTAAAAATAATAACTTTTACATCAGAGAATTTTGACATTAATCTAGGAACTGGGCTATTCTATTAGAACTGTCATATTTGGTCTCTTGATTATTTTTCACCATCTACCCAAGAAACCCCTTCTGTACATTTTTATTTCAAAAATAAAACAGTACCACACAATACAGTTGATGCTGTTGTGTGTAGAATGGTGACAAGATTTCTCCTTGGCAGCATTTTATTGGGATACGGATAGGCTTCTGCTTATCAAAACCTACAGATCGGTTTTCCTTCCTAAATCATAAATTATCTCAACTCTTCTCCCGAGTAGGAGAACAGCTATTGATTTGCAGGGAGGTGATATGCAGACTATTTAAATGTAATCAATCAGAGGATCTGTTAAAAAGATGGATTATTAGAATCATAGAATTAATCAAGGGCAAACTTTGTAATCATTTACTGTAATACCATCCCATGCTCTAATTGTTTAGTGTAAGATTATAATACCATCACAGCTATGCTTCAGTGTGGCTCTTTCCCCTGCATTCGGCAAACCTGCTTGGCACTTATCAAAATTTAGGGTAGAAATGGAGTGCACTGCCTTAAGCAGCAGGTTGAAGCAGATAGAAAGGATTGAACTCTATGAGATAATGGAAGGGATTATCTCATAGAGTTCAATACAGGGCACCATATCTCCTCAGGGTGCCGTCAGCCGGTCAATGCCGGCTGGCGACTCCCAGGGGAAGGGCCTTCTCTGTGGCGGGCCCGGCCCTCTGGAACGACCTGCCCCCCCCCCCCGATATCCATACCATCACGGACCTACGCCTATTCCGTCGGATGTTAAAAGCACATTTCTTTCTTCTAGCCGGCCTGACATAGACTAAGGGTATAATTTTAAATTTTGATATTTACCGGTTTTAACTTTTATATTATCTAAATTTTTAGCACAGATCTAATAATTTAATTGCCTTTTATATTTTGTATATGTTGTTGGGTTTTTATCTTTCTGTGCACCGCCCTGAGTCCCCCCCAGGGAAAATAGGGCAGTATATAAATCGAATAAAATGAAATGAAATGTTAATGCAGTGACCCAATTCATGCAAGGTATTGTGGGAATGGCTGGGGCAACAGACCTCAACCCAGAAACTGGCCCATTCCAAATTGGTTTGGCATATTGGATGAATTTAGTCTTCATTTTTGAAGGGTAGGTTTGAAGGGCACCCCCAACCAGCACAGATAAAGGTAAAGCTTCCCCTCGCATATATATGCTAGTCATCCTGACTCTAGGGGGCGGTGCTCATCTCCGTTTCAAAGCCGAAGAGCCAGTGCTGTCCGAAGATGTCTCTGTGGTCATGTGACTAAACACCGAAGGTGCACGGAACGCTGTTCCCTTCCCACCAAAGGTGGTTTCTATTTTTCTTCTTGCATTTTTACATGCCTTCAATCTGCTAGGTTGGCAGAAACTGGGACAAGTAATGGAAGCTCACTCCATTATGCGGCGCTAGGGGTTCAAACCGCCAAATTGCCAACCTTCTGATCAACAAGATCAGTGTCTTAGCCACTGAGCCACCGTGTCCCTCCAACCAGCATAAGTGGGGACAAATCTGCAGGCTCAGGATACCACCAGTCCAGTGACATCTACTTTAGGGAAGATGTCAGAACTTGTTCAGTTGCTGTGTGTGTGTGTGTGTGTGTGTGTGTGTGTGTGTATTATCTTAAACCATATCTGATAGCCTAATTCTCCTCCTAATTTCCCTTTTTATATTAGATATGTTTGCCTGAGTCCCTGATGATCTTAGGAATCAATTCAAGCAGTGGAGGGGTAAAAAAATACTAATTTATTTTGTTGCGGTTCCCCTTCAGTGTTTTTCTTTTTCCCCAGGAACATATTGGATTGCACTTTTATTCATTTGTTTATTTATTTCTTCACTGCCTGCTCAAGGTCCCCTTTTGCAAGCACGCGAAGCTGTGAAAAGACTCCGATCCATTAAGTCTTCCTAGGTCTTGTTAACACTTTGAAGTCCCCATTCCAATTCTACTCGCTAGCAGGCACATTCTGGTTGGAGGTGATCTCCATAATCATCTGGGAAAGACTTCTACTCAGGCACCTGACTAAATGAAGCATTTACTCTAGGCTGAAGCAAAAAAGAAAAGAAAAGAAAAGGAAGGAAGGAAGGAAGGAAGGAAGGAAGGAAGGAAGGAAGGAAGGAAGGAAGGAAGGAAGGAAGGAAGGAAGGAAGGAATCTCTTCCCACTTAGCACAAAAGATCATCTATGGCTTATCCAGCTAGGGAGAGATTTCCTCTAAAAACCACAAAGAGGTCTTCTTGAATACAAGATGTTAATTGCATCAGGAATTTAGGCTCCCTAAGGATTCAACAGCTATGGCTCTCAGCAATAATTGGGATTAAGAAGGAAAAGGGTGCATGGTTTCACGAGGCTATTACCCCAATTCCGGAAACTAAAATCTTAAAGACTCTTCCTTGGTGTCCAATAAAAGGCATGCATGTGTAATTTTGGTCAAAAGAAGCTGCACTCTCTATTGCACATGGATCAAAATGTTTAGAATATAGAATACAATATAGAATATGTAGGACCAGAAGGGCATTCATTGATGCACAAAAATACACACATGTGTACGTTGCTTTCACTTAGCCCTGATTTTAATGCGGGTTCAAAAGAAATAACTAAAACAGGCACCTACCTATTTCTATTTATAAATTTCATGGTGGGGGGGCGGGATACATATACAGAAGAATGTAGAGTGGATGCTTCAAGAAGAGTCATCTTCAGTTGTTCAAAGAGATGAGTTTGAAAGCAGGTATTATGTTCCCGAGATTCTCTCCCTTTGGGGTAATCACATCGAGATCTTTGCAGGGAATATTAATGGCTCCTTCAAAAGAACGCAAGTGGCAAGAGCTGAGTGGTGGAGACTGGGCCCTGTCTCAGATCAACATCAACCAGAAATTGGGTGACCTTGGAGGAGAGTTACTGATCGGAGGAGATGGATCTTTCCAATAAATCTGTTTCAGGCATAGATAATCTTTTTGGACTGAGGGTAGATTAGAGCACATTCACAAAATGACTGAGATGGAAGATGTTCTTGTTCGTGCAGTGGATGTTTTTGGGCTGTGGTCAGTCACCAAAACTGCTTTAAAACACTGCAAACTTATTTCCCAGATACCATTGATCATACGCGTGGGAATTTGTGGACCCGAGAGGTATTTTTGCAACTAAACATGATGCTATGCTTCGTAGCTCAACAGCTTTATCTTTGATTTTTAAATATGTTTTTCAAGTAAGGGGAGAATAGAAATTTTCCATGATGTGCATCAGAGCTTTGATCTTCTTTGTCAGTTTCTGCAGGTTTGCTGTGAAGATCAAATGAACTGGAAGAATGAGTCGTGTTACACCTCCATCATGCAACTTAATGTTGTGTATGTTTGTCTAAAATGGCAGCACTTTGACTGATCATACATTAGGCGGGGTCAACCCTGGTTAACATTTGGTTGAGATACCACCAGAAAATCCAAAACAATGAGGAAGCTTTGCAGAGGTGGTATTCAGGAGGTCCTGACCAGTTCTGGAGAACCAGTAGTGGAAATTTTGAGTAGTTAGGAGAACCAATAAATGACCACTTTGACTGGCTCCACCTCCATCTATTCTCTGCCTCCCAAGTCCCAGTGATTGAGACGAAATGGGGATTTTGCAGTATCCTTCCCCTGGAGTGGGGAGGGAAGGGAGATTTTACAGTATTTTGAGCAACAGGGAGCCGCAGCAGAGGGATGAAAGAGCCACATGTGGCTCCAGAGCTGTAGGTTGCTGACCCCTGATCTAGGGTCTCAGTATCTTTTTTGTGGTGCAGTATTCCAAGTGCGATATCATTGGTGCCATATAAATAGGTACTTCCAGTCTCTTCATTTCAACATCATCATCTATCAAGCACATAGATGGTGTGAGTTTTCTATCACAGCACCTGGAAAAATTATCCTTCCAGAAATTGGTATGGTTTGTGTAATTTCCACCCATGTTCAGAAAGTTAGTGAAAATGTGGGCGCTCTCCTGGGGTTAGTGATTAAATCCCTGCAGGATTTGTGCTTGCTATAGAGTTGGCCTCGGAATGCCTATGATCTCTTTGGCCTTTTTATATTGTCCCTGTTTTTTCAAGAGTAAGCAACGTGGACTTTGGAGTTGGGCAGCTCTCTAAATTGCATGACATAAATAAAATTGATAGAAGAAAGGTGGTACATCTTGTGGGAGAGTCAAAGCACTTCTCCCCAACTGCTTTTGAAGGAACTCTATTCTTCTTATGCACAGGAGCAAAATTGCTACAGTATCTCTCCAGCATCTTGTAATAAGAGACAATTTATGGCCTCTGATGAAAGGTGGAAATGGACAGAGAGGAGAGGAGAGGAGAGGGAGGGAGGAAGGAAGAGAGGGAGAGAATGAAAATGATGTGGTTATGTGTGCTTGATTATCAACGTGCACAAGATTTAGATCAAGCTGAAGCCAAACCAAATTTTAAAGTCCTATCACAGCCTCTGAGCATTTAACAATTGCGATAGATAAAATAATCTAATGGACCTTAAATGTTAATGGGTGCTGAGATTTACACCTTAATTGCATTTAATTTAAACCACTCTGGGTTTTATGGGAGACTTTTATCTTTTTGTCCACAAAGAAACAGCCATCTATATCTTTGCCTTGAGAAGTGTGTGTGTGTGTGTGTTTGTGCGCGTGCACACACACACACACACACACACACACACACACACCAGATGTCTTGTAGGCAACCTGTAATTACAGGCTATACTGGCATCTTTCCTATCACTCCTTAGACATAGTTTCATTGAAGCAACTGGTGATTTTATCTAAATGCGGGGACCTTCCTAGCAAATGAAGGCAAAGTAGAACATGAAATGGAGAAGCTTTCCCAAATAGAAATATCTCATAATAAGCGTGAACCGGGTTTTTCTCCCTATTGCGATTATCTCTCTTTTTTTAAAAGAAAGTAACAATTTTATTGCACATTTATAGGCTGTGTTCACAAAACACACTTTGCCAGTGTAGTTAGAAAGCTAATAGCTGCATTCACACAACTGGATACATTTCATTAGTTTTAATCTTGTTTCTTAATCATGTGTATGTGTGTGTGAGAGAGAGAGAGAGGGAGAGAGAGAGGGAAAGAGAGAAAGAGGGAGAGAGAGAGACAGGGAGAGAATGATGTGGTTATGTTAATCTTGTGCATGTGCGTGCATGCATGTGTGTGTGTGTATGTGAGAGAGAGAGAGGGAGGGAGAAAGCGGGGAGGCCTAATACAGTGATAGAATAGAGAGTAGAGAGTAGAGAGTAGAGTAGAGTAGAGTAGAGTGGAGTGGAGTGGAGTGGAGTGGAGTGGAGTGGAGTGGAGTGGAGTGGAGTGGAGTGGAGGGGAGGGGAGGGGAGAGGAGAGGAGAGGAGAGGAGAGGAGAGGAGAGGAGAGGAGAGTAGAAGAGAATGGAATGGACCTTGGAGGTTTTCTAGACCAACCACCTGCTTAGGAAGACCACTTCAGACAAATGGTTATCCCATCTCTTCTTTAAAAAGCCAAGAACCAGAGTATATATTGACAGCACAGATTGAGAAAACAAATTAACTTGTTAAGCATCGTAAGTATACTAAATGCAGAAATTCACATGAACAGTGTTCACGCCGATCCAAATTATTTCTTCCACATCCTCTCTATACTCCCTTGGCATCCTATGGATGGTAGCTAAGCTTGCAGGGGCTTCTTCTTTTCACCCCAGATTGCCCTATCTCATGTTCCTCAAGAGAATTTAAAATCACAGTTTATCATTCTCAACGATGCTGTTGAATGAATTCACAGCCACGGGCCAATTAATGTAGGCTCAGAGGACACTGTCTCTTAACAGGAGTGTATAACTATTTCCGACTCAAAGTCCAATTATATTTCTTGGAAAGTCTTGAGGAATTTGTAGGAGCAACACACATTTTTTTAGAGTCAAAAGAGGATTTGTTCAGAGTAAAAGGTCAATGGGTCCAGAGCTTCCTTCCTTCCTTCCTTCCTTCCTTCCTTCCTTCCTTCCTTCCTTCCTTCCTTCCTTCCTTCCTTCCTTCCTTCCTTCCTTCCTTCCTATAAAGCTGTTCATCTCAATCTAATGGCTCTCGGTGCCTAACAAGATCTAGAATATAGAATAAATGTACACTAAAATAAATGTGTCACGTTGAAAAGGGTCTACATCCCTTAGACTGATACGCTCCCACAGAGAGGGCCTTCTCAGGGTGCCGTCGGCCGGACAATGCTGATTGGCGACACCCAGGGGAAGAGCCTTCTCTGTGGCGGGCCCAGCCCTTTGGAACGACCTTCCCCCTGAATTGCGTACCATCTCGGATCTCCGCCTCTTCCGCCAGTGTTTAAAGACACATTTGTTCCATTCAGCCGGCCTAGCGTAACCTCCACAAATGACTAGTTTATACAGTTTTAAATTTGGGGATTTTAATTTGTTTTTAGCACAGGATGGGTATTAAATAAGTTTTTTAAATTTTTATTTGATTTTGTATTGCATTTTAAATTCCTGTGCGCCGCCCTGGGTCCTTTTGGAGAAGGGCGGGGTATAAATTTAATAAAACAAATAAATAAAATAAATAAATAAAAAAAGGCCAAACTTTCAAGGCTAATAGGGTGAGGACTAAGCAAGCCTTGTGGGAAACTGTTCTGAATGGCAGATGTCATGATAAGAAGAGATGCCTCCTGAGTTCAAACAGATAGGATTATTTCACAGATGGGCACCAGAATGTACCCACCCTAATTCTGGTGGAATGGATGGAAATGATTAGAGAGAGATGGTCTTGTAAGGAACCTGGGCCCATGCCTGCAAGATTTCATAGTTAAAAACCAGCACCTTAAATTACATCCGGAAACCTATTAGAAGCCAGTGCAGTCCACGAAGTGTTAGATGAAGTGTTTTACAAGATATCAAACTTCATTTATTTTTATGAAGTGCATTATCATGCTGTTGCTTTCAGATAAATTAATTTCCTTTATGTCTTGGGAGTCCTTGTTTGAATTGTGGTTAAAGAGTGTGTGTATGTGTGTGTTTGTGGCTTGGATTGGTTTAATTGGTTTTCTTACAGTATACTGCACTGTAATTCACAGTTGTTAGATTTGAATAGCCAGTCTAGGTAGTCTCATGCAGTACAAAGGTTAGGATAATATATCTTCCTTCCTTCCTTCCTTCCTTCCTTCCTTCCTTCCTTCCTTCCTTCCTTCCTTCCTTCCTTCCTTCCTTCCTTCCTTCCCTCCTCCCTCCCTTGAAACATGCACCTTGTCTCACTTCACAGTTTTAAAACCCTTTTGATTTAGTTTTAGACTAATGCAAATTACGGTTTTATTATTTATGCTCATGTAACCCACATATTTAGTTAGTTATAAACAAAAGAGATATATAATTAGCCTCAAATACAATGTTTAAATTTTATATTGGTCTGAGATTGTTTACGATACAAATAAATTTTACTCTACGATGAAACACTATATTCAAAATAGAAAATAGCCTTTGCTGATCGAGCAGCCCAACTTCTCATGGTCAAAAAATTCCTCCATATTTTAAATCGGATTTCTTTTCTTATCTCCTTCTCTCTTTTCTTCTTTCGTCCTCTCCTCTCCCATCTCTACTTCTCCTTCCCTCTTCTTCCCTTTCCTACTTTTACTTCCTTTCCATTTCTTCCTCTCCTTTCCCCTTTCTTCTTTCCCTCTCCTTTCCCCTCTCCTCCTCCTACCTTTCCTTCTACTCTTCTCTCCATTCCCTCTTTCCGTTGTGTTTGTATATTTTCCTCTTCAATCTGGTGTATTTTCGGGATGGTGTTCTAGCAAACCCGGTTCTATATTTATATAACAACCTTAAATTCCCTCTTCCACAATTTATTTTAATTTTAATAGTTGCACAGACATCATCCTTTAAATGTATATTTGTATATTAATACCATTCTGTTTTCCACTTCTTTCTCCCTCCTTCATTTGGTAATGTTTTCTAATATAAGCTGTTCCTCTGTCTCACTGCTGTCTGACTCTGAAGGCAGCTGATAACTGTCAAATGGCCCTGATCCACTCTCTGCCTCCGACACAGAGCCCTCCTCAAAGCCTTCCCCAGACTCCAGGACTGGTCCATATTCCTCCCCAACCCTCCTCACTGTCTGAATCTGCTGTCAGTTCTACGGGCTACTAGCAGGCCACAACATGAATGTAGGTCTATGGCAGACCTGCTCATCTGGAGCCTTGAAGAATTTGAATTTGGGTACATTTTTTATTTGGATCAGCCGGGATGGTTTAGAAAGTAGTTTGGCTTCAGACGCCGAAAAAGAGATGGCTGAAACTCCATGATTACTCCGAGGTTCCTTAAATAGGCTTTAAAAAAAAAAAAGAGGTAAGCACCCTTAAATTCAATCTTGAGAGGCCTTAAAAAGAGGTCCTTTCCCACCAGGAGAAGTAAATGTTCTCCCTTCAGAAGGATAACCAAAATAGCTTTGGATTTCAAAAGTCAATCTGACCCAGAATTCAACACAACTTGGAAACCACATTTAGATCGCAATTCTATATATGGACTTGTATCATATCCGACATTTAGATTATTCTGATTTCACAGCAAAAGGAAAAGGAAAAGGAGGAGCCATCACATCATAAAACCATGATGAAAAAAGCAGAAACAAATTCAAACAGCATTTTCTCAAGTTTGCAAGTACTCAAATAGCTAAATGAAGGGTATATATCAAAGGGCGAGACATACACAAAGGTGTAGACTTCAGTGTGGGCAGAATAAGAAATATCCCTCATATATTCATTATATTCTTTGGAAACAGAGTGGAAAGGACTTGTGAGAGTTACAAAACTGACAAATTAAAACCCACAGATAATCTCCAAAAGGCAAATAATTGATTGGAGCCCTCGGAGCAATACCTAAAGGAGTCCCTCAATATTTTGATATTTTGAATTTATCCGAACTGAATGCCCTAATTTTACAAAAATAAATAAATTACTTTGCTTGGAACTGCCTAAAGCCTTAGGCACTACCTTAATCGTTCTTAGGTCTTTGGTTAGGAACTGAGCTTTTAAGTTTTCACCAGTTTTAGGCTGCAGATTACTCTTCTTCTTCTTCATCATCATCATCATCATCATCAATATATTTTGATTCTCTTCTTTATAGGCTTGGTTGCACCATTCTCAGTTTTGAAACGAAGCATTAAAGTGCATTGCAGAATCTCCTTTCAGAACGAGATGAGCTCAGTGGCTCATTTAGAACTTTACACTGGATTTAGCTCAAACTGCTGAAAAAACGACTCTTCAATCATTGCTAACGGTTTGCTGGGTGGGAAATTCTTGGCAGATTCCACACTTGTCTAATCCAATTTCCTACCATAGCAGGCTCTCCCCCCTCCCCTTCTACCGGACACTTAGCAGGTGACATGGAGGGCTTCGAGATGCTATTTGGGTGCAGCAGATAAGCTGGCTTCCGAGAGCTAGAAATGTATTGGCTCCTTTGGGGAAGGGGATAGCAGATAAATGCTGTGGGATGTGCTGAGACGGTGATATTAGGAACCATCTGCATCCTCACCATTGCATTTATGCAGAGCCCACCTTTCCCCCATCTCTGGGAAAAAGGATTTCACCGTGAAGTGGAAATACACATTTCTTTGACCTGTTTGTGCAACTCGTTCAAGGCCTGCTATTTCACCTGACTACTCATTGATTTCCAGGCTCATTAAATTAGAATTTGTACTTGAACGCCACAGCTTTCTTCTACAGCTCTGGCCTAATATAGACACATGGACGAAAGGAAACTTGTGACGGATTTCTTGAAGAAAAATAAAGGAGTAAGAGTGTGTGTGTATTTATTTATCAGCACAAACCTAACACATACACATACACACACACATGTTAATTAATGTAAAGTACTCTTGAATCCCCAAAGCCTCTATCTATTTCTATGTATCTATCCATTGTGTCTATATTATCTGTCTGTCTGTCTGTCTGTCTGTCTGTCTGTCTATATTTATATGGATGGATAGATAGATAGATAGATAGATAGATAGATAGATAGATAGATAATACAGACAGGATGGATAGATTACATAGACGAGATAAAAAGAGTAGGTAAGTAGGTAGGTAGGTAGGTAGGTAGGTAGGTAGGTAGGTAGGTAGGTACGTACATATATGTTTTCTGAGGTTTTCGCGGGTGTTTGTATGTAGGTCTTTGGTTGTTCGGGTTTTCTCCCACGTAGAATTGGAAGTATCTTCACGACGTTTCGATGAAGTCTCATTCATCATCTTCAGGCTGGTGCTTCCGGCTTGGTGCTTCCAGGAGCAACGGAAGCACATAATACAGACAGGATGGATAGATGAGATAGATGAGATAAAAAGAGTAGGTAGGTAGGTACATACATACATACATACATACATACATACATACATACATACATACATACACACACAAATACATAGATAGATAATACAGACAGGATGGATAGATTAGATAGATGAGATAAAATGAGTAGGTAGGTAGGTACATACATACATACATACATACATAATACAGACAGGATGGATCGATTAGATAATGAGAAAAAAGGTAGGTAGGTAGGTAGGTAGGTAGGTAGGTAGATACATACATACATACACAGATACACAGATACATAGATAGATAATACAGACAGGATTGATATACTTGATAATGAATTAAAAAGTAAGTAGGTAGGTTGGTTGGTACATACATATATACATACATACATACATACATACATACATAATAAAGACAGGATGGATAGATTAGATAGATGAGTTAAAAAGTAGGTAGGTTGGTAGGTAGGTAGGTAGGTAGATACATACATACATAAATACATACATACATATATACATACATACACAGATACATAGATAGATAGATAATACAGACAGGATGGATAGATCAGATAGATGAGTTAAAAAGTAGGTAGGTTGGTAGGTAGGTAGGTAGATACATACATACATACATAAATACATACATACATATATACATACATACACAGATACATAGATAGATAATACAGACAGGACATTATTCTTATTAATTATGGAGGTTTTGACTAAATTGATAGAAAAAGATGAAGAAGTGGAAGGATACAAGGGATATAAGATAAATTTGTACGCGGATGATACCTTGATTATTTTGAAAGATATAGAGAAAGATTTGAAGAGGATAAATAAACATTTGAAAGAATTTGAAGAAATGACAGGTTTAAAGGTAAATTGGTCAAAATCTGAATTATTAATGAATAAAAATGATAAAGAGTGGGAGAGTATCCAAGAACAATTTGGGATAAGAATTAAAAATACACTGAAATATTTGGGAATAACACTTTCACTTAAAGTTAGAGAATTGAAAAAAATTAATTATGATGTGATGTTGAATGAAATAGAGAAAAAGATAGATAAATATAAAGAGATAAAGTTGTCTTGGTTTGGCAGAATTGCAATGTGTAAGATGATGCTGTTACCAAAGTTTAATTTTTTATTTGAGATGCTACCATTAAATTTGACAGAGAAGGATATGGAAGGATATCAGAAGAAATTAGATAAATTCTGCAATGGTGGGAAAAGACCTAGATTAATGAAGAAAATGTGGTATCAAAGTCAAAAGGAAGGTGGATTGGGAATTCCCAATCTACTTAATTATTATAGGGCCTATAATATTCGAACTGTAATAAAAATACTTAAAGGAGGAGATGGACATTGGGGAGATCTAGAATTAAAGGATATTAAGAGATTTGGCCCTACATGGTTTTTAGATAAAATAAAAACAAAAAAGGCAATTAACAGTTATTGGTTAAAGGGATTGAGTAAAATTTGGAATAAATTTGTTAAAATATTGATTCCGGATATATCCTTCTTGGGGAAGACACTTGGAAGTTGGCCGATAAAAACAAATATAAGTCGAGATAAAGTAGTTGAGGATGAAAATATAGGAAGTATAGTAAATTGGTTAAGAGCATTAGAAATTGAGAGCAGAAAAAAAGAAATAATTGAAAAATTGGAGTTGAATTGGTTTGAAAAAATACAGGTAGAAAAATGGTCTATGGAAGTAAGAGGAACATGTAAAATAGGCAGAAGTAAAACTGAATTTGAAAGTTTAGTATCTCAAATTATCAAGGATGAAATTGGGTTAAAGGGACTCGTTAGTAAGATATATAAGATTATAAACTTTGATGGAAATCCACAAATGGTAATGAAGATGAATTGGGAGGAAGAATTTAAGATTAAAATATTAGACTCGGATTGGAATGTGAATTGGAAAAGTCGAATTATGAGGATTATGTCTATAAGGATTAAAGAGCACAACTTTAAGGTTGTTTGGAAATGGTATTGGACTCCGTTAAGGTTATCATTGATAGACAAAAAAATTAGTAATAAATGTTGGAGATGTAATATGGAAGTGGGAACTTATGAACATATGTGGTGTAAATGTGAAAAAATTAAAAAGTTTTGGCAACAATTGGAGGAAATGATGTTTGAAATGATGAAGAAAAGAATAATTTTGAGATCAGAAACTATATTATTACTGATAATTAAGGAATTAGAATTAACAAAATATGAGAAAGAACTGATTAGAATTATGATTATAATGGGTAGAATTATAATAGCAAGATACTGGAAAATAGAGGTAAATATTAAAATAGAAGAATGGTATTGTGAAATGTGGAAATTAGCCTTAAATGATAAAATGACTTGTGATATTAAATTTAGAGAGGGGGTCTATAAAAAAGACATTTTCTGGAAGACTTGGAACCCATTTGTGGACTATGCACTTGGAACTTTGGATGCCTCGACACCTGTACCCAGGGAACGCGGATTTTGGAGATCTTAAAGACAATTGAAGATATCCAAAGAACCAACTCTTCCTTTCGTTTTGTATAGCACCGGGTGGATTATTGATTATTGTTAAAAAAAAAAAAAAGTAAATTTTATGTGTAGATGTATAATTTGTTGAAAATTATAATAATAATAAAAAAAAGATAATACAGACAGGATGGATAGATCAGATAGATGAGTTAAAAAGTAGGTAGGTTGGTAGGTAGGTAGGTAGATACATACATACATACATAAATACATACATGCATACATATATACATACATACACAGATACATAGATAGATAATACAGACAGGATGGATAGATTAGATAATGAGATAAAAGGTAGGTAGGTAGGTAGGTAGGTAGGTAGGTAGGTAGGTAGATAGATAGATACATACATACATACATACACAGATACATAGATAGATAATACAGACAGGATTGATATACTAGATAATGAGTTAAAAAGTAAGTAGGTAGGTTGGTTGGTAGGTAGATACATACGTACATACATACATACATACACAGAAGCATAGATAGATAATACAGACTGGATGGATAGATTAGATAGATGAGATGGTAGGTAGGTAGGTAGGTATATAGATACATACATACATACATACATACATACATACATACATACATACATAAATACATACATAAATACATACATACACAGATACATAGATAGATCATACAGACAGGATGGATAGATTAGATAGATGAGATAAAAAGAGTAGGTAGATAGGTACAGATAGGTACAGTGGTCTCCTTCGGCTCCAGACTTTCCTTAACAATAACCGCCCACCCCCCACCCTTGCCAAGGGCCCTGGGCTGATGAACTGCACGGTAGCCTGGTGGGCACATATCCACGAGGGGTAAACCCCCCTCGGGGCCCAACCAGGTCTCCGTAATTCCCACCAGGTCCGGGACCCCCTCTGACACAAAGTCACATACATAGATAATAAAGGACGGATAGATTAGATAGATGAGATAAAATGAGTAGGTAGGTAGGTAGGTAGGTAGGTAGGTACATACATACATACATACATACATACATACATACATACATACATAATACAGACAGGATGGATAGATTAGATAGATGAGTTAAAAAGTAAGTAGGTAGGTAGGTTGGTAGGT
Source organism: Rhabdophis nuchalis (assembly GCA_039707465.1). Classification (NCBI taxonomy): domain Eukaryota; kingdom Metazoa; phylum Chordata; class Lepidosauria; order Squamata; family Natricidae; genus Rhabdophis; species Rhabdophis nuchalis. Next base: position 10,056,662 of record CM077658.1, read on the forward strand.
AGGTAGGTACATACATACATACATACACAGATACATAGATAGATCACACAGATCACACAGGATGGATAGATCAGATAGATGAGTTAAAAAGTAGGTAGGTTGGTAGGTAGGTAGGTAGATACATACATACATACATACATACATACATACATACATACATACATATATACATACATACACAGATAGATAGATAGATAGATAGATAGATAGATAGATAGATAGATAGATAGATAGATAGATAGATAGATAGATAGATACTACAGACAGGATGGATAGATTAGATAATGAGATAAAAGGTAGGTAGGTAGGTAGGTAGGTAGGTAGGTAGGTAGGTAGATAGATACATACATACATACATACACAGATACACAGATATATAGATAGATAATACAGACAGGATTGATATACTAGATAATGAGTTAAAAAGTAAGTAGGTAGGTTGGTTGGTAGGTAGATACATACGTACATACATACATACACAGATACATAGATAATACAGACTGGATGGATAGATTAGATGGATGAGATAAAAGGTAGATAGGTAGGTACATACATACATACATACATACATACATACATACACACACAGATACATAGATAGATCACACAGATCACACAGGATGGATAGATCAGATAGATGAGTTAAAAAGTAGGTAGGTTAGTAGGTAGATACATACATACATACATACATACATACATACATACATACACAGATACATAGATAGATAGATAATACAGACATGATGGATAGATTAGATAGATGAGATAAAAAGAGTAGGTAGGTAGGTACATACATACATACATACACAAATAAATAGATAGATAATACAGACGGGATGGATAGATTAGATATATGAGATAAAAAGAGTAGGGAGGTACGTAGGTACATACATACATACACAGATACATAGATACATACATAGATAACACAGGACGGATAGATTAGATAGATGAGATAAAATGAGTAGGTAGGTAGGTAGATACATACATACATACATACATACATACATACACAGATACATAGATAATACAGACAGGATGGATAGATTAGATAGATGAGATAAAAAGTGTAGGTAGGTAGGTACATACATTCATAAATACATCATACATACTTTCATACATACATACATACATACATACATACACACACACACACACACACACATACATAGATAGATAATACAGACTGGATGGATAGATTAGATAGATGAGATAAAAAGAGTAGGTAGGTAGGTACATACATAAATACATACATACATACATACATACATACATACATACATACATACATACAAACATAGATACATACATACATAGATAATACAGGATGGATAGATTAGATAATGAGATACAAGGTAGGTAGGTAGGTAGGTAGGTAGGTAGATACATACATACATACATACATACATACATACATACATACATACATACATACAAAGATACATAGATAGATAATAGACAGGATTGATATACTAGATAATGAGTTAAAAAGTAAGTAGGTAGGTTGGTTGGTAGGTAGATACGTACATACATACATACATACATACATACATACATACATACATACACAGATACATAGATAGATAGATAATACAGACTGGATGGATAGATTAGATAGATGAGATAAAAGGTAGATACATACATACATACATACATACATACATACATACATAGACACACACACAGATACAGATAGGTAGATAGTACAGACAGGAGGGATAGATTAGATAGATGGGATAAAATGAGTAGGTAGGTAGGTACACACATACATACATACACACACACACACACAAACAAACACACAGATACATAGATAGGTAGATAGTACAGACAGGAGGGATAGATTAGATAGATGAGATAAAATGAGTAGGTAGGTAGGTAGGTACATACACACACACACACACAAACACCCAGATACATAGGTAGATAGTACAGACAGGAGGGATAGATTAGATAGATGGGATAAAATGAGTAGGTAGGTACGTACATACATACATACATACATACATACATACATACATACACACACATACACACATATACATAGATAGATAATACAGCCAGGATGGATAGATTAGATAGATGAGATAAAATGAGTAGGTAGGTAGGTACATACATACATAAATACATACATATATACATAAATACATACACAGATACATAGATAGATAATACAGACAGGACGGATAGATTAGATAGATGAGATAAAATGAGTAGGTAGGTAGGTAGATACATAGATACATACATACATACACAAACACACAGATATATAGATAGATAGGTCAGACAGTAGGGATAGATGAGATAAAATGAGTAGGTAGGTAGGTACTTACATACATACATACATACATACATACATACATACATACATACATACACACACACACACACACACACACACAAACACACAGATACATAGATAGATAGATAGTACAGACAGGATGGATAGATTAGATAGATGAGATAAAAAGAGTAGGTAGGTAGGTAGATACATAGATATATAGATACCTACATACACAAACACACAGATATATAGATAGATAGGTCAGACAGGAGGGATAGATTAGATAGATGAGATGAGATTGAGTAGGTAGGTACTTACATACATACATACATACATACATACATACATACATACATACATACATACATACACAAACACACAGATACATAGATAGATAGTACAGACAGGACGGATAGATTAGATAGATGAGATAAAATGAGTAGGTAGGTACTTACATACATACATACATACATACATACATACATACATACATACATACACAGATAATACAGACAGGAGGGATAGATTAGATAGATGGGATAAAATGAGTAGGTAGGTAGGAACGTACATACATACATACATACATACATACATTAACACATCTATCTCATCTCATCTATCTAATCTACCTACCTACCTACCTACCTACCTACCCTTTTCACCTCATCCATCTATCCATCTATCTATCTATCTATCTATCTATCTATCTATCTATCATCTATCTATCTAACCTATGTACCTACCTACCCTTTTCATCTCATCTATCTAATCAATCCCTCCTGTCTGTATTATCTATCTATCTATCTATCTATCTATCTATCTATCTATCTATCTATCTATCTATCTATCTATCTATCTATCATCTATCTATCTATCTATCTAACCTATGTACCTACCTACCCTTTTCACCTCATCTATCTAATCTATGTACCTACCTACCTACCCTTTTCATCTCATCTATCTAATCAATCCCTCCTGTCTGTATTATCTATCTATCTATCTATCTATCTATCTATCTATCTATCTATCTATCTATCTATCTATCTATCTATCTATCTATCTATCTATCTATCTATCTATCATCTATCATCTATCTATCTATCTATGCTTTACATGATTTTACATGCTCAGATACACACCCAGTCTCTAGAGTTCTTCCAAAAAAGAGAAAGGAAAGGAAAGCTTTCTAATATTATTCAATGATTGCTTTCACTTTATTAAAAGGTAGACGGGGCTGGGGGTGGGGTGGAACGGTGCTCAACTACAGAAAGATGGACTTTTTCTCCATTATATAAAAGGACAATTTTCATGGTGATTTTGTCTTTTAGGAGAGGATCACTCATGTGTGATGGACTTACCTCCTTCAGTTCAGTAACATGTTTTTGCTGTCGCCAAGGCTTTGTTATGTAAAAAGAAGGGGGAAATACAGCATTTGCTGTTGAAAGTATGTTTGTAACCAAGTCTGAGTGCTTTACATCATTTTAAAAAAAACATGTAACAATAAATGAAAAAATAGAGAATACAAGCCCAGCAAATACATGCAAAAAGGGCAAACTTTTATAGGGGAAAAACCTTACCTGCCAGTGCTCCAAGATCTGGGAAAAATAGACAGATGTTCAATTCCTTTTACAATGTCAGCAAGGTGGGCTGTATGTAATGGTATGTGAGAGAGACCTTGGGAAATGATGCCTAGGGAATGCTCAAGTCACAGAGAGCACAGCCTCTTGGGCTGTAAATGGCAGGAAATAAATGGCACACAATTTTTTTAAAATATAACTTTATAATAAAGTAGAAGCAGCTTATCGGAGTCCTGGTGGTGCAGTGGGTAAAGTGCAGTATTGTAGGCAAACTCTGCCCACAGCCTGGAGCTTGATCCTGGCAGGGTTTAAGATTGATTCAGCCTTCCATCCTTCCGAGGGCAATGATGCTTGCAATATAAACTGTGTGTAAACTGCTTAAGGGGTGGTATATAAGCCTAAGTGCTGTGGCTGTAGCTAATATCGGCCTTGTGTCTCGTCTACATGGGGAATCAGACAGATACGTATTTCTGTGAGGTAGCTCTTCCAGGTGCTATAAGAGGGAAGGCACACCTCCCGATCTCAAGGGGTGACATATTTTTAATTGAAGAAGACTTTGCCACTTTGCCAAGTGGACAGAAACCACTGGAGATAGGTGGCCTACCTATCAGAACCTGTGGTGGCAATGATGTTCTGTTGAAGAGCAAACTACTCAGGCCACCATGCAGACAATTCAGCTGAAACTATAGATAATAATAAAGGGACACGGTGGCTCAGTGGCTAAGATGCTGAGTTTGTCGATCAGAAAGTTCGGCAGTTCGGCGGTTCAAATCCCTAGCGCCGCATAACAGAGTGAGCTCCCGTTACTTGTCCCAGCTTCTGCCAACCTAGCAGTTCGAAAGCATGTAAACATACAAGTAGAAAAATAGGAACCACGTTTGGTGGAAAGGGAACAGCGTTCCATGCGTCTTCGGCGTTTAGTCATGCCGGCCACATGACCATGGAGACCTCTTCGGACAGTGCTGACTCTTCGGCTTTGAAATGGAGATGAGCATCGCTCCTTAGAGTGAGGAACGACTAGCACATATGCACGAGTGGAATCTTTACCTTATGGATTCCTCTTTTAAGTTTTCTCCCTTCTTCTTGTTGTTCCCCTTGCGTGTTCTTTCTGTTCTCTACTCACTCACTGAAAGCAGACCAGATGTGTCCATCGGTTAAAAAAAAAGTCAACTCTGCAGCCATAACATCATTGTACTCAAAGCTCTGCCCCAAACAAAGATACTCCGATAGCAAATCCAGAAGGGACTCAACAGCTTGAAGATTAGACTGTTTTCTCTTTTCCCAACCTTTTCTTATCCTGCAAATGTTTCTGGTTTTGCCTCGCCTGAATCTTTGTACAGAGTGACCCATATTTTGCATGCCAAAGCCTGTGGGCGTTTTTAGCATATATTTTTTTTTTATCAAGTGCAGGCATTGACCTCAGAAGGCTATGTTTAGGAAAAGTCATACATAACCATGTAGGAAATGCAAATGAGTGCATATTGTAGTAGGGACGATTGGCTTGCCAAAGAGATACAGCAAGAAAAGGAAAGAGGGAAAAAATAATATCGCGCATTAAAATAGCTAAGACTTTTCCTGCGGAGTCTTGCTTTGCTTAGATTGCCAACTGAGACAGAAATGACCTGAAACCTATTGGAGAAACTGGGCAAGGATGGTCCACTCAGATCCCCTGTTATGGCATAGGACTTACAAGAGATACCAGCTTTGATTGTTTGGGATGAAAATAGGCTTACCTCTTAGCTGTCAGCTGATTGTTGCTGATTTGGGCCATCCACGTTGTTCTTAAAGTGCTGGAAAACTTTCAGACCTTCATATCCCAGGTGCTTTTCCTTTGGATGAAGGCAGGGGTGGGATTGAAAAAAAATAGCAACTGGTTCTCTGTCCGGTTGCTGAGTGGACGGGGCCATGGGGACATGGCCTCCTCAGCGTCCTCATGGAGAGGGGCAGTTTCGCCCTTCCCTAACTCCTGAGGTTTTCCTCAAGCCTCCAGGAGGGTGAAAACAGCCTCCCGCTGGCTCCAGAAGCCAGAAACGGGCCCATTTCTGGACTCCTGTCGGCCCATTTTTCACCTTCCCCAGGCTCCGAGGCTTATTCTGAGCCTCTGGGAGGTCAAAAATGGCCTCCCTGTATTTTGGAGGCAACCAGAATCCAGAAACAAGTCCATTTCCAGACTTCTCCTACTTACCTGACATGATGAACTCCTGAGAGGGATAGATTGGGGTGGGGTGGGCAGGGCAGGCTCAGCTTGTTCTTGGAACAACTGGTTCGGCGAACCAGATGCAAAATTAGCATCCGGTTTGGCCGAACCGGTCCGAACCAGCTGAATCCCAGCCCTGGACGAAGGCAACTGTTTACGTAGTCTACCTTATATTATCCGCCTTGCGTTATCTGAGTCGAGTCCTTCCTTCCGAGTACACCATGGATGCAAATTTTATTTCCAGGTCAATCTCTGAAGTTTTGTTCTTTCCTCATACACAAATGGATTACAGTAACAATTGTTTTACATGTCACCCATCATTAGGTATTCCCTTCTTCACTAAACAGGAAACAACAACAGCAGTCACAGCTACTCTCCGAGTCCGACTAAAAATGAATTCTCCAGTTTTAATGGGGGCCCCACTAATTCGTGGAACCTCACCGTGAAGGAGATCTTTTAAAGAATTTACGACAATCTTTCAACAGTTGAGAAGTATCACTCTCTACACAAGCGAGCTCTGGAAGAGTTCTGGGTTAAAAAATAAAATATAGAGCTTGGTGTTTTTTATATTTTGCAGGACATTCCAAAGATGCAGCCTTTTTAAATTCTTTGCAATAAAACATGTTTTATTGTTCTAGGAATGCAAATTTTTTTTTTGCTTTTGTTCATAGAAAGTGTATAGCTGGAACGAGTCCAAGGATGCTTACGAGTGCCCAACTGCACTTAAAATAGGGATAGGCAACTAATTCCTCAGCTTCCAACTGTGTTCAATATGTCAAATTTTGTTGGCATTTTGAAGATTTCGGGAAGAAAAATAGCGGTCTAGTTTCCGCTCATTCTGAGGCAGAAAACATAGCTAAAAATGCAAACAAAATGTCTTCCGGTCGCTTTCCCCACATTCAGAAAATTCCAAGTCAACCTGACTTATCATATCTTTCCCACTTTGCATCAGTGAGAGTCAACTTCCACCCAACTTATTATATGAAGGATACTTGACCATGAAGAAATTGCTCACACTTGACTTAAAGAAAATGAGCTAATATCATTGGGAAAAAGCAAAAGAAATTTAATCCTTGTAGGGCTATGTCATTTCAGAAGCCACATCTTGTAATGGTATTTTAGAATGACCTTGGGAGACGGGCCAGGAAAATGCCTAAGGAATGGTCAGAGAAGGAGGACACAGGTACATAATGCATGGAGGAAAATGCTCAGAAGGGCCCCCCAAAATTCTTGGGCAGATGGCAGGAGAATTGTACTTTCAGACTTGCAAGATTCTGTTATTATAGCTTTACCATAAATTAAAATTAGCGTATCTGGCTATGTTTCCCCTCTGGCTTACCAGGTAAAGCTGAACCAAAGAACCAAGAACAATATGTGTAGTTACTTCTGAATAATTTCTGTATTGCTGCATACCTACAGACAGAACCTTGCCAGACTAAAGCAATTATCCGCAATAACTATCAATATACTCGGTGAATTACTGGGGAAGGTCTGCCCTTGCTTTTTTCCTGCCCATCAGACATTCTAAGCTTCACTTTGGAGACTAAAATATATGAAGAAGAGTTACAGGAACTGGGCATGACTAGTTTATTGAAGAGAAGGACCAGGGCAGACAGGATAGCAGTCTTTCAATATTTGAGGGGCTGCCACAGAGAGAGGGGGTCAAGCTATTCTCCAAGGCACCTGAAGGTCAGACAAGGAATAATGGATGGAAAGTGATCAAGGAGAGATTCAACCTAGAAATAAGGATACATTTTCTGGCAGTGAGAGCAATCACCCAATGGAAGGGAAGTTGCCTTTAGATGTTATGGGAGCTTCATCACTGGAAGCTTTCAGGAAGAGATTGGACCGCCATTTGTCAGAAATGGAGTAGGGTCTTCTACTTGGGCAGGGGGTTGGACTAGGCGACTTACATGGTTCCTTCCAATTTAATCTAAAGAATGCTGAAATTCTAATTTACTAATCTAGGCTAATGTAACAGAAATTTGGAGATCTGAGTGTGTCCGGTTTCCATCCCCTTGCCTTCTGAGCTGATGGACAAAATAAACATGCCATGGAAAACGTTAGAGACTTATGAGGTCTCTATAGTAAAATGCAGAATGCTCCATCTTAATGATTCTAGAAAAGTTTAAACTGCCCCTCACCCAAAGTAAATTTCAGCCTATTCTATTTTTTTTCAACAATGCATTGGTTGGACTGCAACAAACAGAAGGGGTGGCCTCACGCTAGTGAAAATAATATGTGTCAATTTTGCACCAAACATATGGGATGAGAATAAAGGCGCACGCTAGTAAGAAGTGGAGCTTGACCTAGGTTTTTCTATGGGACTTTAGTAGCCACTCAAAGACGGTGATTCGAACAGTATATAGATTTGTCAAGAGGCATTTTTAGAGGAAGAGCAAGTGATTATATTGGGAGAGCAAATACCAGAAACCAAAGATTAACCTAGTTTAGCCCTGTAGGAAAGAAGCTTGGAAATGAGGAAGGGTTCATTTCTGCAGACTGTGGGCAGAGGAGGGTAGGAAAATAAATAAATAAAAGGGCTTAAGAAATCAGGAACCGTAACAGTGTTTATTTTGTTTAGAAAACTTTCTTCCTTTATTTTTCCTGTGCTTGGGATGGTTCTTATTCCCCCCTCCCCAACTCTTGCAAACGTTTTCCATATGACCAAACACATAGATTTGGTTTGTAAAAATCCCTTTAAAAATCCCTCTAATTCGGGAAGGTGCTCGCCCGGAGTACAGGCTGATCAGAAGAGGGAAAGGAAAGTTTAGAGGAGTGGAAGACCAGAAAGAAGAATTACAGCAGGAGAGAGAGAGAGAGGGAGAGGGAGAGGGAGAGGGAGAGGGGGAGGGAGGGAGGGAGGGAGGGAGGGAGGGAGAGAGGGAGAGAGAGAGAGAGAGAGAGAGAGAGAGAGAGAGAGAGAGAGAGAGAGAGAGAGAGAGAGAGAGAGAGAGAGAGAGAGAGAGAGAGAGTGTTTATCAAACAGCTGAGGCCATCTCTTTTCTGGCCAGATATAATTATCAATTCTTAAGCAGCAAAGGACAAAAGAGGAACTGTCTAGACTATCTCACTTACAAGATATTGATTGTCCCAGTGGTAAACTGGTTAGTATAAGTGTATTTGGTTGGAAAGGTCATGAGTTTTAACACCTGGCAGAAAGCTATTCAACCTTGACATAAGTCAAATTATTGCAGTGTTGCTGAAAAAGACTTTCTAAAGGCTCAGCTTTACACCCCAAGGATATTAGCCTTTTGTTCTGTGGAAGGATTCAGGGCGAAAAATTGCCTGTATTTTATTCCTTCTGAAGAGTGGAATATGGCCTTCCTGGTATCCCATTTTTATTATAATAATAATCTCTTCTTTTTAAAGTAACAGAGTATTCAATACACAGGGAGCAATGACTTGCTCTTCTACCAACGAGTGATGTAGTTTTAATAAATATTGTATTTAAAATAAATTACATTTAGATTCTTCTACTACAGTGGCAGTGGCTCAGTGGCTAAGATGCTGAGCTTGTCAATCAGAAAGATTGACAGTTTGGTGGTTCGAATCCCCAGTGCCACGTAACGGAGTGAGCTCCTGTTACTTGTCCCAGCTTCTGCCAACCTAGCAGTTCGCAAGCATGTAAAAATGCAGGGAGGAAAATAGGAACCACCTTTGGTGGGAAGGTAACAGCGTTCCGTGCACCTTCGGCATTTAGTCATGCTGGCCACATGATCATGGAGACAACTTTGGACAGCCCTGGCTCTTTGGCTTTGAAATGGAGATGAGCACCTCCCCCAAGAGTTGGGAACGACTAGCACACCTTTTACTACATTCTTGACTGGTCTTGTCCATTTTGAGCTAAGGACATTTGCATTGACTAAGCAACTGATCTACACCAATGACACATATGCAAAGATCAGAGGTGGCTATTCCCAAGGTGGGAATGGCCTTGGGAGATGGAGCCAGGAGATGCTGCTTAGAGAATGGTCAGATAAGAGGCAGCATATCCCACATGCTGAATAGAATAGGGTTGGGCAACCTGCTTAGAAGAGACCCTGTCTAATTTCTGAATCTGTAAAGGAGACAGCGAGAGATTTGTACTTTCAGACCTGCAGGATTGATGTCAGCCTTACCTGATAGACCAGAAAGGAAATATAGCAAGGTAACCTAATTCTATTTTATTCTGAAGCTACATGAACAGAATCTTGCAAGTCTAAAAGTAGGACTCTTTTTGCCATCTCCTTTATAGTCCAAGAAATTCCACCCCTTTCCAAAATATCAGAGGACATCAGCTAACCACATATCTGTGCCCCAAGATAAGAAAAGCTAGACACTTCAACAGTAATAATATGATAGGCAGAGTTTTCCTCCGATATGTATGGTTTTCATTTCCAACCAACCAATGCTATGTAGAGATAGATGCTATCATTAATGAATCTGAGAATGGAAGCTGTTAGTGAAGAAGGAAAAACTTTCAGGCACCAATTTAGATAAATTATCCGATGCTTCATCTATCAACAGATCAATAAATAAATTTGACTAAAGGGAAATGCACTGAATTATGTACCAAAGCACAATGCAGCATTTAAAGCTAATGGCTTTGAATTATCGAGAACTTCAACCATTTATCAAAGTGCAAAGAAGCAATTATTTTGGAAATATTGTTCCTTTTTATTTATCACAAAGCCATTTCATTCCTTTTAAATATTGCCACTTTGGTTGCTTAAAGGAAGGTTCCTGAAATGATGGAAAGCAAAGAAAACTGGGGTAAGGAGCCGATCAGATGGTCAAGGCTAGAGTTTTCTTGTGCGCAAAGACCAGTTTCGTAAAACAATTCTGCTTGGGAATGTAATGTATTCCTTTCTTTAGCAGCTTTCTACAAATATATGATAGATACAGCAGCCAATAAGGCCAATCTATTACATTTAAGGGCCCAGTGGCTAAGATGCTGACCTTGTCGATCAGAAGGTCGGCAGTTCTGCGGTTCGAATCCCTGGTGCCACATAACGGAATGAGCTCCCGTTACTTGTCTCAGCTTCTGCCAACCTAGAAGTTCGAAAGCACGTAAAAATGCAAGTAGAAAAATAGGGATCACCTTTGGTGGGAAGGGAACAGTGTTCTCTGCGCCCTCACTGTTTAGTCATGCCGGCCACATGACCACAGAGACGTCTTCAGACAGCGCTGGCTCTTCGGCTTTGAAACGGAGATGAGCACCGCCCCCTAGAGTCGGGAACGGCTAGCACAAATGTGTGAGGGGAACCTTCACCTTTAATCATAGAACATTTTTTATTATACACCAAATGCATCTTCTTGCATTTACATGCAACTGCCTCAAAATGTGGCATACTATGGTTATTCCCTGTAATATAAAGAAAGAAGCTTCCTTAATGCTGGAAAGAGCACTAAGCTAGTATCACGGAAGTTTACAGAAGAGGAAATTATTTGGCTAAAACTGTAGGAGGAAATTCAATATAATTTCCATTGTCTGCCCTTCATGAGATCTCAGATGAGGTTCTCCTGAAGACTAACCTCCAAATTGCCAACAGTCTGGAGAAATATGAAGAGTGGTCCAATAATTTTTCTTCATGTGGAGAAAAGCAGAAGCTGTCACCTTTTCTCCTTACAAGAAGGAAAACACCTTTTCTCTGGCTGGCCCAGAGAATATTCTCCATATGTATCTAATGCATTGGAGATGTCATTGGGAATGTGTTTCTAGTATTTCCTTACAGGTTTTGATAACATTTGGTCCTTAAGTTCAATCGAGAGAGAGAGAAAGAGAGAGAGAGAGAGAGAGAGAGAGAGAGAGAGAGAGAGAGAGAGAGAGAGAGAGAGAGAGAGAGAGAGAGAGAGAGAAAATCAGTTCCTTGGATTAGATTCAACCTTTTTCCTGGAGCAATGAAGAACCTGCTGAAATTCTTAATGATTATGTTCATGAAGCAAATTATTGTTATTTACTCTTCTTCATCCCGGCCTCCCAAGGGCAAAGGGGAACACGGCCTTGGAAAATGTAAAACCAACCAATTCAAACGTAATGGGTGCATTACAATGTCGAATTAACCATGGTTTTATTTGCTTCTTTATTGCAGATAACACGATGCCAGTTTTGCAGATGGCTTACGACGAATTCCTGGCATGAAGAGTAAAGCTAACAAAGCACAAAACAATGGGGAAAATAATAATAATAATAAAAACCTACAGACAAATGAACTTGGGATAGAACAAGGAGAAGAAGAAAAAAAGGGAATTTCCATGGCGTCGAAGAATTCTTTATTTTTCCTCAAGTTTTCTTTTCTTAAAAAATAAACAAAAATAAACAAAAGGACCTAAGACATTCACAGGAACCATTTCTCTTCAGGTGACAGTACTCAAGCATGTTCTTTTATTACATTTAAATTGGAAAAAAAGAAAAAGAAAAACTGAATGAACATGGTGCTGAGTGAACTGGGCCAATGGTGATGATATTTGCTGTACACCCAACTTTCCTTAAAATTCTCAACTTTTAATCCCTCTGGTTACTTAACACCCTATGTGTTTGTAAAGAAACGAGTTCACCCTGCAGTATTTAGAGAATGGTTTGCAAATGTATCTTTTAATATCATATTTTATGGATATTGTACTATATATATTTAACTAGAATGGGCGTAACCTGGACTTTTGAGAACCGTCTCCTTTTAGGCAAAGTGGTTTTCGTTTGCTATCAAGAAGACTTTTCGATTATTTAATACTTGGGATTGTTTTACTGAACATTTGAAGTGCAGGAAGCAAAACCAGCCACGCACTCTCCTCCTTAGAGAGGAGAATCCAAATAACAAACTGAAATTCCTAGGGGCTTCTTTTAAGTCTTATGTGTGTTTCATTTTTCCAAGAAATCAAACTTCTCCAAGGGCCAATTCAACCCATTGCTGAAAAGTACTTTTTTTTTTTTTAGTCCTGCTACCAAACATCCATTATAGCAGGGAGCAGGGATATTGCCTGGTGTGTGTACCTGTTTTAAAACATGCAGTCAGGCACTTCACACTTTGTTTTCCTAGCTGTGCATTGAACAAAAAGAAAGCACAGGGGAGTGGCATTATGCTTACAAAATTGTAATGTGCAATTCAGCTTCCGTTTCTCCCCACCCCCCAAAAAAATGCTTATTCTCCCACTTTTTCTAGGGCCTCCATTGGATATTTCCTTCTCTATCTTTTTTAAAAAAAATCAGTTCAGACTGTAATCATGGGAAACAAAACAAAGCGAAGAGAATGAAGCCTATTTTTTATCTTTTAATAACAACAACAACAAAATAGTGCAGACACTAATCATAGGAAGCAAAGCTGAGAGAATAAAGCCCAGCAAAATTACGCTCTCCATTAGCCCCCTGTGCCCATTCGTATTTCCCTCCCGTCTGTTTTTCTGCTGGTCAGGATTGCTACCATTTCATTTAACGCTTACTAATCTGCAGCTCTAACCTTCTAGATCAGGAGCCTCCAACCTTTGCAACTTTAAGTCTGAAGGACTTCAGCTCCCAGAATTCTCCTTCTCTGAAGGAGCTGAAGTCCTTCAGACTTAAAGTTGCAAAGGTTGGAGACCACCTGTTCTAGATGATAGGATTGGAAGCCTTCCAATCTTGGCACGTTTCTTTCGGTCCACCTCCCCAACCTCACCCAGCCCCCACCTCAGCTCCATCTGAGAGTATCTCTCTCTCTCTCTTTACTCTGCATGTGCTTTGCCTTTCATTCCCTTACTTGCCCTGCCTGCCAACTCTTTCCTGGATCAGCTTCTCGCTGAGGTCCCACAAGGCAGCCGCATCCGTTCCGTTCTGCGCCTGTTGCGACGGCACGCAGCGACAGCAGTTGTTGAAATACATGCCTCCCAGGCCTTCCAGTTCGGCCGCGACAGCGCAGTAGACGGTGGTGGCCGCTCCTTGTTGCTGTAATTAAAACAAAACAACAAAAGAGGCGTGAGGGGACATGTGGTGAACACCAAGGTTAGAACCAGGCAGGCTGGGCAAAGCCTGTGCTCTCATCAAAGGCAGATTAGCAACTTGGCCGGGATTCAGAGTGAGTCCAGAAGGGCCCTGCCCTGTGCCATCCATCTTACAATTAGTGGTGTCTCGTTAAGTGTGAGTGGATCCATCTTTTCTTAGATGAGTAAGGATGCTCCTTTAAGTAGCAGCTCAATAAACGTAGCTGGATAATCACATGAATTCTAGCCTTTCCCCCCCTAATCAATCTCACAGAAGTGTTGTTCCAGGAAGAACGTGATTTAGAAGGGAAGGGTAGGCGGCTGAATCCAGCCTAGGGACACTAAAGTTGATCGCTTGTTCCTATGAGCGACACACAGGTTGTCATGCGAGGTTAAAAGTGAATGTAATCTGAACAGCTTTGAAGAGGTGTAGAAATGATTTTGAGGGCGCTCTTTTCCCCTCTCTGGTTAGGGGTTGTTTTCATTCAACTTGCGAACCAAAGCTTGAAGAGGAGAGCTTGCAAGTGGTTTTTAACTTGCCAAGTTATACTCTGACAAAAAAAAGGGATAGAGAAAGCAACAAATAAGAATCTATCTGGCTGTCCTTTGCGGCGATGCACAATAGGAATAGATCACCAGGTACAGATTGTGAAGCGCATAGACACTGAAGTGAAAAGGACATAATTCCAGAAGATGCACAGCCTATGTTTGTTGCAGAGTCACCAGCAAAGGTCTGTTGTGCTTCACCCCACCCCCACCTCCATGAATAAGCAGTGCTGAAATGAAAGATCTCACTAAGATCTATGAACATGCTTCTTGCAAGATCTCCCAACAGTTTTTGGTGGGGGAGAAGAGAGAGGGGTGTGTGTGTGAGGGACTACATCAGCAATTTCATGACAGCAACTGGGGCTAGGAGAAGATACCAATGTCCCTCCTAGGAAAGAAGGAAACAGGCCACCTTGCTTCTAAATGGGTTGGAGTTCTTGGACTTGGCCAAAGTAACCATTTGGATTGGATGAAGGGATCTATCCTAAGTGTCAAATGTTGCCCCAAATATTTTTACATTCAAAAGAATGTTCAAGTCAGTTGTTAAATGTGATAGGATAATTCATTTGGAGAATGAATTTGAAGTTAGATCAAATCCCAAATATCCTTTGGGGATTTCAGACCCTGTTTGGCTAAGTGGGTAACTGATTGCTCTCTGATTTTTTTAAAAATTCCAAATAAAGTTAGAGATGTCCTCCATGTCAGCGGCATAGAATGCAATTGGAAATGTTGCCAAAATTGTCTATGTGTGGGATCTCCAACCTTGGCAACTTTAAGCCTGGAGGATTTCAACTCCCAGCTGGCTGGGGAATTCTGGGAGTTGAAGTCCTCCAGGCTTAAAGTTGCCAAGGTTGGAGACATCTGGTCTATGTGTATGCACACACACACACACACACATATACAGAATATATATGAATTGCCAATGAAGTCTTAATTGATGGAAAATGATCTCTCCTAATGAATGCCCATTCATTGGAGAATGATGTGATGGCACTCACCTAAAGATCGAACTTGTTAGCAAGGAGCTAAAATGAACTTTTGGGCTTTAAGATATGGACTTAAAACTAGGAGATCTCTCTTACAACACAGTGGGAAAATGTTAAATTAGAGTGGAGTTGCATTTGTCGGAATTTGGGGGAAAGATTTGCTTTGTGATCTATTTAAAAATGTTTCAAATCTAGAATCTGGTAGCTTATTATTTATTATTATCAGTGGAAGAAGCTTTTTTCCCTCCTAATAATAATAATAATAATAATTTAATTTTATATCCCGCTCTCTCTCCCCAAAGGGACTCGAGGCGGGGCACAGGCAAATTAAAACACAAATAAGACCACAACAAAATACAAGGTTAAAAATAAATTAAATTGATCCTGCGCTAAAAACCCATAAACTAAATTAAAACAGCCCCTAAAACCCCTTACTTTAAAAGAGACTACCCAAGGCCGGCCAGGCGAAAAAGATGTGTCTTTAATTTTAAACGGAAGGAGCGGAGGTCCGTAGTTGTCCTAATATCGGGGGGAAGATCGTTCCAGAGGGCTGGGCCCGCCACAGAGAAGGCCCTTCCCCTGGGCGTCGCCCCCTGACAGAGTCTAGTGGACGGCACCCGGAGAAGTCCCTCCTTGTTCCCTTATCTGGAAATACGTTTTTTTAAAGAGGAGAAACAAAAGAGTTTGGTTAAACTATCTACTACTATTTTTGTGTGAAAATATGACATAAATTACTCATAGCTCAATAGAGAAACTTTCTTTTTTAGTTAGTTTTCAGCAAGTTTGAATAATCTTACACCATAAATATCTTACATTATACAAAGAATAGTTGTCATTTCTAATGTGATTTCTATTATTTCTTTCCCTAAGGATAGAAGAAAGGTAATACTAACTATGCAAAATATTAATTTTCCCCCTTCTGCCAAACTACATATCCAAATTTCTGAAAAATCTGTGCCAATTATAGGAGCAAGGTTACCTATCTGTTATTTATGCTAGTGTGAATATAGTTAATATATATGGGGATGGGGAAGTAGGGATACAAAATAAAAACAAATATTATTTATAATATTATTATTTATAACAATGCCAACAGAAGGAGAAGGAAAGCCAGTTGTGAATTAATTGTATGCTTTAAACACCCTTCCTCATTACATACATCACTTATTGCTCAGGCTATGACCCAACTAAATTGAATGTTTGTCAAATAATCACAGGCATTTTAATTAGTGCTGTCACTGAATTAAAGGAATTTGAGTTGTGTAATTGGATGAGGTTTAGTCAATTGCCTGCCTTTGTGTAAATTTGCATAACCTAATTTGTGCATGTGTCTACTTACATAAGACCAACAGAACTGAAGGGAGTCCTATTTTGTAATTCATTTTTTTATTTTATTTTTTGCTAGAGCTTTTTCCGAGAACATGATCTGTTCAGTCTTGCTTTCTTGGTGGAATGAGCTGATCCTACTTCCACCGAGGAGATTCCTGCGAGTGGGGTGCTAAAGCTTTCCATTTCTATATCAGGGTTCTAACTCTGTTGCATAAGTGGAGGCAGCTGGAAAATGGCAAGGCCCACTTTGAAGAGCAAGGGGGAATTCCTTTTCGCAAAGGAACCCAATTAAACAGTGGCATTTTGTTAAAAAAACCAACCTGCTTGGAAGTTTTACAGGCTTGATTTGAACGTTAGTTTTGATACGTTGAGTTTGCTGGTTACGTTCATGAATAGTGCAGCAATTCATGAGAAGTAGTAGAATACAGAAGATGTACATTTGTTTTGATCGTGCTGGTTTACCTACAATCAAAGTTTGAAGGGCCATAGGTAACCCCTCTAGGTGATAAAAAGCCCATCCTCTACTCTCCTACTTGTTCTCTCAAGAAAACCTAATCTAGTAGATATTACTGTTAATGTTCTGTTAATAAAGATAGAATTCTTGGACACATACAAGGACTTGTGCCTTTGGTGCACAAGTTCTCAGCATTAATGTTAATAATGCTACTTTAGGAAAATGGCAAGATATTTAAAATTGTGATTTGTAGGCCAGATGCCAGCTTGGTCACTTAAGGAAGGGCCCTGGTTAAAACAATAAGACCCAGCAGGATAAGGGGCAGCTCCAGAAAGAGCCATATTCCCTGCTCCATGTCCGAGTATCTTGCAAGATGGATAAGATAATTGGTTGGTTAAAATGCATAAATTGAGAAGAGACAGAGAAGGATGGGCTGTCTTCTTCTTTACCATCTTTCTATGGTAAAGGGACCAATGAATGGCCATTCTCCATCTTGCTGATACAAGATAGGTTCATTGTTGGCACAACGCCTGTATACCAGGAACTTTGCAGCACATCTGTACTCCCTTTTTAAACCGCTTAATTAAACACTTCTCAGGTAAAGATTGTGTGACTTGTTACAAATGGTCCATGGGGATGGATTGTGATTTTTTTTTTTTTAAGTGAAAAATTCTGTAAGTGTTTCGGCAAACTAAATAGCTTTCGTATCACTTCTTTTCAAACAATCAAAAGGTTGCCTATTCCATATGGCACAGGCATTTAGGAAGAGGCCCCCTTGTATTAACCTCTGACAAAAGCTGGTGTGTGTGTGGGCTCCTACTGGCGTTGGTCCTGGTTTGCTTCGCGTGCAATTCCCTGTAAATTGTTCTGCCCATGTGCGAAGAACATGAAAAACTACTAAAAAACATACCGGCAACGCCAGTGGAGACCTGGGAACCAGTTCGGGGGCGTGGCCATCCTGAGTTGCTGCTGGCTCTGTGACCCAGGCCAGATTATCACTACCAGTTCACCCAAAACGGTAGAAAACCACCTCTGGTATGTATGGAAAGCCAAAAGCATAAGATAAAAACGTTTTCGAAGTCCTGCTGAATATTTCACCATCTTGAAATAGCCTTTCCAATCCAGTCAAAGCTTTAAGAGCTGTCAGACTAGAGCACTCAACTGCAGTCTTAATTGGGAAGGAGATGATATTCAAGGATGAATGTGAATTAAGTTTCAGAACTGTTGCTCTTTTGTTGCTTTCTAGATTGCAGAGGATTAGGTGAGGGAGGATTGTTCAGTCCAAAAGATATACAGGTAATCCTTATGACTTACAACAGTCATCGTGACCCAATGGACAATGTTCCTCCAGGCCTTCCTGTCCTCTACCATCCCCTGGAGTCCACTTAAGCTCACACCAACTGCTTTGGTGTCTCCATCCAGCCACCTCCTTCTCTGCCGTCCCTTTCTTCTTCTGCCCTCCATCTTTCCCAGCATGAGACTCTTCTCCAGTGACTCCCTCCTTCTCATTAGGCGGCCAAAGTATTTGAGTTTCATCTTTAGGATCTGGCCTTTTAAACACCAAAAACTAAAGAGTTTTTGAAAGGTATGGGAGCCTCATTCAGTGTAGAATATTAGTAGCTGGTTACTACTGCATAGGCATTTTGGGTGAGGTGGATAATTGCAATCAATTAAGCAATGAATACAAATTAATATTGAACTGTCTTAATGCTACAGGGGAAGAGGGCATTTTCATAGGCATGTATGGTTTTTAAAATCTCATTATTATAAGTAATGCAGCCATTAGTATTCTAATGTAGTCTAGTGCTCCTGGTGGAAAGACATTATAGGCCTAAATGTTTAGTTTTTAGACCTCGCTGTTTTCAAAGTGTTTATGTTTGCTAAAATTAGCATCCTAAAATATACCAGCCCCATAAACACAAAGGAAAGGAAAGGAAGGAAACTTCAAATGACATTCAAAGTTCAAAATAAACTGCAATCAATATATTATGAAAAACCACTATGGCAGTTGCATTACTCCATGCCATCACCAATACGAGTCTCTTTCCTGCGTTAAAATAAAATATAATTTGCTGGCGCTTTATCGAAGGACCATTAATGTTTCGGGGATTAGTTGTGCTTCGGGAGCTCAGTTGGTGTGCCTGTCTTATAGAAATGTTTACAGTTACAGATGTGTTAAAAGGTTGGTTTTTATTTCTAAAAGTTTCGCAAGCAGAGAGTCATTTGATTTCATGTTAGTCTCCTACGTCTCATTAAAATGCGTTAGGGAGCTGCTGACCGAAAGATGTACTGTAGCTTGATCTGGAATTTTGTTATATTCGGTAAGCAGAGGTGGTACACACTGTACTTAGGACTGATGTTTAAAAAACGGAGGCGGTGAATTCCATATACCGCATGCACTTCCTTTAATTTTGAAGTGTTGGGTTTAGGGATGGGATCCTGCTGGTTTAACAACTGGTTTGCTTTGCTCGCGCCTCACATGTACTGCGTGTGAATGCACAGTTTATAGAGAAATCCCCTTCCGCATTACTGCTGGGGAGGAAAACAGCTGAGGCTCAGCAATCTTATTTATTTTATCAAATTTATACCCCGCCCTTCTCCTTGTTAGGGTCTATTCCAATCTATTCTGCCGTGCCTATTAGCTGGGCTTCGGAAAAGGGGATATAGGTGAGTATGCACAGGGGTGAGTGGGTGGGCGGGGCCAGCTGAAAGTTGGTGCTACCGGTTCGCCCGAACCGGTAGAATTCCACCCCTGGTTGGGTTAGACAGCAGTTTCTGTTTTCCTTCCCTTGGCTCCCATAACACGGAGAGTTAAATATCCCACAGGAGAAAGTTAATTTCTTAATTAATTTTGAACAGGAGCCAAGAGCCATCAAAGATTTTAGGATGGCAATCTAGTGTGTGTTGTAGTTAATTTGGATGGATGCATAGGAAAGTAAACTACGACGACAACCAAAAACAGAAGTTCAACAACTATTGGATAACCCTCATCTCTCACCAGATGGAGGATAGTGACTTATGATGCCAGTCCAGGTCTTATTCTGATTATTATAGGATCACATTGTCAGAGAACATGAAACTGTATTAAGGTTATGCGTATGTGTGTGTGTGTGTGTGCAGGCACGAATACAGAACTGATTACAATAACTTAAATATTGTACATTTGTTTCATGGTGGGAAGAAAAATACATTTTTGTGTGTGCTGGCTGAATTTGTTGCTTACATATTAATCATTTATGGAGAACTCCAAATTTCCTGTTCTCCCTTCTTAAGAGTCTTATGTGGATGTGAGGTTCCTTCCAATAGAGAATGACCTCGATCACCGTTCATCTAGAGATGATTTCATAAAGACAAACATTCCTTGAAAATTAGGAGACGTAGTCAGCCATCTTGTATGTACAAGAATTGATGGATCTGAGCTTTCACAGGGAGGAGGGGAAAAACCTAGACCAAGAACTAGAAAGTGATGTCCTATGCAGCTCTTCTCTTTTTAATGACAGTCAGAACAATTACTAAGTGGAATGACCCTCCTTCAGAAATTGTGGATGTTCCAACACTGGAGGGTTTTTAAGACAAGATTGGACATCCATTTGTCTGAAACGGTCTAGGGGGTTGGACTAGAAGATCTCCAAGGTCCTTTCCAACTGTGCTATTTTGAAGAGTGTGAATGTACACGCCCATCAGTAATATAAGATGCATCTAGCCCACTCAAATCACCATAATGATAAATAATCTGAAAGGATCAGCCACGTTATGTCCATGTCCATATTTCCTTTTCTGGGAGGGCAGGAATGAACAAATGGAGACTATACAGCTTTACAGTCTAGTTTTGGAGTCTAGCATACTTTTCAGCAGGAAGAACACCAAGTAGTTAATCCTACAATTGAACCTTTAACGTCTGTCTTCCATGCGTTTAGGACCTGCCTCGGTGTGCTCTCAAGATTATGAACCAGTTTCCCCAAAAATAATTTTATGGTGTCTTCAACTTGGAATCACCAACTAGGCTGCATCATTACTGTGTATTAAAATCAGTATGGAGGTGGTTAAAATTAGCGTGGAGATTGCTCATTTATAAAATCCATTATAAAAAGTAGGTCAGAGAGGTAGACTTCATTACTGCTTATGAGTAAGCATTGGTTTCTCACAAAGGCAGAGTGGTCTCTTCCCACTTCCCACCCTCCACTCACTCTCTCACACAAATACACAAACACCCACCCACCCCTCTCTTAAACACACAGAGAGAAGATATGACCGAGAGCTTGTTGGTGCATTCTGCTGTTATTTCTCTTTGAAGTCTTTTGAAGATTTATCTATAATTAACTTTAATAATATTTAAATATATTATTTCTATACATCGTGTATATCTATACAATACAATACAATAGCAGAGTTGGAAGGGACCTTGTAGGTCTTCTAGTCCAACCCCCTGCGTGGGCAGGAACCTTATACCATTTCAGACAAATGGCTATCTAACATCTTCTTAAAGACTTCCAGGGTTGGGGCATTCACAACTTCTGGAGGCAAGCTGTTCCAGAGGTTAATTGTTCTAACTGTCAGGAAATTTCTCCTTAGTTCTAAGTTGCTTCTCTCCTTGATTAGTTTCCACCCATTGCTTCTTGTCCTGCCCCCAGGTGCCTTGGAGAATAGTTTGACTCCCTCTTCTTTGTGGCACCCCTGAGATATCGGAACAGTGCTATCATGTCTCCCCTGGTCCTTCTCTTCATCAAACTAGACATACCCAGCTCCTGCAGCCGTTCTTCATATGTTTTAGTCTCCAGTTCCCTAATCATCTTGGTTGCTCTTCTCTGCACTCTTTCCAGAGTCTCCACGTCTTTTCTACATCGTGGCGACCAAAACTGTATGCATTGTATATATATACTAATGCCATTGTATATATTTCTACAAACCTTTAATGTTCTTGAGGTTATTAGTCAAAATTAAGCATTTCTTCATGCACAATATTTCAAAATATTGGGTTGGGGGAAAGGGCATCTCGTAGGGGAGTTATCTGGCTTCATTTTGTTCTGAACAGTTTGACCTGATTATTAAGGAATCTTAATAATAAGGACGGTGATGATTTTAAGAATCCAAATGGCCATGAAAGAGCTAACTGAACTTTCCAAGACTTTTATTGTATTTTTTTAAAAACCATAAAATAACAGACACGTCTATTCTTATGAGTGTTTAGGGCATAAATCTACTAAAAGGATGTTTGTGTAGGAACTTAGACTTCGTATAAATCTAAGTTCCTATGAACGAAACTGATGTGTTCTTGATAGAATATTGCTTTTAGGCTTTAAAAAAATAATCACCATTCTAAACCCAATGAAACTTTGTGATTTCCATGGGATTAAGTTTTTCAGATGACTTGCACATTACATATTTAAATTTCAGTGTTGAAATGCGCTAGGAGTAGCAAGGGCATGGAACGCGGACGCCATGATATGATAGGGTAAAGTATTAAGTGTTAATTCTGTCTTCCAGAAGCTAATTAAGGGAATGTATTTTGCAATAATACAGATCTAGTAAGCAGCCTCTAATGTCTGGACTCTGGCTATAAACCAGGCTTCTCCTCTATAATATATGTGTCATAGATAGTCTGCTGTAAAGTGAATTGAGTTTAGTGCATCTCTCAGGCTAAAAGACACTGGTCTTGTTAATATTTCATTTAGTACATACTGTAGCGTCTCATTTATATCACGTCTATAATTAATGGTGATAGCTTAGGCACTGCCTTTACAAGGAGAAATCCCTGTATGTTGGTTGATGGATAATGAGGGGAAAAAAATTAGATAATTTCATTCACCAGCAGCTTCTTGATAGTTAGTTAATCGCATTCATTGCCAGGGTAAATAATGCTCCATTGTGTTTGTGACCATTTTAGCTGCATTTGATGGAACTAGAGTAGATTCAAAGCTGAACCATGTTTTTTTAAGTAAATAAATAAAGGGACGTTTGTATTGTGCTACACTTAGCAGAATTCAAACGGTCCGCCCTCCAAACTTTTGCCTTCTTTTGTCCAAAAATATATCTCAATATGCATGTGCTAACTATTCAAACACCTGTATTTTAAGGGAAAAAATACAATTAAGCTGCCTTTCTCTTCTCCTATGTAGATTGTAAATAAATGTAGATGTTCCTTTCCCCTTTCTCCCCCCACTGTGTAAATATTTGTAAATATTAACAAGCTATGCATGCTGATATTCTAGGCAATTTCAGGTACTTTTATAATCCAAAGGCATGTACTTGAACTGGTTTGTTAAAAAAAAAGGAAAAGAAATCTACTCCAACTCTTTAAAGCTTACTAGAAATTAAAAATTTGTTACTAGACTGTTCTTTTCAGCCTTTTGTGTGCATTTCTTTTTAATTTGTGCTCTTCTTTCTTGGTTTCTCTAGCAGAAAACCTTTTGAAATTATGCTGAATAAAAGTAAAGGTAAATGTTCCCCTTGCACATATGTGCTAGTCGTTCCCGACTCTAGTGGGCAATGCCCATCTCGGTTTCAAAGCCAAAGAGCCAGCGCTGTCTGAAGACATCTCCGTGGTCATGTGGCCGGCATTGGCTAAATGCCAAAGGCGCACAGAACGCTGTTACCTTCCCACCAAAGCGGTTCTTATTTTCCTACTTGCATTTTTTACATGCTTTCAAACTGCTAGGTTGGCAGAAGCTGGGCCAAGTAATGGGAGCTCACTCCGTTACGCGGCGCTAGGGATTCAAACTGCCGAACAGCCGACCGTTCTGATCGACAAGCTCAGCATCCTAGCCACTCAACCACTGCATCCCTATGCTGAATACCCTAATCATTTATTTCACACTTCCAAACTCAAGGAAACTCCATATACTGCAAAGAGCTGGTATTCAGAGTTATCTTTCCAGGTCTCAAATGAATCTTTATGTAGAAGTTGGGTCACAAAATCGAGGAACCCCATACACAGTTGACTCAGCAACATACCAAAAGTAGTGACACAGGTCTAAGGTCTATGGTATAAGGTTCCTGCCCACGTAGGGGGTTGGACTAGAAGACCTACAAGGTCCCTTCCAACTCTGGTATTGTATTGTATTGTATTGTTTACATTCATGCATGGACACCACACCTTCTCCCAATTGTGCTCTATGGAAATTAGCCAGCTGCTAATACTGAATTTGCCCCTACCACAAATCAGACTTTTCTCAAACATTTATAGTCTATTTTGGGATAAGCAATAAAGCCAGTTTAAAATAATACTTGATTGATCGATTAATGATAAACCTGAGTCCTGAAAAGAATAACTAAAGCAAATTCATTGTAATTCATTCTTAAATCACCCTGGATGATCTCGATACACCAACTTTGGCAAATAATTTTAAGGGCTCAGAGATATTGCAATAAGCAAATGTACTTAGTACTCAAACTAAGAACTAAAAGGTTCATAGTAGATTATTTGGGGGTTGGGGGTGGGGGGCTGGGAAATCATAAGATCCTAACTGGGGATATATTTTTATAGAAGGAGAGGCCAAAACAAGATCTCCAAACCTGGATTCAGTATTAAAAAAAATAAAGCTTGTTAATCCACAAAAAAGTTCATGAAAGGTATAAGGTTCTACGGAAAGACCGTTTCAGTCCCTAGTGTGCTACAATCTCTCTGGAAATTTCTGACAATGATTTAAAAAGATGAGGAATTTTAAAATTCCCAGCATTTCTTTCAATGCTCTCTAAACAGCATTTTTGAGGTTATGTTACTGTTGACATGGCAAAGGAAGCTATTCGTTGGAGCAGTGATGGTGATAGTTCCTATTTACACTTCGTTCTATTAACCATGAACGCCATTGGCTACTCGCTTCAGGTTCACAGAAAGCCGCATGGGAAGATTTGCCCCGATATGGTCTCGTAGGATTGAGTTGGAACATGGGAAGTCAGAAAGAGGCAGGCCATGGGAGCAACAATTGCAAAACGAACATTGAGTCAATCAGACACACAACATGTCCATGTCAATATTGGTGCGGTCAAACCAGAGGTGATATTCAGCGGGTTCTGACCAGTTCTGGAGCACCGGTAGCAGAAATTTTGAATAGTTTGGAGTACTTGTAAATACCACCTTTGACTGGCCCCGCCCCCATCTATTCTCTGCCTCCCGAGTCCCAGCTGATCGGGAAGAAATGGGGATTTTTGCAGTAACCTTCCCCTGCCATGCCCACCAAGCCACACCCACAGAACCGGTAGTAAAAGATTTTGAATCCCATCACTAAGTCAACCACACCAAATGTTCCCCCGATTTTCAATTGAAACTGGACAAGAATCTGGAAAAATATGGGCAGATTATGTTGATTGGCCACAGCATTAGTCCTAAGAGACCATGGTCACTGGCTATAATTAGGATGGCCTTGAAGCTCCCATATAACACCAATCCTGCGCGAGCTGCATTGGCTTCCTGTGGTCTTTCGGGTGCGCTTCAAGGTTCTGACGACCATCTTTAAAGCGCTCCATGGCTCGGGGCCTAGTTATATGCGAGACCGTCTCCTGCCCCATACATCCCTTAGACCGATCCGCTCCCACAGAGAGGGCCTTCTCAGGGTGCCGTCGGCCGGACAATGCCGACTGGCGACACCCAGGGGAAGAGCCTTCTCTGTGGCGGGCCCTGCCCTTTGGAACGACCTACCCCCTGAACTCCGGACTATCACCGACCTCCGCCTCTTCCGCAAATGTTTAAAGACATATTTTTTCCATCAAGCCGGCCTAGCCTAACCTCCCATGGGGACTTTTAGAAAAGTTTTAAATTGGGTTTTTAATAATTGGTTTTTAGCACAGGATTGGGGATTATTTAATATATATTTTAAATTATTTGTCTATCTTCTATTGTGTATGTTTTTTAAATTTCCTGTGCGCCGCCCTGGGTCCTCTGTGGAGAAGGGCGGGATATAAATATAATAAAATGAAATGAAATGAATGAACCACGGTTCCAACCTATCACCTTCATTTGCTACACTGAAAACCTCCAGTCTCCGCAGGAGTCAACATGGCTTCTTTCACCAGGATGGACACAAAAGAAATAGAGTTGACTAGAAATAGTGGCATGGCATGAAGAGGAAAGGCAGGGACATCTTCAGGATAGAATTAATCAAAATGTTGCCTGTGACCATGTGAAGTTACACCCCTTTCACAGAAGTAATTGTGCCACTTTTGGTTCTATGTATTTGCCTGAAGAGAGACTGTTCAACAATCACACCTGTCATATATGAGCTTTCACACTTGAATTTCAACCTCCAATTTCCAAGGCAGATCATGTCCCAAAGACTCCTTACTATTACAGCATTGAAGAAAAAAAAAGAAATATATATATAGGGCATAACTCCAACAGAACCAAAACTTACTACTTTTTCACTGCAAAGTCCCTATGGGGAGAGGGAGCGGTTTACAAATATTAAATTGATTGATTGATTGATTGATTGAAAAGAGCACCATTTTCTCAAGGCACATAAAGTTTTGTTTTTGCTATTCACCCAAAAGTAAGCTATAATAGTCACTGTGAGACTACAACACTTGCATTTCATATATTTCATAGGTGCAAAGTAGGACTACCAAGTAGTGGGAAAGCTAAATCTCGTTCTCCCAGTCCAAACTTTACCTCTTTGCAAAAGTTTGCAAAAGTTTGCAAAAGTTTGCAAAAGTTCCAGCTAACAAGAATCTTTCCCAAATTGTCATCTTTCCTCAAGGAAACTGTTCAAGGGACATTTTCAGGTTTTACATGATATACTAAGAGCAACTTGCATTTTTTGCTTGGGTGGTGGGCACGGAACAAGAGTATGAATGCTTTCCCCAATTTCCTGCCTTTGTTCAACCCATTTTAGCACAATTTCCATAACCAATTCATACACACACACACACACACACACACACACACACACACCCATTCATCTTAATCCAGTTTTTTTCCTGTTTTTAATATTTTATTTGCTAGTCTCGTAATCAACTAAGAGGTCGGTGCAGAACTAGGAAAGCGCACATCCACTTTAAACGCTACAAAGTGTATGACCTTGCAACATAGATGATTAGGGGCCCGGAGGCTAAAACATATAAAGAACAGTTGCAGGAATTCTGTAGGTCTAGTTTAATGAAAAGAAGGACCAGGGGAGACATGATAGCAGTCTTTCAATGTCTAAGGGGGATGCGAGAAAAAAGGAGGGGTAGGGGAGGTCAACAGTTTTCCAAAGCATTAGAAAGCAAGACAAGACACAAACTAAGGAGAGAAGCAACCTAGAACTAAGAAGAAATTTCCTAACAGTAAGAACAATTAACTAGAAGTCGTGAGTACTCCCTCACTAGAGCTTTTAAGGAGAGCCTGGGCAACCACTTGACTGGAATGGTAGAGGTCTCCTGCTTGAGCAAAGGGGTTGGACTAGAAGTCCTCCAACTCTGTTATTCTTTTCTGTTCTGTAGCTTCTTCCTGTCCAACTATCTTGCAGTTTGGTGGCTGTGGAAAGGAGAAGGCCATGCTTTGTACAGCCTTCTGATTTCCTGGATGAAAGGTAGACTAGAAACCTAACATCGACAGCAGCAGCAAACAAGGATTTGACTCAGTTTTCACCATGGCCAGGACCAACTATAGCCGTGATGGCGAACCTATGGCACGTGTGCCAAAAGTGACATACAGAGCCCTCTCTGTGGGCATGCATGTCGTTGTTAGCTGCTCTTCCGGTTTTGCTGGCCAGCTGGTCTTCGTGGGTGCCGGAAACCCCAAAACCAGGTGGGCACATGCACACTGGCCAGTTGGTCTTTGGGTTTCCAACACTCTGGTGCTTCAGCACTCTGGCACATATGCACGTTTCAATTTGGGCACCCAATGCTGAAAATCCTCACCATCACTGAAGTATAGGAATGCTCATTAAACTTGGAAGTAAATAGAAAACTTAGTCTTTAACTTGAGTACTTAGTTCATGCTGCTGTAGATTTTTTTCTTTCTTTCTTCTTCTTTTTTTAAAGACAGAATATAGCTAGGAGGGGAGGGGTCCCACATCTTTTAATCCTCTAAGTTGTGGGCAAAGCTTTCTCTGCCTTTAGTATCTATGGAAACCAAATGCAATGCAAAAACTTTTTCAGGGCGAGCAAAACCGCTTTCATGCTAAAAGATGCTTCTCTTGGGTGAGGTGTATCAGGATAAACAAATTAATTGACAGTATTTGCTTGACTTCTTAGGTTTCTCAAACTTAACTTGATGTCTCTAGAAGATTTTTTCCCGGTCCTTGAAGTCTTGTAAGAAGGCTTTTTATAAAGCTGATTTGACATGGGGGTTATGTTCATGTGAAACTGTGCTATCCTTCTAATAGAGGGTGCAGAAATGGTTCAGAGGATTATTATCTTTTGACAGACAAAACCTATTACCTTCCCACTAGGAGGGCAAAGTTAGTTTTTTTTAAAAATTCATACAAAAATGGAATCAATTATCAATATCTGCATGGTTTCTCCAGGTTGGTGGATGACAGCTCGTGCAACACTTCTATTTTATGATGTTCTTCTTTTTTTATCAATTCTGGAAAACACGTGATGATTTCACAATAGGTCTTCTTCAGTTAGAGAGCCTCCGTATTTTCTTTAAATTAACTCCCCCCTCCTGCAACACCGACATGCAATCTTCTTCCACAGAAAATTAAGGGGTAATTTATCTCATCCCACCCGACTTTTTTTTTTTTTTTTAACTAACCCCTGGGAGATTTTTCAATACAATACAATACAATACAATAGCAGAGTTGGAAGGGACCTTGTAGGTCTTCTAGTCCAACCCCCTGCGTGGGCAGGAACCTTATACCATTTCAGACAAATGGCTATCTAACAACTTTTTAAAGACTTCCAGGGTTTCAGACCAAGTTGACTCAAACATTGTTACTTGCACAATGTGATACGACAAAACACCTATCAATGTTTCCTTGTTTAAAAAGGTAAAGGTTCCCCTTGCACATATGTGCTAGTTGTTCCCAACTCTAGGGGGTGGTGCTCAGCTCCGTTTCAAAGCCGAAGAGCCAGCGCTTTCCGAAGACGTCTCCGTGGTCATAGTAACGTTGATAGAGCTGCCGTGATTTGTCCCAGCTTCTGCCAACCTAGCAGTTCGAAAGCACATAAAAAAAAATGCAAGGTGAAAAATAGGAACCAACTTTGGTGGGAAGGGAACAGCATTCCATGCACCTTGGGCATTTAGTCATGCTGGCCACATGACCACGGAAACATCTTCGGACAGCACTGGCTCTTTGGCTTTGAAATTGAGATTTTATCAGTGGTGGGTTTCTGCAGGCTCGCACCTACTCGCGAGAGCCGGTTGGTGAAATTTAGAGAACCGGTGAGAGGGGGTTCCACCGGCGTACCTGGAAGTAAATCTGGCCCGCCGCTGCCAGTGACCCAATGGAACGGAACGGAACGGAAAGGAAAGGAAAGGAAAGGAAAGGAAGGAAGGAAGGAAGGAAGGAAGGAAGGAAGGAAGGAAGGAAGGAAGGAAGGAAGGAAGAATTTATCATCATAATTGAGTCCAAAATTTTGGTTGCTAAGCAAGAGCGTTGTTAAATGAGTTTCACCACATTTTAAAAGGTGGCCACTCCCACCCTGTCACAGACTGCCAAGCCACGCCCACAAAATAAGCCACACCCACAGAGTAGGTTCTAAAAAATTTGAAACCCACCACTGGATTTTATGTATTGTACACATCAGACACACACATACCACGGGAGATAAGATGCTAGTCATTGGCACAAGCACCTAGTCCATGAATGAACTTTCTACTAAAAACAAAAGTTAACTTTTTGAACTGCCACGTTTCATTCATGACAAACTAGAACAGAACTTTTTAAACATGCATTTAACAACAAATGTTAACCATACTTTGTCGATCCTCATATGTGAAGGCCAGCAAGGTTCTCTTTTTCAGCTTGGCCAGCACTTAAAAAGAATAATGCTTGTCAGCACTGCTCACCTGAAGCAATCGCATGAAACATCTTATTGGAAGCACCAAGGTGACCTAAAATGGCAGCGCACTATATTCCAAAAAGAATTATAGCTCACAGGTAGACCACAACTTTCATCTGCAAAAGGTCTTGGGTTCAATTCTCCACATTTCCTGGTGGGGCTAGATATATTCTTCTACGAAATCATGGCCAGCCACTGCAAGTCGGAAGCAACTGAACTGACTAGACTCACTAAAAGAGAGACTTTTCTAAGATAGATTACAACTTTTGTAGGGAGGGCGGGTGAGGAGGTGGTGAGCAAATTGTTTCATATTTCAGCTGTTGCAGAAGTACAATTCCCAGTACCCTTTCTTGGCCATGCTTACTTAGATCTGCAGGAAGTTAAGCCTCAGCCACTGCAGGAGGAAAATAGGCAGAGACTGGTGGCGGAGTCAAGTGAGGAATCAGCCTAGAATCATTAAATTCCCACAAGCGATATAAGCTCAGCCCACCCCTTGAATTCCATTAATTCTTATCTAGCGTCAATTTAGCACTGGCGACTAGTTGACCAGAACTAGATGTTAAATTTCAGCTTAACTCATACTTAACATCTAGTCCTGTTTCTTTGTACTTGGCACCCACAATTGGACTGTCACTACATCTTTCTTAACATCTCTTAACTACCATTTGACCTCACCATACTTTCAAGATGGCGGCGCACTTAGGCACAGTAGCTTTGAGCTCCTGGTGTCACAGTAGAGTTAGGCAAAAACTAGTCTATACCCGCAGGGAGTTATTAAGTTATTATTAAAGATTGGATCTTCTAGTCGACTCGATATTACCAGCGACTTCCAGCAGTCTCATAGTATACCAAGTGACATAGTAAGACTGCCAGGCTCTCCATGGATCGTTGTTTGGCCTAGGAGGCAGTGAAGAGAGCCGAAGCAGAAGCGGGGATGCAAAGCAGGTTTGCTAGTTCGATTATGGAATCAGCCTCACAGACCAGCATTACCAAGCATTTCCTAACCAACTCTAGATCCTTTGTCCACAAAACTGATGAACTAGAGCTATGGCTGGCAGCGAATAAGCTCATTTGTGACTGCTGTGTGATGATCATCACATACACCTGGCTTCATCCACTTGTACTGGATGCGTCTGTGGAGCTAACTAACCGCACCACACACCGCTTTGACATAAACAACAACTCTGGTAAAAGCAAAGGTGGAGGACTGTGTATTTACACACATAATAACTGGTGTACTAACAGTAGAGTTGCTTATACACACTGTTCTGCAGATGTGGAATTCTCAACTGTCATTTGTCTGCCATTTTATTTACCTAGAGAGATTTCTGTTATAGTTATCACTGCTGTCTATATTCCACCTGATGCAAATGTTAGCACAACGCTCAAACCAATTTCATTGTAATTTTTTTATTTTATTACAATGACAATAAAGATGATGATGATGATATTATTATTATTATTATTATTATTATTATTATTATTATTATTATTATTATTATTATTATTATTATTATTATTATTATTATATCAACTGTTAACCATAGTCTATGCACCTTGGGAGATTTGAGGATCTGGATGAGCTTCTCTCTTCCCAAGCTTTCAAATTCTTGCGCTCTGGGGCAACCTTTTGTTTTTTGTTTAAAGTTGACCATCAATCGACTCTGCATTGTGTAAGCAGACAAGCCATTTGAATGTGCACCCAGCGTTATAATGGCCTGAGTGACAGCTAAGCCAGATAAACACAAGCGTGTAACAGAGCTCGCAACAATCCAGGTACACCTTTTGTTTCATTCAAGTAGCTTGAAATGATTTGGCAGTCAAGGACACAACATTTTGGATTAATCTGTTGGAGTAAAACAACAACAACAACAACTGGCTAGCATGGTAGAATGGCAAAGGGATGAAGGAAGACACCTATTCTGTCATCTGCAGAGTTCTTATTAGTTGCAGATCGAGATCTCATTGCTGCAGAACACCAGTTTCCAGAGCGCCCTGTGGCTGCTTAGGAAATAATTAATTCTATGCACAAATAAGAAAGAAGGGACGAATGAGAGAAACAAGCAAATGAGAAAAGCATAATTCTGTTCACCTGATTTATGTTTTTCCAAAGCCCACCTTTGCCATTTCCACTGAAACTACAGAGTTGTTTCTAAAAACTAATAGTAGTAGTAGTAGTAGTAGTAGTAGTAGTAATAATAATAATAATAATAATAATAATAATAATAATAATAATAATAATAATAATAATAATAATAATAATAATACCTGGTGATGCACGAATTGAAAATAAGCAGCAAGAAAAAATCACAAAATACCGGGACTTGCAAATTGAAGTGGAGCGATTGTGGAAGAGAAAGTCGTGTGTTGTCCCGATTGTGATAGGAACCCTTGGAGCAATACCTAGGGGACTACCTCGCTATGTGGAGGTTCTAGGTTTGCCAGATTTGAGCATTCTGACTCTACAAATAATAATAATAATAATAATTTTAATACTTATAAACCGCTCCCTCTCCCCATAGGGACTCGGGGCGGTGCACAGGTAGAATAAAAACAATAAATACATACAAACATTCCTTAAAAACAAATTAAACCTAACCTGCGCTAAAATTTCCCATTAAAACTGAACTATACTAAAACTACCAAGTAAAAACCCCAAAGACAGAGAGACTATCCTAGGCCGGCCAGACAGACAAAGGGCCACCCTGCTTGGAACAGCTTATATCCTCCGACGTTACCTTGACAGCTCCTAGGTCCTTGGTTAGGACTCGAGCTGTTGAGCTACCAAACAGCCCCAAAGGCTGTGAATCTCACCAAAGATTAACCACAATATAATAATAATAATAATAATAATATGCTTCCTGCAATAACACCAGCGGAACTGCAAAAAACGGCGCTACTTGGAATATCTTACATTCTAAGAAGATACTTGGTTGATACCTAGGATGCTGGCAGCAAACCGTATCAACCATTAGCACCAGTCAATAGTATTTGCAATGCATTTTTAAATGTTTAGTTGGCCGAGTTTCATGTTTTATGAATAAAGTAAATAATAATAATAATATAGGTTTTCACAATTTTATTTTTTATTTTTCAACCATTAAAATTTCTAAGGAAGATGAAAGATTAAAGTGATCCGAGCACAATTATGTGAGGGTGAGCCCTTAAAAAAAGGATCTATTGGGCAGGTCAGCTGTCTGTTAGTAACAGTCGGGCACATTCATGGCTTTCATTAGCTAAGTTTTATTCTTCCCCATGCACCATTTTTTAAAGTTGCTTCTTGCTTCATAGATTTTGTCCTACCATAATTGATTTAAACAGTAATTTTTTTTTTTTTACATTGAAGGACATAGGCCGCCTTGTCTTGTTAGTTATCGAGACAATTACAGAACTAAAGTGGATGATTGGGAGACAGAAACAGGAAAGTCAAGATAGTGACGACAATGACAATCCAATCAAAGCCTCCACCCTTTATACGTGTGTTGAAGCACACGCACACACAAAGGGTAAGGCTTAGATCACAATATTGTGATCTAAGATATCTTGACCTTTATGCTTGGACATGGATGTAGACTCTACAGCAGAGGTCTCACTCTTGCGGCCCGCGGGCCAATTGCGGCCCGCAGGACGGTATCTTCTGGCCCCCACCGTGATATCCAAGTATAATATTATACCCTCCTCAGGGTGCCGACCGCCGGTCAATGCCGGCTGGCGATGCCCAGGGGTAGGGCCTTCTCTGTGGCAGGACCCGCCCTCTGGAACGACCTGCCCCCCGAACTTCGCACCATCACGGACCTTCCCCTCTTCAGCCACTCACTCAAGACATACTTCTTTCAGCAAGCTGGACTAGCTTAGAATTTAGACCTAGGTACGATAGAGCTTCAACTAAATTAGAAAATGGTGACAGGTTTTTAATGGGAATTTTAGCACAGGTTTGTAATTTAATTTCTTTTTAATTTTTGTATTGTTGTTATTTATTTATTGTGGTCTTAATTTCCTGTGCACCGCCCAGAGTCCGTCTCGACGGAGATTGGCGCGGTTTACAAATTGAATAAAATTCAAATTCAAATATTAGTGCAGCCCGCAGGAGGAGTGGACCTCTGTGGAATCCCTTATGCGGCCCAGCCTCACCCAGCCTCTGCCTCCAGCAGCCCCCAGGTAAATTGAGTTTGAGACCCCTGCTCTACAGTAATAAATAGGTGTCAACCTGGAAGCTGTTTAATGCTTATGAGTTTATTACACCTTGTTACCCCAAAAATAAGACCTCCCTGGATAATAAGCCCAATCGGGCTTTTGAGCACATGTGCTAAAATAAGCCCTTCCCTAAAATATTTAAGCACATGTGCAGCCAGTCCCTGTTATTTCCTGGGTGGGGGAGAAGGGGGAAACATGCCCCATGCACCCCATGTAGGACAGCCTCATGGAGCCCGCTCCCGCACATCCTAGCTACCATGCCCCTTCTCTTAGTGGGGGCCACAAACAGATTGGCAGGCCCAGAAACCCTAGGGCTGGCAAGAGTGTGCCAGAAACGGTTGTGAGTTCGATCCTAGGTAGAGGCAGATGTAGGGTTTCCTGTTTGGGCAGGGGGTTGGACTAGATGACCTGCAAGGTCCCTTCCAACTCTGTTAATGAGAAACAGAACTTCTGTCCATCTCTGGATCAGCTGATCCATGGGCCGAGGTTAAGTGGCTTCCTGCACCTCAAAAATAAGAAGACCTCCCCAAAAATAAGGCCAAGCACTTATTTTTTGGGGGGGAAATAAAATAAGACCCTGTCTTATTTTGGGGGAAACACAGGTAATTTCCCCTTAATTGTTTCTATTGAAATTGCTTTCCAATGGATGGCTGAAATAAAAAGTATTAGATCCAGTCAGTTCTGGCAAAATGTTATCAACAAGCATTCCCTTCTGCTTTAGGTTAAACCGAAGTTTGCTACTGAATGTCTTGGTATCTTATTCATGATTGGTGATGAAGGCGAAACTATTGTCCTCCTTTTCCAAGGTTTCTTTGTCACACATTGCTACTGAAAACCTTTACTTCTAGTGCCTTCCCTTGAGACTGAAGAGAAACTGGGAAGCCAGGGAGGCTGAAGATGGAAGACATGGCTCGGGGCCTAGTTATATGCGAGACCGCCTCCTGCCCCATACATCCCTTAGACCGATACGCTCCCACAGAGAGGGCCTTCTCAGGGTGCCGTCGGCCGGACAATGCCGACTGGCGACACCCAGGGGAAGAGCCCTCTGGAATGACCTACCCCCTCATCATCACCGACCTCCGCCTCTTCCGCCAATGTCTAAAGACATATTTGTTCCAACAAACCGGCCTAGCCTAACCTCCCATGGGGACTTTTAGGAAGTTTTAAATTGGGTATTTTAAATTTGGTTTTAGCATACGATAGGATTGCTTAATATTTATTTTAAATTATATATTTATCTTTTGTATTTTGTATGTTTTTAAATTTCCTGTGCACCGCCCTGGGTCCTCTGTGGAGAAGGGCGGGATATAAATTTAAATAAAATAAAAATAAAATAAAAATAAAAATAAAATAAAGTTGCTTGTGCAATGAATAACTGAAAATATATAGCAATCACACTTAGACTTATATATCGCTTCACTGTGCTTAACAGCCCCCTCTAAGCGGTTTACAGTATATTGCCTCCAATAACAACCTGGGTCTTCATTTTACTGGCTTTGGAAGAATGGGAGGCTGAGTCAACCTTGAGCCAGTCAGGATCGAACTGCCGAACTCCTGGCAGCAGTCAGTCAGCAGAAGTAGCCTGCAGGACTGCATTGTAACCACTGTGCCACCACAGCTCATGATTTATAAATATCATGGCCCCAGCGTTACCAGGGAACTGCGTTCATGAGAATGCCTCTCAAATTCTCAGCTCCTTCAAAAATATTTGTAACGCAGACTTTTTTAAAAATTCAACTAAAAAAAAACAGAGATAGAAAAACAGGGACACGTGTTCTTGGTCTCCCAGCATTACCACCACCCTCTTTTGACAAGCTGTTGAATATTTTCATTAAAACATAACATAGGACCATCTTTTTTTTCTGCACTGGATGAGAACTGAGTAAGAAAAGGAAATAACAAAGGAGCCCACAAGTAGCAGAATGAATGGGCTGATTAAGTGGAAAGTACAGAAAGTGGTGACCTATGATGACTCACAAACTGTTCATTCTCCGATATTCTCTTTATTGAGGTAGATCTCCATCAAGATATCATGCTATTGACGGTTCTTTGACATGTCGGTGTAATTACTCGGCCTAAGAAGGGAATCGGTACGCTGAGTGCCATTTATATTTATATCATTACTTGTTCTATTTAAGGAAGCAAGAAGAGATTGTGTAACAAGGGGAAAAAATAAGTAGCTGGTTAATCCAGGGCAAAGGGGGGACCTCCAAAAGCACAACAGTCAGGTCTTATCTATGGATGGAATCACTGCAGATGAGGACTGGGGACTGCAGCCAAGAAATTAAAACATGCTTGCTCCTGGGGAGGAAAGAATTAGTGGTAAAACCAGGAATGCGGTTCAAAGAACATGGTGGCTGGGCACCATCAATGGTGACACCAACCAGAGAATAGAAAATAGTGCAAGATCGGAAGAGGCCTGGCCCATAGAATTACCAAGACCTGGACATGACTGAATGAATATCACCATCATCATCATCATCATCATTGAGGAAGGTTGAGCTTCCTCAATATGTTCTAGGATTGTTGTTAGCTGCGAAGTCATGTCCAACCCATCACAACCCCATGGACAATGTTCTCCCAGGCCTTCCTGTCCTCTACCATCCTCTGGAGTCCATTTCAGCTCATGTTTGACTGCTTCGGTGACTCTATCCAGCCACCTCATTCCCTTCCGTCCCCTTCTTCTTTCCCAGCATGAGGCTCTTCTCCAGTGAGTCCTTCCTTCTCATTGGGTGGCCAAAATATTTGAGATTCCTCTTCAGGATCTGGCCTTCTAAAGAGCAGTCAGGGTTGATCTCATCTAGGACTGACCGTTGGATTGGATCGCCTTGGTTGGATCGCCTTGCAGTCCAAGGGACTCGCAGGAGTCTTCTCCAGCACCAGAGTTCAGAGGCCTTCATTCTTTGGCGCTCAGCTTTTCTTATGGTCCAACTTCCACAGCCATCCATTGCAACTTGGAAAACTGTAGCCTTGACTATACACATTTTTTGGGGGGCAGGGTGATGTCTCTGCTTTTTAGGATGCTGTCTAGATTTGCCATAGCTGGAGAAGGAAATGGCAACCCACCCCAGTACCTTTGCCATGAAAACCACATGGACAGTTCTAGGATTAAAGGCATCCCAAAATATAAGGCTTAGAGTTTGGAATGCAGAGGAAGGACATAGGTAGATTTGCCAGAGTGGTCTATTTTATCCTCAAGCATTCTTAAAGGGGAGATGTGAGAAGCCAGCATAATTTCCCTTCTCCTTACCAACCATCCTCCGCTCCCCATGAAAAAAAAAAGGAAGAGCAAAATAAAACAATGGGAAGGAAGAGGGTTAATAATTAGCCATGGCAGTGGGAGACAGTTGGCGTCTCCTTCTAATCAATCCAAATGCAATGTGACTCCTGATCCTATTCATCTTGAGGTCTTCAGAACCATTGATAGGCATTACCTTTACATCACAGCCCAATAGTATTGGCAATGTGTCTATCACACGCGCACAAGCGCCTGTACACACACGCAAGGCTTTCTGAAGGAAGAGTGGCATGGCTTTGTTCGGCCTCAAGAGAACATCGAGGTTCCCTCCTTCTCCATCCCCACCTCTTCAACGTTACGTTTTGACGGACACCATGCAATCTCAGCAATTAAAAACAGCACAATTTTACTTCGCTGGGCTGAAGAAAAAAGAACTGCACCTCCAAATTATTTATTTCCCAGACTGTCTTCTCAGTGGCTAAGATGCTGAGCTTGTCGATCAGGAAGGTCGGCGGTTAGGCGGTTCGAATCCCTAGCGCCACGTAACGGAGGTGACCAGAGATATAGTCCTTTGAGATGGAAAAAATGGACTTCCAATCTGAATTTGATAAGAACATCCATTTTTTTCCAATCTGCAGGGAAGAGATACACCCATCAGAAAATTTAATTATTGCATTTCCCCACTATAATTTTAGTAATCTCTTTAGTAATAGCTGTGTGGGAATTTGACATCTACCGCACCTCAAACTTCAGATCATTTCATGATTATGCTTCAACATATGTTAC
This sequence comes from Rhabdophis nuchalis, assembly GCA_039707465.1. Classification (NCBI taxonomy): domain Eukaryota; kingdom Metazoa; phylum Chordata; class Lepidosauria; order Squamata; family Natricidae; genus Rhabdophis; species Rhabdophis nuchalis. Next base: position 10,095,109 of record CM077658.1, read on the forward strand.
ATAACATTCATTGCTGAGAACCAAGATGTGGGGAAAGGGAAATATTTACACTTTTCTTCTAATATTATATTTGCAACCGGTTCACCTCCCTTCCCCATTATTAAACTTGGCTGTGGGGAGGAGACCCAGAAATGTACCAGCCCTAACAGATAATAGTAACTTTATGGGAAAGATCAGTTAAGGACACAGGAAACAGAACATGACTTCAGTTGGATAGTAGAGCATAATTTCTAGGTATTAATCTTCCCAATGAACATATGGAAACTGTGCCTAACTTGGAGGAGAGGAGGAGAATCAGCATATTTGCTTTAAAAAAAGGAGCTGGCGTAATCTTGAAGTTTGTGGCCATGTCCATAATCTTTCTGCTAATAAGACGAGAGAATAAGTCTTCTTTCTGAATAATAGGGCGGCAATAGCTTTGGAACTGAATGATTAGTTAACAAGTGTTCCCAATGGGGACATAACAATAACAACAAGTAGAATTTGGCAGCATCTGCTAGGCTAATAAGCATGGAAAAGTTGCCCTTTCTTGAATTTTGAGCATATGAATCGGCAGAAGTTTGGTTGAGGTCGTTGGTCTAATGCACTTCCGTAACCAAGAGGTCAGCAACCTTAAACACTCAAAGAGTCATTTGGACCCGTTTCCCACAGAAAAGAAAACACCGGGAGCCACAAAATCCTTCCCTTGCCTGACGATTTCCTGAGCAGCCACAAAACAAATATATGTGATTGAATTAAACATTGTGTTTTCTTCTGACACTTTTCTTTTCTTGGATTTAACCATGGTTGGCCTACTTGGGGTTGAAAAAACTCAATGAATCACGTGCCAGTGGGTGTCACACATTGGTGGTTATGATGCATGTTTTGAGCAACAGGGAGCCACAGCAGAGGGATGAAAGAGCACACATGCAGTCCAGAGCCGCAGGTTGCTGACCCCTGCCCTAACCCCATTCTGGAATTCATTCTCAGAAGATAAGAAGAAAGAGAATCTAATCCAGCTATCTCACACCCTACTTCACAAACCTGAAAACAGAACCAATAAGTTTGGCAGCAACATGGTTTGGATTAGTACACAGCACCAAGCCATGATGGTGTGTGCTTGATCTACCCTTAGGGTGATGTGTGAACTCAACTAAGCACCATGGTTTAATTCTCTCTGAGAAATTAAGAGCAGGAAACCAACTCCTCAGGAAGGCTACAACCACTTCCAAATATTATCTTGTTCTGAGCTTTAAAAAAAATAATCCTTCAGCTCCTTTTGCAAAGGCAATAGATCCTTGGCAATAGATGTGCATCAAGATCATTTTCCTTGTTCTGCAGGGGGCTTGGGAATTGTGGGAGTTGACGTCCACAAGTCTTAAAGTTGCCAAGGTTGAACCTCCCCTTCTCTAGAGGGTGCCTTATAGTGTGGTAATGCTATACTGTAAATCAAGGGTCCCCAACCTTTGCAACTTTAAGTCTGAAGGACTTCAGCTCCCAGAATTCTCCAGCCAGCAAAGCTGTAAATAGAAAGATCTCTTGTTTGCTGTTGTGTTATGTTCCTAACAACAGCATCCTATTTTCTGTTTGTTTCTATTTTCTTACACAGGTATTCAATAGACTGGACTTTAAAAATGCATTATTTTCTGATCACTTATAGAAAACAAAGACGAGGATGCTTCACTCGGCCAGCTGTAAATTGCCCATTCGATAGTTAGTTTCACTACTGAATTGATCCTAATCCCCTCTAGTTGCATCCTCATTACCTACAGAGAGACGTTTGGGTTAATTTCATCTCCTTATATTAACAGCCATGCATCTTTCCTGTTCCTAAAATCAACTTTACTATGTTTCAAGGAAAGAAAATGGGGAAAGGGATTAGAAGGGAGAATTTAAGCTGGTTGATTTATGCTGATCTTTAATGAAAGGTAATAGATTTTTTTCAAATTGACGTTAGAATTTTAAAAAAAACCAAAGGAGAATCAGAATATCATGGTAAATGGAATAGATTTTACCAATGATTGGAAACAAGAGGCAAAAGGTAGAACAACAAACAATTAGAATTTGTGAACTTGGAATGTGATATAATATATGTAATATATAAATGAGTATATTGAGTAGAATCTATATATCCATATCCATCCATCCATCCATATCAAGCAATGTAATGTAAAAAGACAATGTTATTTATATATTATTTGTTTTTTATGTTAGTATGTATGGTGGAGAAAACACCAGGATGGTTGCCCTTGTGGCCAATGTTTTAATAAGAAATGAATTAAAAAAAGATATTGTTTTTTAAAATAATTGTGTGTGTGTTTTTTTTTTAAACCAATACTTGGAGAAAGAGAACTATATTTGTCAACAGTTTAAATACGTACAATTAGTCATAAGGATTTAAATTGCATAAAAAGAATTTTGTTTTTGCAAATAAAAAACCCAAACTTTGAAAGGGACTTCCATACTTGTTCACTAATGACAAGTCATACATCTTTTTCAAATAGTGCTGTGTTAGTATAGTATAGTATAGTATAGTATAGTATAGCATAGCATAGCATAGCATAGTATAGTATAGTATAGGTATGTATGTATGCATGTATGTATAGTCTGTGTATGTGTGTGTAAACACACAGTACTATTATACAGTGTGTGTATATGTAAACATACATACTCACAAACATTGCTGTATAATAGTGCTGTTTTTCAGTTTTTCAAAAACTGTAAAGCTTTGTATTTGGCAGAGAATGAAACCCACGGATACTAGAAATGGCTATCATCAAAGCAGCCAGAGGAAAAAAAACTAAAAGGGCTTTTCCCCCCCATAGAAAGTAGAGTCAGAAGGCTAGGTTGGATCTACCACCATGTGTTTCGAGAGTCAGGTGGCCAAAACACTAATGAAATATGATGCTAATGAAGAAATAGTTGCAGAACACATTCAGACAGATACGTCCCACAGTTAGAAGGTCGCAGAATTCAAGTCAAGATTTCCACCTCCATGTGACTAATGGACCAAGACGTAGGTGATTGCTCAGCCCTACTTTAATTAGATTAATTTCTTGTAAGCCTCTTTTGTGTGTGTGCAAAAACATCCATTTTGCCTGTTATGCTAGAAGTTTGGCAGGTTATTGTTATTGTGGAAGAAATATTTACATTTTCAGTAACACAAAACCTGATACCTAAGAAATATTTTCCACCTGCAAACTATCTGTGAGCCGACCCACGCAGGCTCTGAAAGCTTTCCACTATCTGTCAAAACATGGGTTTTGATGCAATAAAGACTATAATTATTGAGCATTTACGGGAAATAATATTTTCCCTCTGGTACGTGTTATAACGATTGTTAACATGCGAGTACGAATGTTAATGAAAAAAAGGGGGAAAATACGCACTCCACCTTTATGCATCTAAAAACAGAAAAAGGATTTAAAAAAAAAATGCATGCAAATGACAATATAATAAAAGCGTAGATTGGGTTGAGAAGCTAAATTGAAAAGCGAGTGTCAATCAGTCCAAGGTTTTGTGTTATTTTAAAGCACAAAAGGAACACTGTTTTGCAAGTAAGCCTTGGAAACAGAGACGTAGATTAAGTTCCCGAGTGTAAACAACATATTTTTTTGGATGTATATATATATATTTATACATTTTGAGTAGATGGATAGATATGTAATGAATACTTTTGAGACCAAAATATAAGCCCACTAGACATATGAACATGAAATCAACAATACAGAGCATACATCTTAGCAGCTTTATCATCTGACGGATTGCAAGGACCTCTTGAATGGCTGTTGCAATGATAGTTGGATTGGATGTGCCCAGGGGTGGGATTCAAAAACGTTTACTACCAGTTCTGTGGGCGTGGCTTGGTGGGTGTGGCATGGCTTGGTGGGCGTGGCTTGGTGGCGTGGCAGGGGAAGGATACTGTAAAATCTTAATTCCCTCCCCACTCCAGGAGAAGGTTACTGCACAATCAGCTGGGACTCGGAAGGCAGAGAATAGATGGGGGCATGGCCAGCCAGAGGTGGTATTTGCTGGTCCTCCGAACTACTCAAAATTTCTGCTACCGGTTCTCCAGAACTGGTCAGAGCCTGCTGAATACCACCTCTGGATGTGTCTCAAGTGTGGCAAGAAAGGTTGTAAAATGAGGCAAAATTCACCTAACAAATGCCTGGCTTAGGAAGAGATATTTTGGGCTCAATTGTAAGTCAAGGGCTACCTGTGCTTTTTGTGACTCACAAATGTTATCAAAAGGCCTAAGCTTTTGTGAGTTAAAGCTCACCTCATTAGAAGCACTGCTTTCACTATACAATAATACAATAGCCGAGTTGGAAGGGACCTTGGAGGTCTTCTAGTCCAACCCTCTGCCTAGGCAGGAACCTTATACCATTTCAGACAAATTGCTATCCAACATCTTCTTAAAGATTTCCAATGTTGGGTCATTCACAACTTCTGGAGGCAACTTGTTCCACTGACTAATTGTTCTAACTATCAGGAATTTCTAAGTTGCTTCTCTCCTTGATTAGTTTCCACCCATTGCTTCTTGTCCTACTCTCAGGTGCCTTGGAGAATAGTTTGACTCCCTCTTCTTTGTGGCAATCCCTGAGATATTGGAGCACTGCTATCATGTCTCCCCTGGTCCTTCTTTTCATTAAAGTAGACATACCTGCTACCGTTTTTCACATGTTTTATCCTCCAGTCCCCTAATCATCTTTATTGCTCTTCCTGCACTCTTTCCAGAGTCTCCACATCTTTTCTACATCGTGGCGACCAAAACTGGATGCCGTATTCCAAGTGTGGCCTTACCAAGGCCTTATAAAATGGTAGTAACACTTCACGTGATCTTGATTCTATCCCTCTGTTTTCCACCTTGCACATCTTTAAGCAAATAATCTCTAAATTGAGAAAGAGCCAAGCGATCAGAGGAAGAACGGGACAATTGAATAAAATGAACTGATTAAAGATGTTTTTTTAAAAAAAGAAATGAAGAAATAAAAGGGAGATTTTCAGGAGGAAATATCAACATACTCCATAATATTCCATGGATGGCCCTGGCTACCATCATTAACTCTCACCTTAATTTGCATGAAGCGTTTGCCGTAATAATAAAAATAGACTTTTAGACTTTCCACAGGAAAGATAGATTATGACAATGACACGCTGAGATCTTCTTTTCCAGGTGAGCTCAGAATCTCTCGAGATTTAAATATTATAAAGGGAACAATTCACTCAAAACGAAATATCTGCAAATCTCTTGATTTGCGGTCAGATTTCAATTGGGGTTCTACGAATTTATTCAACTTCTTTCCCCATCGCATTGCAACATCCTGGCATTAAATGAATATAACAGAGAGATAGGATTGAAGTGCAGGAAACACTGATTTAAATCCCAACGTTTAGAACGGGGTTATTTATTTTTAAAATGAGTAAATGATTTAACCCACAGTCTATGGTAGAACTGCTATTTTTCTTTGAAAAAAAAATTCCAATATCAATTTTTCCATTTGTCATTATTTCACATTTCTGAAAAGAAAAATCAAAACAGAATATCAAATTGCTGAGTTGCTAAGACTGGGTTAACATCGAGTCCCTGCACAGCCACAGAACCAGCAATGATGACGATAAGTCTCCAAGATTCATCTCAACTCTAAAGCCCGTGTCAATTTCTTATAAGTGGAGCCCTTTAGAATAAATATCTGACGAATAAATAAACCATGTGAATGGGATAGATTTACTGTATGCAAATGACTATTGATTTCTTTGGCAGCACAACTAATAAAATCTTTCCTTGCACCCTTCCCACCTTCTGCATGCTTAAGCAAATTATCTCTAAATCAACCCAGGGCCACACCACCGCCACAGAAAGGAGAGGGGAAGGATTGAACGATTAATTACTCGATGTTCCCTTAACCTGCATTTCAGAGAGTAAACTCAAAAAGTGAGTAGGAGAGGAAGTCCACATTTTAAGGGGAAAGCATATTGGTGCCTTCTGAAGAGTCCAACAGTCTAATGGAAGGGGTCTCAGAAGTAATTATTCCTCAATCTTGCTTTTTAAGGGGGCTGGAGGCTAAAGAACAGTTGCAGGAATTGGATAGGTCGACTCTGTTTCCCTGAAAATAAGACCTCCCTGGATAATAAGCCCAGGCGGGCTTTTGAGCACATGCGCTAAAATAAGCCCTCCCCCCAAAATAAACCCTCCCCCAAAATATTGCAACCCAGCAGCAGCCAGGAGATGGCTACGCTCACCGCCTCCTGCACCTCAAAAATAATAAGACCTCCCCGAAAATAAGGCCAAGTGCTTATTTGGGGGGGGGGGGCAAAAGAAAATAACACCCTGTCTTATTTTCGGGGAAACACAGTAGTCTGCTAAAGGGTGGCTCAGTGGCTAAGATGCTGAGCTTGTCGATCAGAAAGGTTGGCAGTTTGGGGGTTCGAACCCCTAGTGCCACATAACAGAGTGAGCTCCCGTTACTTGTCCCAGCTTTTGCCAACCTAGCACTTTGATAGCATGTAAAAAAAAATGCAAATAGAAAAATAGGAACCACCTTTCGTGGGAAGGTAACAGCGTTCCATGTGCCTTCGGTGTTTAGTTATGCTGGCTACATGACCACAGAGACGTCTTCGGAAGGCACTGGCTCTTTGGCTTTGAAACGGAGATGAACACTAGAGTCGGGAACGACTAGCACATATGTATGGACCCTCTGAAAGAGAAAGGTTTGGGGCAATTAATTAAAGGTAAAGGTTCCCCTCATACATATGTGCTACCTTCGCTGTTCCCTTCCCACCCAAGGTGGTTCCTATTTTTCTACTTTTGCATTTTCACATGCTTTCGAACTGCTAGGTTGGCAGAAGCTGGGACAAATAACAGGAGCTCACTCTGTTACATGGCGCTAGGGATTTGAACCGTTGAACTGCCGACCTTCCTGATCGACAAGCTCAGCATCTTAGCCACTGAGCCACTGCGTCCCACATTTGGTTGCTGGGAGAGTAAAAGGAAAGGAAGGAGGAACGATTCTGAAAAGCATTCGCCTTGGTTTAGGTCAGGGGTCTGCAGTCGGCTCTTTTAAGACTGGTGGACTTCAACTCCCAGAGCTATGCTGGCTGGGGAACTCTGGGAGTTGAAGTCCACCAGTCTTAAAAGAGCCGACTTTGCAGACCCTTGGTTTAGGTTGATTGAGTTTCAAAAGAAAGGGGTGCTAAAAAGTAGGACAAAATTGGGTGTAGCCAGCTCTGTTGTGGGACGAAGTGCTTCTATATTAAGAGAAAACTCTTCCCTTTTGAAGTTGGAGGGAGGCAAGGAAGGAAGCGGGGAGCAAAGGGAAGAGACGAACATGCACGGAGCCCCCTTCGTTTCGTTTTTTGCCAAGACAAAATTCCTCTGAAAGGAAGCAATGAGGCTGAGAGGGGAATAAACGCTGGAGAAATGACAATCGTTCCTTCTGTCAGGGCCCGCGACTGCTCTCAGTGCTGATAAGATCCAGCATGTGTCAGTTGTCAAGTGTCTCTTGTCACACTTCAATGTGAACTTTACAGCAAGAAGGGGACAAGAGGCAGCGAAGGGGAAAATGGCACAGCTCCAAAGGACTTGCGCATTCAGTGTGACACCATTTCCATTTCACATTCCAGAGGACTTTCTCGGTGTGGTCCCCTGAATGCAATTATTCTCACCTAATAAAGGCAACATATGCTAAGACAATTAAAAAGATTTTATTATGGGCCCCGGTTCGTTCGTTGTATTTTATTTTAGACAGCGGTGCATTGCCGGCGAGGGTGGCGGGAAGGGGTGAAGAGAAAGCTCCTGAAGAAGGAGGAGGAGGAGGAGGAGGAGGAGGAGGAGGAGGAGGAGGAGGAGGAGGAGGAGGAGAAGAAGAAGAAGAAGAAGAAGAAGAAAAGTAGGAGGAGGAGGAGGAGGAGGAGGAGGAGGAGGAGAAGAAGAAAAGAAGGAGGAGGAGGAGGAGGAGAAGAAGGAGAAGGAGAAGGAGAAGGAGAAGGAGAAGGAGAAGGAGAAGGAGAAGAAGAAGAAGAAGAAGAAGAAGAAGAAGAAGAAGAAGAAGAAGAAGAAGAAGAAGAAGAAGAAGAAGAAGAAGAAGAAGAAGAAGAAGAAGAAGAAGCCAGGAGAAAGATGAAGGAGAAATGCTGGGCCATCTTTTCCAAGTAGGGACTTCTGAAAGGGATCTAATCCTAATGGGATTTGATAGAAGGCACTAGGTTAGGAAAGGCTGTAATGGATCCTAATGTGATTGGTCTCTGTCACCTCACCAAGGCAGGGGAACATTTTGAGCTGTTCAAATGTTTGCTTGCTTCTGTTGTGGCCCTCGGGGGCCAGCGGGCCACAACATTTCCGTCTCTAAGCTCTTCAGAAGTAGCCCAAACCCATTCTTATGAAATTGAACTTGTTTTCCCAACCGAAGGCTCACCAACCATTCAACCCAGCAACTCTCCGTTTGTGACTTCAAGGTGGCATTAAAATAAAAGCCAGGGTTTTGTGCACGGTTGCCCTTCAAATAGCTTTCCACACCTGGCCCAAACCCCAGGCATGAAGAAAGGCAAAGTAGCATCATCTCCCTTGAAACACGGATCGTTATAAAAGCAGCGTTAATTTGCTTCGACAGAAAGATTTTCACAGGAGAGCAAGTAGCAGAAAACATTATGAAAATATCCAAGAGGACTGGTAATTGAGTTGATTAGGATGACCTTGGTTACGAAGGTAATAGAAGAGCGGACGGTGCTTAGACTTGAGTTATAACCCTGCACCTTCTTTTTTTTTTTTTCCAGGCAGGGTTGTAATTTGCTTGAGTTAAATTTAAGTAGCCTCCTTAAGAAAAGGCCTTCAGGATTAGCGTGGTAGGCCTGCTGCTTTTTTCACACACACACACACCCCAGCTAAAAAAAAGCAGGGACAAAGGAGAATATGATGAATTCTTCCCTGGCAGTTTAGTGTGCTGATTTTCTTCCGGGAGAGGTTCCTGCTTGTCAGTGAGAATTATACAAAACGAACAACAGGAAGGATCTCCTTTCACCTATGAATTCAACGGGAGGCTTTTCCCCCCACTGGCCTTTCCTGTTTTGAGTGTGTTGAGGTTGAAGTTTTCACCGTTCAACATGAAGAGGGTTTAAAAAAAATTAAAAAGGTTAGCTGTTGAAAATTGCTAATACAATACAATTCAATAGCAGAGTTGGAAGGGACCTTGGAGGTCTTCTAGTCCAACCCTCTGTCTAGGCAGGAAACCCTATACCGTTCCAGACAAATGGCTATCCAACATCTTCTTAAAGATTTGCAGTGTTGGGGCATTCACCACTTCTGGAGGCAAGTTGTTCCACTGATTAATTGTTCTAACTGTCAGGAAATTTCTCCTCAGTTCTAAGTTGCTTCTATCCTTGATTTGTTCCACCCATTGCTTCTTGTCCTGCCCTCATGTGCTTTGGAGAATAGTTTGACTCCCTCTTCTTTGTGGCAGCCCCTGAGATATTGGAACATTGCTATCATGTCTCCCCATGTCCTTCTCTTCATTAGACACACCCAGATCCTGCAACCGTTCTTCATATCCTTTAGTCTCCAGTCCCCTAATCCTCTTTGTTGCTCTTCTCTGCACTCTTTCTAGAGCCTCCACATCTTTTTTACATTGTGGCGACTAAAACTGAATGCCGTATTCCAAGTGTGGCCTTACCAAGGCCTTATAAAGTGATATTATCACCTCATGTGATCTTGATTCTATCCCTTGATTCTAATATTTATGCTTCGTTTGACTCTTTTAATTTTAATTTGGGCATAATCAAGTGGCAGTTGATAGCCATTTTGAAACTTTGGGAGAAGTGACCACTTGGAAAGAAAGATCAGCGGATGAACTATATTGACATCCCACGAAATTATTTGGGAAGGGGTAATGCTTAAAATGGCAACAAAGATTTGCGCCTCCCTATGTAGGGTTGTGAAAGGGGATCAAGAAGGACCCCACAACCCTGAGCTACCTTGATTCTCTTCTATGAGACATATTCTCTTGGCGTACCTAATATAGGAACTAATACAGTAGTTCTTGACTTGCAACAGTTCATTTAGTGACGTTCGAAGTTATAATGGCACTGGAAAAAAGTGACTTATGACGGTATTTATGGCAACTGGCATGTATTTATGACACTTTCCGTATCCTGGGGTCATGCGATCGCTTTTTGTGACCTTCTGACAAGCAAAATCAAGGGGAAATCCAGAGCCACCTAACAACCATCTTACTAACTTAGCAACTGCAATGATTCACTCAACAACAATGGCAAGAAAGGTCGTAAATTATGGCAAAGCGCACTTCACAAAATGTCTCACTTAGCAACAGAGGTTTTGCCTTGCATTGCATCGTAAAACGAGGAGTAGTGTAGTGTTTGAGGAACACAGGTGCTATGCAAAATGTACTTTTGACAATAGTGCTTTAAAGCAGTAAGAACACAATATTGCAAAATAGTCTCGTAAGAAATTGTCTTTTTTAAACAAAAAACAACCCGCCCCCCAGCAATTTCCACTTGTTTCCATAGGACATGCGCAGAGAATCTAACCACATTGTTTTTAAGACCTGTAGGCAACGTTTAAGTAAAAGGTAAAGGTTCCTAGGCACATATGTGCTAGTCGTTCCTGACTCTAGGGGGCGGTGCTCATCTCCGTTTCAAAGCCAAAGAGCCAGCACTGTCTGAAGATGTCTCCGTGGTCATGTGGCCAGCATGACTAAATGCCGAAGACGCACGGAACGCTGTTCCCTTCCCACCAAAGGTTTTTCCTATTTGTCTACTTGCATTGCTAGATAGTTTTAAATTTGGGATTTTTAATTCGGTTTTAGCACAGGATTTTATTAGAATAAGTTTTTTAAAATTTTATTATGTTTTGTATGTATTTTAACATTCCTGTGTGCCGCCCTGGGTCCGCTTGGAGAAGGGCGAGGTATAAATATAATAAATAAATAAATAAAATAAATTTTTACATGCTTTCGAACTGCTAAGCTGGCAGAAGCAGGGACAAGTAACGGCAACTCACTCAGTCACGCGGCACTAGGGATTCGAACCGCCGAACTGTCGACCTTTCAACAAGCTCAGCGTCTTAGCCACTGAGCCATCGCGCCACCGGATCCCACAAATGCTAAAGTACAACATCCTAATTCTTTTTATACCCAACATCAAAATCCACCACCTAAGTCATTCATTACCCTAATCTCAAGAAGAAACGTCGAACTATTGAGGAGAAGCCAAATGTTTAGGATGTGATTTATATATATATATATATATATTTAAAAAGGTCTCGAAGCAAATTCTCAACTGCTGAGAGACCTTACAAGAAAGAATTTCATTAAGTGGCTGTTGACATCTCTATTCTCAGTGTGACACTAGAGCAGTATTAAGAGAGCGATTTCCAACGCCATTTCGACGAGAGATTGAATTTGGTATACACAAACCCTCCTAAGATATCGGAGGTTCGTGTTTGGGGGTTCGGGAACGAAGAAGGGAGAGAGAGGTGGGGTTTGACGACAAAATGTACGACAAAAACCACAGTACAAACATGGAATCAGACAGCCAATTAATTTTGACACCAGGAGGAACAGACAGCAAGACGCGTGGAACCCTAATTCAAATTCAGAGTATTCTATAGTATTATGCAGGTGATTCTTGGAAGCTTCCCAAATGCCCTATGAAATGCAGATTTCTTTTTTCTTTGGGACAATTCCTTTCTTGACTTTTTTGCTGTCCTTTTTTTTGGGGGGTAGCACAGATTTCCCCAAGTAGACATATGTAAGCCTAAGTAGGTCTGGAAAAGTTTGGAGGCATGTTTTCTGACTAATAAAATTTATTAAAAGGCACAAGAGAATGGAAAAGAAGCTAGCAGACGCCTTCTGATTTTTTTATTTTTTATTTTATTTTTGACACCGTAGAATAGCATGGCTCCCTTCTTCCCATGCCTACGAACGACTGGTCCAATTTGGTGGCCACATTAGCATGGAAAAGCAGAAGCCCTCAGGAAAATCAGCCACGTCTATTTTGGTTCCCAGCCTTTCTTAACATATGTGTCTTTCCCTCGCAACTCCGCCCAAGTTATGTAGTTTTTAATGCAAATTCCAGGAGAAACGTGAAGTTTTACAATTCCCTGGGATAGCGTTATTTTTTATGACATTTCTCAATGGTTGCTTCTTAAGCTTACCTTTCCTCCCTACAAAATCTGCTCAGAAATTTACCGCACTACTTTCCCTATGCAAGTGTCAGAAAACATGAATTCTATTTCAGATGCGTCTTTCTCACGTCGAAGACTTTCTAGGGTGGGAGATGTCAGGCCTGGAAGTTATCTTTTGCATTGAGTCTTCCAGCCGGCTACATTTTCTACTTCCAACTCAGGACCTTAACCACACGAGCTACCATGCTCTCCTAAAGAGAATACTGAATTACTATTTCCAGCAACCGTCATCCTTGGTCCTCTCCCCTATTCTAAATCGTGGGTCTCCAAACTTGGGAACTTGAAGATTTGTGAACTTCAACTCCCAGAATTCCCCAGCCAGTCTGCTCTAAATCATTTTAAGAACTTAAAATGCTTAAAAGACCTTAAAAGGAGAGATGCAACCTAGAAATAAGGAGGAACTTTCTGGGAACAATCAACCAATGGAACAGAAGTTGCCCATGGAAGTTGTGGGAGCTTCATTACTTGAGACTTTCAAGAAGAGATTGGACTGCTATTTGTCAGAAATGGTGGAGGGTCTCCTGCTTGAGTGGCGGGGGGAGGGTTGGACTAGATGACCTATAAGGTCCCTTCTGTCCATTACAATGGCAATCCAACCATTGTAGAGAGGGCGCGCAATTTGGGTGTCCTCCTGGATTCCCGGCTGTCTATGGAGGACCATGTGGCGGCCGTGGCCAGGGGGGCGTTTCATCAGGTACGCCTGATGCGCCAATTGCGCCCCTTACTGGACCGGGCTGCACTTCGCACAGTCACTCAAGCTCTCGTGACGTCCCGACTCGACTACTGTAATGCTCTCTACATGGAGCTTCCCTTGAGGTGCACTCGAAAGCTACAGCTAGTCCAAAACGCAGCCGCGCGGGTGATTATGGGAGCCACTAGATGCTCCCACATAACACCGATCCTGCGCGAGCTGCATTGGCTTCCTGTGGCCTTTCGAGTGCGCTTCAAGGTTTTGACGACCATCTTTAAAGCGCTCCATGGCTCAGGGCCTAGTTATATGCGAGACCGCCTCCTGCCCCATACATCCCTTAGACCGATACGCTCCCACAGAGAGGGCCTCCTCAGGGTGCCGTCGGCCGGACAATGCCGACTGGTGACACCCAGGGGAAGAGCCTTCTCTGTGGTGGGTCCAGCCCTCTGGAATGACCTACCCCCTGAACTACGTACCATCACCGACCTCCGCCTCTTCCGCCAATGTCTTAAGACATATTTGTTTCAACAAGCCGGCCTAGCCTAACCTCCCATGGGGACTTTTAGGTAGTTTTAAATTGGGTTTTAAAATTTGGTTTTAGTGCAGGATAGGATTATTTAATAGTTTCTTAAATTATATTTATTGTATTTTGTATGCTTTTAAATTTCCTGTGCGCCGCCCTGGGTCCTCTGTGGAGAAGGGCGGGATATAAATTTAAATTTAAATAAATAAACCCCAGGAGCTATGGCTTTCCAGGAAAGGACAGTCCGTATGTTTCCAAGCTGCCAAGGAAATGGGATATAAATCTGGATTCCCTACTGGGAAACGTCAATCTGTAGAGAAAACCAAACCTTCTTTTGTGTAGCAGACAACAGCAGTCCGAGGGGTGTGAGTTGCTATAGGCAACCTCCTCCTTTATTGTGGAACATAAAGAACTAAGAACTGCCGAGTTTAAATAACTCACCCCATAATTAAGTCGGGGGGGGGGGGGAGCAGGGACCGCCAGCCAAATGCAGACCAAAAAGGAACGAACGCGTCCTGCAAAATCATTCGGCGGTGGCTATTATTCCTGTGATCCTTTGCTATTATCAGCTCAGGCAAGAAAAACCAAAATGCACAGGTACAGTCTAGGTGGTACCTTGCTCAATAGCAGCAACTGTGAAAGGGATCTTGGAGTCCTAGTGGACAACCATTCAGATAGGAGCCAGCCGTGTGCAGCAGCTGCCAAAAAAGCCAACACAGTTCTAGGCTGCATCAACAGAGGGATAGAATCAAGATCACGGGAAGTGTTGAAGGCCACACTTGGAATACGGCATTCAGTTTTGGTCGCCACGATGTAGAAAAGATGTGGAGACTCTAGAAAGAGTGCAGAGAAGAGCAACAAAGAGGATTAGGGGACTGGACACTAAAACATGAAGAAGGGTTGCAGGAACTGGGTATGCCTAGTCTTATGAAAAGAAGGACTAGGGGAGACATGATAGCAGTCTTCCAAGATCTCAGGGATTGCCACAAAGAAGAGGGAGTCAAACTATTCTCCAAAGCACCTGAGGGCAGAACAAGGAGAGAAGCAACTTAGAACTGAGGAGAAATTTCCTGGCAGTTAGAACAATTAATCAGTGGAACAGACGTTGCCTCCAGAAGTTGTGAATGCTCCAAAACTGGAAGTTTTAAAGAAGATGTTGGATAACCATCTGTCTGAAGTGGTGTAGGGTTTCCTGCCTAGGGAGGGGCTTGGACTAGAAGACCTCCAAGGTCCCTTCCACCTCTGTTATTCTATTCTATTCTATTCTATTCTATTCTATTCTATTCTATTCTATTCTATTCTATTCTATTGCTCTGGGCCAGAGCTGCAGAGCTGCCGCTTGTAAAGAGCAGCTTCAGACGTTGATGGGCGGCTGGCATCCCAGAGACTGGAGAACTTCTGTCAGCAACGACTTTGGTATCAGAGGCCTAAGTCGGGGAAAGGACCAAAGGCGGCGAAGGCTTTTATCATCCGCCCTGCTTAATAAGCCATTTGGGTCCATCAAGCGGCTAAAGAGCAAGCCTCTCATCTCCAGGCGTGGGTCCAGAGGGCACCGGCGTGCGTGATCGCCAAGCATTGAAAGGAGACGCGAGGAGAACGTGAGCTCCCCCCACCTCCAGCCCGGTTTTGCTCCAGGGCTCCAGGAGAGCCCAAATGCCTACATCACCCTGGCTGTGTCATCCTGCTTGCTTGACCCTATCGCAGGCAGGCTCTGACCACCAAATGCGAGCGGAATAAATTATCCCTGACACTCCGATATTTAATTATGCAGCTGTCAGAGCAGTCCTTTTGAAATTCATTTTAATAAAGTGGGAACTTTGGTTGGTGTTTTTTTTCCCTTCCTTTCTTGCCTTTTCAAGGTGAGAGTCCTGAAAGTCACCTTCTGTGTCAGCCCGAGGTCTCCACCAGGTTTTTCCCCCCTCCTCTTTCTTTCCCTTCTCTTTTTTCCTCTCTCTCTCTCTCTTCTCAAAGTCTGTCATTTGGACTGATAGAAAGACCAGATAACGGTCCAGTTGCCTTTCCCCTTCACCAGCCTACCTCCCACCCCCACCTCCAATCTGCACACACCCCTCCCTCCCTTTGCCTGAATGAACATACTTCATTTAAAGCCACAATAATGAGAACCTCAAAGTCAACCATGTAGCCACAAGGGCAGCATCTCACATCTGGGAAAGTACGGTGAGAGAGAGAGAGAGAGAGAGAGAGAGAGAGAGAGAGAGAGAGAGAGAGAGAGAGGAGGGGGTGAAGGGAGAGGGGGAGGGAGGGAGGGAGGGGGGGAGAAGAGAAGGCATCTGTGGGTAAAACTCACTTCATGTTACTAGAACTGCAATTTAGAAGCAATCATCGTCAATTCACCTCTGGCTAGCAAAACCAGAACTTTTTACCTGTTACAATGAAGGCTGTGGGGGGCTGATAATGGCAATAATATCGATAAGAAGGTTGATGATAACAACAATCATAACATCTCAGTTCTAAGAGGTAAAGGTAAAGTTTCCCCTCACACATGTGCGCTAGTGGTTCCCGACTGTAGGGGGCGGTGCTCATCTCCGTTTCAAAGCCGAAGAGCCAGCGCTGTCTGAAGACGTCTCCGTGGTCATGTGGCCGGCATGACTCAACGGCCAAGATGCACGGAACGCTGTGACCTTCCCACCAAAGGCGGTTCCTATTTTTCTACCTGCATTTTTACAGGCTTTCGAACTGCCGTGGTTAGAAGGCAGTACTGCAATTTGGCAGTTCGAATCTCACCAGGCTTAAGGTTGACTCAGCTTTCCATCCTTCCAAGAAGGGTAAAACGGGGACCCAAATTGTTGGAGGCAATAGGCTGACCCCGTAAACCAGAGGTCCCCAACCTTTGCAACTTTAAGTCTGAAGGACTTCAGCTCCTAGACTTCTCCAGCCAGCAAAGCTGGCTGGAGAATTCTGGGAACTGAAGTCCTTCAGACTTAAAGTTGCAAAGGTTGGGGACCTCTGCCGTAAACCACTTAGAGAGTGTTTTTAAAGCACTGTGAAGTGGTATGTGAATCTAAGTGCTAGTGTTATTGCAATCAAACTCTCCCCACTGCCAGCAGTTCGATCCTGAACGGCTCAAAGTTGACTCAGCTGTCCATCCTTTAGAGATGGGAAAAATGAGGACCCAGATTGTTGGGGGCAAGAGGCTGACTCTGTAAACCGCTAAGAGAGGGCTGTAAAGCACTGTGAGGTGGCATATAAGTCTAGGTGCTATTTGAGGGGCTGCACCAAAAGAAGAGGGGGCGGTCAACCTATCCTGCAAAGCACTTGGAGGCCGGACAAGGAGCAACAGATGGAAACAAATCAAGGAGAGAAGCAACCTAGAAATAAGGAGAAATTTCCTGACAGTGAGAGCAATTCAGTTGTACTGTGCATGCACCCATGGGGAAACTGGCAGTAGTCTCTTTAAGAAATAAAAACCGATCTAAGCATCATCCTAAAGACTGCTGTTGTGGCCTAGAGGTGGATCTCTCGCCTCACAATCAGGAGGTTTTGAGTTCAATCCTAGGTAGAGGCAGATGTAGGATCTCCTGCTTGGGCAGGGGGTTGGATTAGATGACCTGCAAGGCCCCTTCCAACTCTTGTTAATCTGACTCTAATTAATTGTTCAATGCATGGGGTTTTTCCCACCAGACGTTTTTAAAATACAGAGTTAATGGGTCATTCCCGCCCTGGGACAGCATTCTCTTTCACTGATGAAGTCTTCAAGCAAAAGAAAGCAACATTATCAAACATGCACCAAACCTTCCTGGTGAAAAAAAAATATATTAAAAGAAATCAGGGGGAGGGGAACGAAAGATAATTTAATATGCAGATAGTTACTTCTTTTGACCCAGCCTGGCTGAGAGGCAAATTACATTAGAAAATGACATGCTATTCATCTCACAAGTAGTTGCAGGAACATTTAGCTAATTAAATGATTAATAAATTTAACACTGCTTTATAATTTCATTTAGCCATGTTGGAAATCAGACGGTGCGCTGCGGTGTGCACTGAATGAGATTAGGTGGGAGTAGAAGAATTCACCAGCTGCCCTGATAATTGAGATTAGTCTATTACTATGGTGACCTTTTTAACTTTTATATTCTCTCGTTAAAGTGGAATAAAATTTTATTCACTTTTAAGGAATATTTACTTAGTGAAAATTTGCATGGATTTAAAAGAAACGGCATGCTCAGGGGGCTTCCTGGTGGGGAGATGACCCTTCCTCTTCAAATTAAGGCTTTGCATTGACTTGGCTTCCATCTCTCAGGCATGTTGTGTTGTGCTGTGGAAGGTTTGTGTGTGGAGTTTATCTTTGACACGAGCAAGGAAGCAACATCCGCCATGCTTGTGGAAGACAGCAGGGCCAATTTAAGGGGTACCACAAGGCCACAGGGTGTGCCCAAGTCTCTGCTTCATTGCCATCACCAACCATTGGCATCTTTCTTAAAGGGCTAGCGCCTCTAATGCAGGGGAAGGCGGAGAGTGCAAAGGTTGGCTTGAAACTCAACATTAAGAAAACTAAGCAGCCAGAATAGCATACGCACAGTTTTGGAAAGGGAAAGAACTACCATCAGACCAACTAATTATCAACAAAATCTTCTGGTGTGCTGGATGCGACAGACTAACATATATTCTCAAAGACAGACAGGAAGCAACATTTTATCAAAGTTGGGAAAAATGGTACGACTGGATGGAGGTAAAGAGACTACGGGATGAGAGAGGTAGGGAAGGATATACAATGTATATATGTAGATAGTAAATAAAATGAATGTATTGAGCAGTGGCAACTATGGGGAATTGATAAATGTAAGATATAGACAAATAGAAATAGCTGGAATATCTAGGAATGTAGTAATATGGTATACGATGTTACTTGGTAACATTATTTGGTTGCCACGATGTAGAAAAGACGTGGAGACTCTGGAAAGAGTGCAGAGAAGAGCAATCAAGATGATTAGGGGACTAGAGACTAAAACATATGAAGAACGGCTGCAGGAGCTGGGTATGTCTAGTTTGATGAAGAAAAGGACCAGGGGAGACATGATAGCAGTGTTCCGATATCTCAGAGGGTGCCACAAAGAAGAGGGAGTCAAACTATTCCCCAAGGCACCTGGGGGCAGGACAAGAAGCAATGGGTGGAAACTAACCAAGGAGAGAAGCACCTTAGAACTAAGGAGAAATTTCCTGACAGTTAGAACAATTAACCTCTGGAACAGCTTGCCTCCAGAAGTTGTGAATGCCCCAATCCTGGAAGTCTTTAAAAAGATGTTAGATAGCCATTTGTCTGAAATGGTATAAGGTTCCTGCCCACGCAGGGGATTGGACTAGAAGACCTACAAGGACCCTTCCAACTCTGCTATTGTATTGTATTGGTAACTGTGTACATACTGTGTACATATAGGGGGTGGGTTACTCCCAATTGTATCTGTGTAGTTTTGCTTTGTCTTGTCAATGTCTTATTTATGTTGTTTAAAAAATGCCCTCTCAATTGTTTTTTATGGAATTATTACTTGGAACCCTGAAAATTGATAGATAAAGATATAAAGATGATAGAGAGAGAGGGAGAGGGAGAGAGAGATAAATGGATAGATGGGGAGATAATAGAGATATAGATAGAGGATAGAGACTGACAGACAGACACAGAGAGAGACAGACAGACAGTTACTCTTTGGTTGGCAACATACTTCTGTGTTGGGCTGTAGGATTTCTTCAGCACTACAACCAAAGTCCTCTTTTTGAAGATCATAGCACTGGCAATGTTACCGAGGCAGGCAATGAAACATCTACAAATGGGAAACGTAACTAATAAAAGCTCCTTCACTCTCAGCTACATATATTCTCCACCCTGACAACACCATTTTGTGCCTAGAGCTGCAGTGATCAGTTCACTCAACCATATAAGTGAATGGGAAATTCCTGCCTAAGTTTCTTTCTCTTCTCTTTTGCTATAGATTTTGAATTTCAAGGTCTAGGGTCAAGCTATTTTTACACACACTGTGTTCCTGACAGTAAAACAACCGGGGACTAAGGCGTAAACCAGAAAGTCTTGTTGTGTGAAACAGTCATAGGCACAAAGCAATTAATAAAAATAAATAAATAAATTGGATCTACCTGTACCTGTAACTTAATGCTTCAAACAGCTTCTTGGGGAAATTCAGGACAGGACCTTTTAATACTTCAACCAGGGACATAGCATTTAAACTTATATACTGCTTTAAAGCACTCTCTGAGATGTTTACAATGTCAGTATATTGCCACCAACAATCTGAGTTCTTATTTTACCAATAGATAGGTAGATGATAGATAGATAGATAGATAGATAGATAGATAGATAGATAGATAGATAGATAGATAGATAGATAGATAGATAGATAGAGGGATGATAGCTAGGGATGAGAGCGAGAGAGCTAGAGAGAGAGAGAGAGAAATAGATAGATATAGAGAGATTAGATAGATGATAGATAGATAGATAGATAGATAGATAGATAGATAGATAGATAGATAGATAGATAGATAGAGGGATGATAG
The DNA here is from genome assembly GCA_039707465.1 of Rhabdophis nuchalis. Classification (NCBI taxonomy): domain Eukaryota; kingdom Metazoa; phylum Chordata; class Lepidosauria; order Squamata; family Natricidae; genus Rhabdophis; species Rhabdophis nuchalis. The sequence goes on from CM077658.1 coordinate 10,115,020, forward strand.
CTATGGATGAGAGCGAGAGAGCTAGAGAGCTAGAGAGAGAGAGAGAGAAATAGATAGATATAGATAGAGAGATTAGATAGATGATAGATAGATAGATAGATAGATAGATAGATAGATAGATAGATAGATAGATAGATAGAGGGATGATAGCTAGGGATGAGAGCGAGAGAGCTAGAGAGAGAGAGAGAGAAATAGATAGATATAGATAGAGAGATTAGATAGATGATAGATAGATAGATAGATAGATAGATAGATAGATAGATAGATAGATAGATAGAGGGATGAGAGCTAGGGATGAGAGCGAGAGAGCTAGAGAGAGAGAGAGAAATAGATAGATATAGATAGAGAGATTAGATAGATGATAGATAGATAGATAGATAGATAGATAGATAGATAGATAGATAGATAGAGGGATGAGAGCTAGGGATGAGAGCGAGAGAGCTAGAGAGCGAGAGAGAGAAATAGATAGATATAGATAGATAGATAGATAGATAGATAGATAGATAGATAGATAGATAGATAGATAGATAGATAGATAGATGGATGATAGCTAGGGATGAAAGCGAGAGAGCTAGAGAGCTAGAGAGAGAGAGAGAGAAATAGATAGATATAGATAGATAGATAGATAGATAGATAGATAGATAGATAGATAGATAGATAGATAGATAGATAGATAGATACAGGGATGATAGATAGATAGATAGATAGATAGATAGATAGATAGATAGATAGATAGATAGATAGATGCTATACAGATAGTTAGAGATGGCAAATTGTTTAATATAAAGAACCCAGAGAAGAAATGTTTAGGAAGAGAAAAGTGTGGGAAGATTTCAGACTAGGAGTATTGAAGGCCTCATCTCCATATTCCAGGGCAGATGTAAGTCTGTCTCACTAGACTTGACAAGCAACTGGCTCCCTGCATTTCTTTCATCCATCATTGGCTCTGTCAACACAGGGCAACTAATCCTGTTTCCAGTGACCTCTGACCAGCTGGCTGAGGGAAGGAAGGTGACTACTGTTCAACTGCAGGGAAAGGCAGGCAAAAATGATCAACATTGAAGGCCTTTAAAAAAAAAAAAAAATCAAATTTCGGGGGGAACAACCCCCCTAAGAAAGAAGCCGGGTCCTCTGGGAAGCCAGGAAATCTCTTCCTAAACAGACGTGTGCTGTATTTTAGTGGTTGAGGATAGATCTTCTCATCTTTAATATTGGAGGGTTAAAGACACCCAATGCAGGTGGTCCTCAGTTAATGATGGGAATTGGGATGGGAATTTTTGTTGCTAAGCGATGTGGTTGTAAAATGCAACGATTAGGCTCTTTAGCAAAAGCAGCTCCAACATTCCCCAGTGACGATACTTAAAAGCGACTCCCATGTTGTTGGTAAGCGCATTGTCACATGGGCACTACTTGCACCTCCCGCTGGCTTCCCCAATGACTTTGCTTGTGGGAAAACTTGTGGGACGGTTGAGATCTGTGACGTTACGATGGTCAGAAATCCAGACCATCTGCTGAAGGCCCAGATTACGATCACGGGACGGGGGCTGAAGACGGGTTGCAAGGGATCCTCATTCAGCGCCATTACCAGTTCATGTTCAAACATCCTTGTTAAACGAGGACTATCTGTATTAAGGATGGGGATCAGTGGTGGGGTTCAATTTTTTTTACTACTGGTTCTGTGGCCGTGGCTTGGGTGGGCGTGGCATGGCTTGGTGGGCATGGCAGGGGAAGGATACTGCAAAATCTCCATTCCCTCCTGATCAGCTGGGACTCGGGAGGCAGAGAATAGATGGGGGCATGGCCAGCCAGAGGTGGTATTTACCAGTTCTCTGAACTACTCAACAATTTCCGCTACCGGTTCTCCAGAACTGGTCAGAACCTGCTGAATACCCACCTCTGATGGGGATATCCCTGGGGCGTGAGATTTAAAAATAAAATAAAAATGAAGGTATTGTGATTTGTATAAGAAAGGTTGATTTGATTGTTCGGTGATTGAAAAAATCTTCAATTTTTTGATACACCCCCTGCAGGCATCCCTGTACAAAAGAGTTTAACAGGGGAGGTAGAATGGCAATCAAAATAGATTATGGTTATAATCTTGTATTAGCGATGGCTGCTTTGGAGAGGACTTAGATGAACAACATGGCCTTTTAGAGAAGTGCATTTATAACATTTACCATCTCTTCTTTTGCCCATCCAGGACACACACACCCCCCAAATATTTTTGCTTAGAAGGGAGAACATTTCTGTCCTATGATGAAGTCCTCAAGACTCATCAAAAGATTTATTAGAATCCTGTAAGATAAATCCACCTTACAAGCTGAGATTGCCCGAAGCCAATTAATTAATTTAAGGAGGGACTCAAACCAGGGACTTCATTTATTTATTCATTCATTAATTTTGGGGCCGGGGGCTTGAGGCAGTGCATGGTGCAGCCTCTCCTCCATATTTTCCTTACTCAACAGCCCTATGAGGTAGGTTGGGCTGAAGGAAACCTAGCCAAGATGTAAACTAGTTAAACCTCAGTGTGTATCTGCTAGAACCTAAGAACCTAGAACTTAAACTGGAGTGTACATGCTGTAGGAATTCAGCCAATATGTGGAAAGTTGCCATACAAATGGATTTTCAGTAAAGGAGAATACTTGGAGCTAAGGGTTGAATGAGGGGTCCTTGGTTCTTTCTGAGCTATATAACAAAGCACAGACTGTTGGTTATTGTGAGTTTTTGCCCAATGTCTGATTTTACTTGTTTCCAATCAGTATGCAGAATACACACAACTCAGAGGTGGTATTCAGCAGGTTCTGACCAGTTCTGGCAAATATCACCTCTGATTGGCCTCGCCCCCATCTATTCTCTGCCTCCCAAGTCCTAGCTGATCGGGAAGAAATGGGGATTTTGCAGTCACATTCCCCTGGGGTAGGGAGGGATTGCAGATTCCCCTGCCAGGCCCACCAAGCCATGCCCACAGAACAGGTAGCACAATTTTTTTTAAATCCCACCATTGACACAACTTGAGGTTCAAGTGCAGGTTCACAACTTGAGGTTCAAATGCAGTGCGAGCTGCATTGGCTGCCTGTCGTCTTTCGGGTGCGCTTCAAGGTGTTGGTTATCATCTTCAAAGCGCTCCATGGCACGGGACCTAGCTATTTGCGGGATCCCATCCTGCCCCATACATCCCTGCGGCCGATTCGCTCCCAAAGAGGGACTTCTCCGGGTGCCGTCCACTAGGCTATGCCAGCGGGCGACGCCCAGGGGAAGGGCCTTCTCTGTGGCGGGCCCGAACCCCCTCTAAAACGACCTTCCCCCTGAAATCAGAACAACCACAGACCTCCGCTCCTTCCGGCAAAAATTAAAAACACACTTCTTCTGCTTGGCCGGCCTAGGATAATTAAACTGTTTTTAGGGGTTTTTAGGGTTTAGTTTTAGTTTTACATGGGCTTTTAGCGCGAGGTTAGTTTAATTCGTTTTAACATTGTACTTTGTTTGTGGTTTTTAATTGTATTTTTAATTCCCTGTGCCCCGCCTCGAGTCCCTTCGGGGAGAGAGAGCGGGTTATAAATTAAAAATTATTATTATTATTATTAAGTTACATGACAGTTAACAAGCATGGTGAGAAAAAGGGCAACACATAGTTAATGTGTTCTTAAACACCAGGCACTCTTGTGGAGTGATCACAAATCACTTGTGGAAACAACTGCTCTAAATATAAGGCTGGCAGATTTTAAGCAGTCCAAGGAACTGGGCAATTGGGAAACAGGTAGATAATTACAGCAACCTTGGAGTTGCCATTCTGCAGAGGTCCTTACCTGCAGAACGTTTAGGACAACAGTCCATCCTTTATCTGCTTTGATATCTGTTCCCTTACTTCCAATAACTTATTTCTGCTATCATAACCCACATGCCTTGTTTCTTTTCCTATCATTTGTTTAACAGGAGGGAAGCTTTCTCAGGATTTTAAAAGGAAGAAGTGAAAGGGTAAATTCTTCAGTTACCCATCGTTGAAATCAAAGCATTCTGCAATGGTCCACCAGCTTTCTCCAAACTGGCATCCATAATTCCCAGCCACTCGGGCTGGGAATATTGGAATGTGTAAAGTCTGAATTCATCTGGCAGAGTCTGCAGAATGATTCCAGTTGAAGGAAAAAGGCTGATCAAATTGATGTTTTCTTGGAGTTAGGAAGGAAGCTTTGCGTTCGCTTGGGCTACTATGATATATAAACCTTGACTACTTCATAGGTGATAAGGGGGTCACTGACAGTAAGAGAATGATGTTTACCAGAACAAAATACCCAGTCTCTAATCAAGGTGTTTTTCCAAAGAGCTTAGATGAGCCTTTGAAATCAGAAATCCAGACAGACTGACATAAACAAGATGACACAGTCAACACCCCAACAAGAAGGGATTAAGGTTATGCCAGTAATTTCTTGGAAAGGTTGTCTTAATAACCACAGCAATTTGAAAGAGAGAGGGGGTGGGGGTGGGGGAAGAGACACATTCAAAAGCAGAGAAGAACCCGAAGCTGGAAAGTATGTGTCATATATCTAGAAAGCTCAAAGGTCAGGACAGGTAGGTAAAGCTGGAAAATAGACAGATTGCCTGTTAAAACAGCTTAGCTGAGCAAACACAGACCTCCAGGGTGTTTTATCTTGCTTTGTTCCCATGGGCGGGGGGCTGGGGGGGTAGGATTAAAGAATTCTCAGCCAGAAGTGAACTTCTTTCTTGTGTGGTCTGCTTTGAAGTTTACTCACAACTCAGTGGCCCACTGACATGTTGGAGTTCTTTGCAAAACAAACTCAGCCATTTAGGCATACTTGAACCTGGGCAGTTTTGCAAGACGCTGTTATTATGTTATGTTATGTTTATTGAATTTGTATCCTGCCCTATCTCCCCGAAGGGACTCAGGGCGGCGCACAGGCAAATATTAAAAACAATACAAAGCAATACAAAATATATAACTACTATAAAAATATATTAAATTTAAACCCGTGCTAAAAACATCTTCAAAATCATAGGACAAGAAGCAATGTTCGATTAACATTGCTTCTTGTCCTATCCTCAGGTGCTTTGGAGAATAGCTTGACCCCTTCCTCCTCTCTGTGGCAGCCCCTCAAATATTGGAAGGCTGCTATCATGTCTCCCCTAGTCCTTCTTCTCATTAAACTAGACATACCCAGTTCCTGCAACCGTTCTTCATCTGTTTTAGCCTCCAGTCCCCTACTCATCTTTGTTGCTCTTCTCTGCACTCTTTCTAGAGTCTCAACAAATTGAACTATTTTTTTTGAATGGAGTTATTTGCAAGCAAGTACATTTAAAACTACTTAAAACTTCCCCTTGTTGCCTTAGAGATAGAATTCTGATAATGTTCAGAAACTTTACAAAGAACAGTTACACAAATGCGTGGTGAAGTTGGCCTATCGCCAAGAAAGTTTCATTTCCTCTGTCTAAATGACAAAGGCAAGAGTAGACTCTCCAATTCATAAGGGAAGCATACAGTAGAGCTGGCTGGCTGGCTGTTTCTTCTGAAATGCGAGACCCAATCTATTTCTGCTCATCCTGATTCAGAACCTTTTCCTAATATGATATACATGCATGTATACACCCACCCACCCCACACATATACGCAGTGGTGGTATTCAGCCAGGTTGCACCTATTCAATAGATCCAGTAGTTAAACTTTCTAAGCAGTTGGGGGAACCGGTTGTTGGAAGAAATCTCCTTTTGTTTTTTCTACAGGGCTAATCCTGTACGGAAGGCAGGAAGGAAACATTCTGGTGTTGTTTCTAGCCTCATCTTTATTGCCCTCCTTACAGAAACTGCCTCTCCGGTTAACTCTTATTACATTGTAATTGCTAAGGCGAAGCGCCCATCGACGTGAGTGACGTTGAGTTGGTCATGCCCACCCAGTCACATGACCACCAAGCCACGCCCACCCAGCTGGTCATTAGGGCAGAGAACCGGTGGTTAAATTATTTGAATCCCACCACTGCATACAGGCAAACTCACACGCCGTTATAATGCGCAAAAAAAAATGTGCTGAAAATACAGCACAGAGAGGAAAGATTTGGTATAAGATCCCTTCGTTACACTAGACCTGTTGTCAGTCAAAGAAAACCCACTGATTCCAGGCAACGAAAGCACAAAATTAGTGGCCTGCCTCCTGTGTGTTTTAGGTGGGTGTACTTCTATATGTGGGAGAATAAGAATAAGAAAAAGTGTTGGTGTATTATGCAAATCTCTAACCCACTTAATGAACTCTAATCCGGAAGAAGCTAATTTCACTCAGAGATTCTCCAAGATGTTAAACTACTATTTCTGGTCAACCAATGCCATGGAGATGATTCACCAAAAGAGTTCACAAGCTCTTCCCCTTGGAGAGGGGGAAGAATGAAGTAGGAGTGGCATCGACCCCAAATCCTACCAAGTTTCTTTTTTGTTGTTCATCTTTTCTGATTCGTTTAATTAAAAATTGGGAGGCGGGGAGAAAACGGCTGTGTCATCAGTTCCCTTGGCAGTTTTGGAAGGATTGGAGAGAAAGCTCTATGCTGCAGGCTGACTGGAGGAAAAGAATGGCTAGGAATATATCACCAGTATATTAGGAGCCACCCACATTCAAATAAAGGTAAAGGTTCTCCTTGCACATGTGTGCTAGTCGTTCCCGACTCTAGAGGGCGGTGCTCATCTCCGTTTCAAAGCTGAAGAGCCAGCACTGTCCAAAGATGTCTCTGTGGTCATGTGGACACCTGCGTTTCGGTTTGCTGAAAAGTCATGCTGGCCATATCGACCATGGAAGCATCTGCGGACAACACTGGCTTCTTCAACTGATAAATGGAGGTGAGCAACCAGCCCCTTGGAGTCAGACATGACTGGACAGGGGAAACCTTTACCCTTTCTTTAAATGCAGAGGGGGAGGGGGGTGTCTCTGCATCTATGTGCCGATGTACTGCAATGCTCTCTACATGGGGCTCCCCTTGAAGAGCACCCGGAGGCTTCAACTGGTCCAGAATGCAGCCGCACGGGTAATTATGGGGGCGACGCGACGCTCCTTTGTAACACCCCTCCTGTGCGAGCTGCACTGGCTTCCAGTGGTTTTCCGGGTGCGATTCAAGGTGTTGGTTACCATCTTTAAAATGCCCCATGGCTTAGGATCTGGGTACCTTCAAGATTGCCTTCTGCCACCGAGTGCCTCCCACCGGCCCGTACGCTCCCATAGAGAGGGTCTCCTTATGGTGCCGTCGGCTAGACAATGTCGACTGGCGACACCCAGGGGGAGAGCCTTCTCTGTGGGAGCACCTGCCCTCTGGAACGAATGGCCCCTGGAATTAAGAACTATCCCTGACTTACGCACCTTCCGCCATGCTCTCAAAACCTTTCTCTTTCAACAAGCCGGGCTGGCATAAAGCAGGATTTTTAAATTTAAATTTTTTAAATTTAAATTTTTATCATTTTAATCAGGGTTAGTTTGGGTTGTTTCCACGTTTCGGCCAATATTTTAATTATGTCTTTTAAAAGCTTTCTTTTATATATTTGTTTTTATTTTGGCTGTACACGGCCCGGGGTCCTTCGGGAGTAGGGCGGTATAAAAAACCCATAAACTAAACTAAACTACCCAAAGAAATGTGCAACGTGTCGGCAAATTTATTTCATCCCTTCCTCCCCTCCTTCCTTCCCCAACCCCGCGTTTTATTCAAACAGCTCGGAGTCAGAAGAAGTTGGAAACATCTGCCCAATATGCCTGCTGGCCTCTCAGCGCTGTATTTTGATGCCCGTGAATATTTATAAGCACTTACGTTACTAATGTTGTTGGCATTGTTAAATCTTGATTGTGGAGTTTGTAAATATTCAAAAGAAGCAGATGTTTACTAATCCCTCTTTACCTTAAAGGGAAGAAATGCAAAAAAAAGAAAAAAGAAGAAGAAGAGATGGAGGGGAGATTGAGGAGCCGGGCTGACAAAACCTGTATTCCCAGCAGAAAACACTTCAAAACACAAGGCTGCAACCTGAAGCTTACAAATGGGAAGCTTCCCAGGTCAACATCTGAAACCTGGAACGCATTTATGTGTAAATTGCAATTAATTGTCAACATTATGATGTAACTTAATTGCGAGAACTAAAGAGGGGGAGCTTTTGCCAGCCTGAACCAACACAACAGAAGAGAACAGGAGATGGCACCAATCACTCCAAACGGGGTTTCTGCCCGGAATGCACAATCAGGCCCGGAATTTCTCCCAAGGATCTTTCTCCTAAGGAACAGGCTTCTGTTTTTCTAGTTTAGTTTCAGGGCGCTTGATCTTTCTTTCTAATTTCTCCGGAGGGCTTGAATTTACCCTTGGACCTTGGCAGGAGGTGTTTCTCTCTCTCTTTTCCCCTTTACAACCAATTTCGTTGTAAACAAGTACAAGTACAATGACAATAAAGATTACGCTTTTGCCATTATATTTTCTCACCATTTTGCAAACTCATGTTTCCGTAATTATCTATCTATCTATCTATCTATCTATCTATCTATCTATCTATCTATCTATCTATCTATCTATCTATCTATCTATCTATCTATCTATCTATCTACCTACCTACCTACCTACCTACCTACCTACCTACCTACCTACCCTTTTCATGTCATCTATCTAATCTATCCCTCCTGTCTGTATTTTCTATCATCTATCTATCTATCTATCTATCTATCTATCTATCTATCTATCTATCTATCTATCTATCTATCTATCTATCTATCTATCTATCTACCTACCTACCTACCTACCTACCTACCTACCTACCTACCCTTTTCATGTCATCTATCTAATCTATCCCTCCTGTCTGTATTTTCTATCTATCGATCTATCTATCTATCTATCTATCTATCTATCTATCTATCTATCTATCTATCTATCTACCTACCTACCTACCTACCTACCTACCTACCTACCTACCCTTTTCATGTCATCTATCTAATCTATCCCTCCTGTCTGTATTTTCTTTCTATCTATCTATCTATCTATCTATCTATCTATCTATCTATCTATCTATCTATCTATCTATCTATCTATCTATCTATCTACCTACCTACCTACCTACCTACCTACCTACCTACCTACCCTTTTCATGTCATCTATCTAATCTATCCCTCCTGTCTGTATTTTCTATCTATCTATCTATCTATCTATCTATCTATCTATCTATCTATCTATCTATCTATCTATCTATCTATCTATCTATCTATCTATCTATCTATCTACCTACCTACCTACCTACCTACCTACCTACCTACCTACCTACCTACCTACCCTTTTCATGTCACCTATCTAATCTATCCCTCCTGTCTGTATTTTCTATCTATCTATCTATCTATCTATCTATCTATCTATCTATCTATCTATCTATCTATCTATCTATCTATCTATCTATCTATCTATCTATCTATCTATCTATCTATCTATACTTACATACACACACACACGGCTGTGTGTGTGTATGTGTGTTCCAGCAGAACTCTGGAATGCCTTGAGCAATTTCAACCAAACTTGGTACACAGATGACTTACTCTCTGGAAAATAGTGTGGGGGTAAGTCACCCCTAAATCCCTCGGGCAGGGGTGAAATTCAGCAGGTTCTGACAGGTTCTGGAGAACCAGTAGTGGAAATTTTGAGTAGTTCGGAGAACCGGCAAACACCACCTCTGGCTGGGCCCAGAGTAGGATAGCAATGGGGATTTTGCAGTATCCCTCCCCGGCCATGCCCACCAAACTACATCCACAGAATAATGGAGTGAGCTTCCTTTACTTGTCCCAGCTTCTGCCAATCTAGCAGTTCGAAAGGATGTAAAAATGCAAGTAGAAAAATAGGGGCCACCTTTGGTAACAGCGTTCCATGCGCCTTTGGCATTTAGTCATGCCAGCCACATAACCATAGAGACGTCTTCCGACAGCGCTGGCTCTTTGGCTTTGAAACGGAGATGAATACCGCTCTCTAGAGTCAGGAACGACTAGCACATATGTGCGAGGGGAACCTTTACCTTTGCCTTAATGTATTGGAAGCAAGGATGTCTCAATAGCTGCATTTGTTCGTCTGCACCTCCCATCCTTACAAGGCTGGCAGCAGCAGAAGCCGTCAGAATGACTAAGTAAAGCTGTTGAGAAACCCCACCTGAATGTAAGCTGGTGGAAGGCGAAAGAGTGGGTGATTTTTATGGTGTAATGCTTAGTTGGTTTACTCCCCTACAGCTCCTGCGGCTTGCAAGTTCCAATTCACTCAGTTAATTCACCTGCCCGGATACTGTGGAAAGAACAATGCCTCAATAGATTCTTCTGGTGTGACATTAAATATGACAAGGTTATCATTTAATATACTATCACTCAAGCATTGATTTATGGCCTCGGAGAAGCATTTCGTTCTTAACACCCTCCTATTTCCTTGGAATGGTACTTGGAAATAACTCTCAGGTTCCCATGGTTTCAGAAGAGAAACTTGGTGGAATTAATTGCAAATAAATGTTTACATACTTCTTTTGCTGATCAGATGCTGGGAAGGAAGGAAGGAAAGAAGGAAGGAAGGAAGGGAGGGAGGGAGGAAGTTCTAAAGTCACAGGGTACTGTAGGAAGTTAGCACCCAACCTTCTCCTAGGAAAATGAAATATTTTAGGAAATATTATTTTAGGAAATATTAAAAAGGCAGAATATTGTATTTCCCTGGATGAAAAATGGAGAAACGTGTTTTTAGGCAGGAAACAGACTCGCTCTTAATAGCATCGCCACCTTTGTCAATGGGCCATTAAGGCCTGAGCCAGTTTATTCTACCCCCTTCAGGCAGAGCCACTTCATTGCTCTTCATTGCACCACCCACCAAGTCTCAACCAAACTTAGCACACAGACAACCTACAAAGCTAGCTATGACCTCGGACAGCAACCAATCAGGATACTCTTCCTGTGCCCCAGGAAGTCCAAAGCCCAGAGAGGGTATAAAACAGAGGGACTCTCAGCATCTCTTCCCTTTTCACCCACGAGCTCCAAGACATGTGATCCTGTCCACCGTTAAACCATCTTTCCTAGCAGCCTCCATGTTTCCAGTGTCTTTTTCCCCACTTGGAACTGAACCCAGATGGACATTTCTTTAATAGTACAAACCTGAAAGACTTATGTTTTCTGTTTTCTACTCTGTCCTCCAAGCCAGGAAGAGCCAATAAAATCAATCTTGCATGCATTAAAAAGGCATTAAATATCCAGGTTTAGGAAGGGGAATATCTTATTTTTTTTAATTTTAATTTTTAATTTTATTAAATTTATACCCCGCCCTTCTCGTTAGGACCCAGGGCGGCGCACAGGGATGTTAAAATACATACAAAATATATAAAATATATAAAATTTAAAATACTTATTCTAATAAATAAACCCTGCGCTAAAAACCGAATTAAAATCCCAAGTTTAAAAACTAGATGAAATAGGCTAGATGAAATAGGTGTGTCTTCAGACACTTGCGGAAGAGGCGGAGGTCGGAGATGGTGCGGAGTTCAGGGGGTAAGTCGTTCCAGAGGGTCGGGCCCACCACAGAGAAGGCCCTTCCCCTGGGCGTCGCCCGCTGGCATAGCCTAGTGGACGGCACCACTAGGTGCTATGAATGTGACATAGATGAGGCATGTTCTCTTGAAAATGCTTTGATTTGCAGAAAAGAAGGCTGGACCTGATAGTCTAAGTGTCCCATCAAGCTGCATTTCGTATAAACTTTATAAACTGTATACAATACATGGGTTTTGTCCAGAATGCGGCCGCGCGGGTGATTATGGGTGCCTCAAGGCAATCCCACATAACACCTCTCCTGCGCGAGCTGCACTGGCTACCTGTGGCCTTTCGGGTGCGCTTCAAGGTGCTGACGACCATCTTTAAATCGCTCCATGGCTCGGGGCCTAGCTACATACGAGACCGCCTCCTGCCCCATACATCCCTTCGACCGATCCGCTCCCACAGAGAGGGCCTTCTCCGGGTACCGTCGACCAGGCAATGCCGGTTGGCGACGCCTAGGGGAAGGGCCTTCTCTGTGGCGGGCCCAGCCCTCTGGAACAACCTACCCCCTGAACTACACACCACCTCGGACCTCCGCCTCTTCCGCCAACGTCTCAAGACTTATTTATTCCAACAAGCCGGCCTAGCATAACCCCCGTTTTCTGACTTTTAAATGTGGATACATTTTAAATTCTTAGGGTTTTATAATGGGTTTTAGCACGGGATACAATTTAATAGCTTTTTAATGATATATTTTTGTATTTTGTATGGTTTTTAATATTGCCTGTGCGCCGCCCTGGGTCCTTGCAAGGAGAAGGGCGGGGTATAAATTTAATAAAATAAATAAAATAAAAAAATAAATCTTAATTGGTGCAAGTTAATTGGTCAATGTACAAATTCCCTCGAAGCAGCAGCTGTAGGAGGACCCTTGCCTGGTTATGCAATGACTATGAGTGGTTTGACCCTGGATGGGAGTTTATTTTATTGGATCTGTATTCTGGACTGGGAAATTGCCAAAAAAAATAATAATAATTGGAAGGAGATTTGGGCAAACCACATCATATTGTGGCTAAGACGACCTCATGGAAGATCCATGAAGTCACCAAGAATGAAGCCTGACTCACAGGAGGCTTATTCTTCTCAGGATGTCTTCTCCCACAACTAGAGCAGAATGCATTTAAGATCAGGAACTCTGATGCAACCATTCCCTGTGGTTCCCATATTTTTTTTTTTACACAGGACAATTAAGGAATGCATACCAGTAATTTCCCTGTAAATGGGGTGAGAGAAGAGAAGGGGTCACTGAGTACCATCTGGATTGTCCCCTCCCGACATTCAATTGCTCTTCTCTGGAGTAAGGCCAGAAACATATTCTGCATTCCCCCCCCCCTCCAATTTTCACCATACTCATTGACTTTAATAAAAAATGCATTTTTTCAACCTTTAGAAGAAAACACACTATTCGCCTCTGACAATCTGACTATTCCCAAATGGGCACAGGGCAAGGGTGAAATGCTACCGGTTTGGATTGGTTGGTCTGAACTCGTAGCAAAGAGGCCAGCTGTTCACCTGAACCCGTAGTAAAAAAAAAATTGGGAAATAGGGATGTAGACATTCTATTTGTGGAGAAGATTCAGCAGCAAGAAACCTGCTGTTGTTAATATAATAATAATAATAATAACTTTGCATTTATTAACCGCTCCCTCTCCCCACAGGGACCCGGGGCGGTGCACAGGAGAAACTAAAAACAATATAAACAATCAATACAAAATATACAGTTTAAAACACCATTAAACTATGTTATCCCGTGCTAAAAAATTAAAACCCATTAAAATACATTTAAAAATCTATAGACAGAGAGACTATCCAAGGCCGGCCAGTCGAAAGAAATGGGTCTTTAGTTTCATACGGAAGGAGCGGAGGTCCGTGGTCGTTCTAATATCGGGGGGAAGGTCGTTCCAGAGGGCCGGGCCCGCCACAGAGAGAGCCCTTCCCCTGGGCGTCGCCCGCTGACAAAGTCTAGTGGACGGCACCCGGAGAAGTCCCTCTCTGTGGGAGCGAATCGGTCGTGAGGATGTATGGGGCAGGATCCGATCCCGCAGATAGCTAGGTCCCGAGCCATGGAGCGCCTTAAAGATGATAGTTAGCACCTTGAAGCGCACCCGGAAGACGACAGGCAGCCAGTGCAGCTCGCGCAGGAGTGGTGTAACGTGGGTGAACCTGGTGGTCCCCATAATTGCCCGCGCGGCTGCATTCTGAACTAACTGAAGCCTCCGGGTGCACCTCAAGGGAAGCCCCATGTAGAGAGAGTTACAATAGTCCAGTCGGGATGTCACGAGGGCATGAGTGACTGTGCGAAGGGCGTCCCGATCCAATAGGGGGCGCAATTGGCGAACCAGGCGAACCTGGTAAAACGCCCTCCTGGCCACGGCTGTCACTTGCTCTTCCATAGACAGCCGGGTATCCAGGAGGACACCCAAATTGCGCGCCCCATCCACAGGGGCAAGATGTTCGCCCCCTATGGCCAGCGTTGGAGAAAGCTGGTTGAATCGGGCAGCCGGAAACCACAGCCACTCGGTCTTGTTGTTAGTTGCAAAGTTGTGCCCGACCCATTGCAACCCCATGGACAACTTTCCGATCCTCTACCATCCTCTGGAGTCCATTTAATCGCATGCCGACTGCTTTGGTGACTCCATCCAGCCACCTCATTCTCTGCCGTCCCTTTCTTCTTTTACCTCAATCTTTCCCAGCATGAGGGTCTTCTCCAGGGAGTCCTTCCTTCTCATTAGGTGGCCAAAGTATTTGAGTTTCCTCTTCAGGATCTGGCCTTCTGAAGAGCAGTCTGGGTTGACCTCCTCTAGGGGTAACATAGAGTACACCCCAAATATAGGTTTTCCCATCATCCATCAGAACTGTAGTTGGAAGGCATGGACAAGTTTAAACTAATATTTGCCAAATGCAAAAGAGTGAACCGGTTGGGTTTGCAGGTCATCTTTCTAAAGTTTAGAAAAGCAAGTGAACTCCGATAGCTCCCTGTTTCCAAATTTAACGAATGACTCCCATAAGATCCTTGAAATGGAGAAGTGAAAATCCGTGCTGTGTGGGAAAGAAACGCGACCATCTCTTTGGCAAAGCCGCGAGAGCCTAACTTGTTTATCAAAGAATGCAAAATAACACTCTGCCATGCCGTGGTGTCACTCTGACCTTTGAGTGCAACCTCGGATCTCTTCACGCAGCATAACAATGTCCCTTTTGTGCAACGGGTGTTAAGGCCGACGGGAGTCAGGATTTACTGCTCTGGCAATTTAATCAGACTCTGCATACTTTGTGGCTTATTCAGTTAACATTCTAAAACAACAGGCGTTAAGATGCCAGGACTTGCCTCTTCGCTCCAGCCTCCGATTTTCATTATCACTTCTTTATCCCAGTTTATTGCAAGCAGCCAGGCTGAGGGGTGGATGGGGGTGGGGAAGACTGTAAGCAACAGCAGAAGAAAGTGAAAAAAAAAAACCATGCAGCAAACGGGTGTGCCTTTGTGTGAGCATTCACAGATGGGAATGGAATGGGGTTTTGGATGCTTTCACGAAAGCGAGGAAGGTTGTATACAACAGAACTTCAGCGCAGGAAAGAGGAGATGGGGAGAATCCACCATCAAGTTTCTTAAAAGATGTATGGGGACAGGATGAATGTCTTCCCATGACAATACAGATTTTCTTGAGGTTGTTTTGAAGGTGGGTCAGTGGCTAAGACACTGAGCTTGTCGATTAGAGAGGTCGGCAGTTCGAATCCCGAGTGCTGCGTAACAGAGTGAGCTCCCGTGACTTGTCCCAGCTTCTGCCAACCTAACAGTTCGAAAGCAAGTAAAAAATGCAAGTAGAAAAATAGAAACCACCTTTGGTGGGAAGGTAACAGTGCTCTGTGCGTCTTCGGCGTTGAGTCATGCCGGCCACATGACCATGGAGACGTCTTCGGACAGCGCTGGTTCCTTGGCTTTGAAACTGAGATGAGCACTGCCCCCTAGAGTTGGGAACGACTAGCACATATGTGCGAGGGGAACCTTTACCTTTACGCACTGATTTTCATTGAGCACAATTTCTCAGAGACGCTTCCTACTGCAGTGTGCAGGCTGGGGAACTCTGAGAGTTGAAGTCCACACATCTTCAGGATGCCAAGTTTGAGAAAAACAGCCCTGCTGTGTTTAGAAGAGCGTTTTATTCTTCCCACAATGATGGTCGAGGGTCTCTCATAACTCCTTGATATCCACCAACAGTGCACCATTGAACATATCAATGTCACACTGAGACGTAACAATTTTCCCTGTTTCTTTTTATCCCTTATAAATTGAACCAGTAATTCAGTGGTACAGATCTCTGGCTCTTTTTGAATAGGTAACAAGCAAGAGAGGTGTGCTAGGCCTCCGTAAATTTGAACAAATATTGCCTGTTTTCAACAAAGAAAAAGATCATTTATATGTGTGTGTGTGTGTGTGCGTGCGTGTAAAGCTCCTCGTGGTGTAATGGGAAACACTGCACTGCTTTTACAATGTCCAGAAGACATTTCTGAGAACATTTTGCTACCAGAATAGAATAGAATAGAATAGAATAGAATAACAGACTTGGAAGGGATTTTGGAGGTCTTCTAGTCCAACCCCCTGCTTAAGCAGGAAACCCTACACCACTTCAGACAAATGGTTATAGCAATAGCACTTAGACATATATATCACTTCACCGTACTTTACAGCCCTGTCTAAGCATATCGCCCCCAACAATCTGTAACAAAAGTGTGTTATCCAATCACAAAGTTATTTGTTATTTATATGCTTTATATGCTGTTTTTTTTAATAAATCACTCATACTGAATACCTGTCCCGCTCTAAAGTGTGTAGCATCCACAGCACCTTAAAACTATTTCATTTTCTAGGCAGAAACACCTATCAGCTACCCTCTTTGTTTGACAGTAGAAAACACACACAAACACACACACACACAATCCTTCAAACAAAAATACATACCTAAAAAACAGCAGCAATCTTAATGGGTCTCTGTCTGGATGATCTCTAGGTTGAGTCGAAGGGCAGAGAAGGATGACAGTTTGTCTCCTCCCTTAAAACGGGCCTAAAAACAGGAGCTGTAAAAATATTCTCTCATCAATAGGAGTCGTGTAAAAGGCTGATGTAATCAAGGAAAGCCGGTTAGCTCAAGGCATAGGAAGGCTTGCCTGAAATGCTGGAAAGTGCCGGTTCAAATCCCAGTAGATGAAGTATGGCCAGCTGAAGAAGGCTAAAAAGCCTGAAATAGATCTATCCTGATTTCTTAATTATTAAATCAGCCCTTAAAAAATCTAACACATATCTAAAAAACAGCAGCAATCTTAATGGGTCTCTGTCTGGATGATCTCTAGGTTGAGTCGAAGGGCAGAGAAGGATGACAGTTTGTCTCCTCCCTTAAAACGGGCCCAAAAACAGGAGCTGTAAAAATATTCTCTCATATATATATACATACATACATACATACATACATACATACATACATACATACATACATACATACTTGTGTCATATATATATGTGTGTGTGTGTGTGTGTTTGTGTGTGATATATATTGCGTTGAAAAGCTCGGTTTCCCCCAGCAAAGCCGGCTGCTGTGTGACTCCAATACTAAGGAAAAATGGCAGGTGGGAATAATGGTGATTTTGCAAACTATGTTTCACAAACAGGGAACATGTGCAACTGTCAGATCCATTCAAATCAACCCACAACATGTGCAGCTCAGGCTGCCGTCTGCATTACAGCCAGCTTCTACCAGATGTATAGGTTCTAACTGAATGAGGAAACAAGAGAAGTTTAACCGATGATTAAATTCAACTAAATTAAGAATAGAACAGAACAGAACAGAACACAATACAATAATAGGAATGGAATGGAATGGAATAGAATAATAGGAATGGAATAGAATAGAATAGAATTCTTGCATTGGCCAAGTGTGATTGGACACACAAGGAATTTGTCTTTGGTGCAGATGCTCTCAGTGTAGACAAGATACAGACAAGATACATTTGTCAAGAATCATAAGGTACAACGCTTAATGAGAGTCATAGGGTACAGATAAGAAATCAGGAAACAATCAATATCAATATAAATCATAAGGATACAAGCAACAAAGCTACAGTCATACATAAGTGGGAGGAGATGGGTGATAGGAACGATGGGAAGATTAATAGTAGTGCAGACTTAGTGAATAGTTTGACAGTGTTGTGGTGATTAGTTGTTAAGCAGAGTGATGTTATTCGGGAAAAAAACTGTCTTTATGCCTAGTTGTTCTGGTGTGCAGTGCCCTATAGCATCGTTTTGAGGGTAGAAGTTGAAACAATTTATGTCCAGGATGTGAGGGATCTGTAGATATTTCCCCAGCCCTTTTTTTGACTCGTGCAGTGTACAGGTCCTCAATGGAAGGCAGGTTGGTTGCAATTGTTGTTTCTGCAGTTCTAATTATCCATTGAAGTCTGTGTCTGTCTTGTTGGGTTGCAGAGCCAAAGCAGGAAGTTAGAGAGGTGCAGATGACAGACTCGGTTAAAGACAGAATTGGCTAAAAGGAGAGATTTTCTAATTACCACTTAGGAAAGTGGTTGAAAGTAACATGGTAACTAGATCTTTTTTTAAAGCCCCTGACCTGCAGCTCTGTTCTTTATAATACTGCGAGAGATTATATTTTAAAGGGGGAGAAACCACCTATGCCTTAAGAAGAAATAAGGTCATCCCTTCACCGATTTTAAACGTGAAGCTGCACATTTAAACTATCTAACCAATTTAAAAAAATAAAAATAAAGCAAGTAGCCGGTTGAAATAGGAGGAGGGAAATGTTAAGAACAGATTAGGCAAAGATGAAATGTTGCTATGGGTTCTAACTAAAAATGGGCTTTTCTTTTTAAGGATGATTTTGGAGAATAAATACCGCAATAGCACACACAAAAAAAGAGTAGATAAGAAGGATGGAGGTAAGAACAGAGCAAGATACTTGCAAAAGGAAACCAATGATCCATTTCCCTAGAATGCCCAACTAGAGGTCTCTAGGATGTGGGTAAATTCAAACCAGCAACCATCTTGATGTGGCAACATCTGGTGGCAACATCTAGCCATTATAGCTCATAACTCCTAAGATAGTTGTGAGGTCCCAATATTTTAATTCTCAAGGTTTTAAAAGGGTTTTTAGCACGGGATTTAATTTATTAGTTTTTTAAAATGTATTTTGTATTTGCGACCGCCTCCTGCCCCATACATCCCTCCGACCGATCTGCTCCCACAGAGAGGGCCTTCTCAGGGTACCGTCGGCCGGGCAATGCCGGTTGGCGGTGCCCAGGGGAAGAGCCTTCTCTGTGGCGGGCCCTGCCCTCTGGAACGACCTTCCCCCCGATCTACGCACCATCGTGGACCTCCGCCTTTTCCGCCAACGGCTTAAAACCTATTTATTCTAACAAGCCGGCCTAGCATAACCCCGTTTCTGATTTTTATAGAGATAATTTTAAATTTTAGAGTTTTATTAATTTTAGCACAGGGAATATTTAATTAGTTTTTTTAATAATTTTGGATTTTTGTATTTTGTATGATTTTAACGATGCCTGTGCGCCACCCTGGGTCCTTACAAGGAGAAGGGCGGGGTATAAATTTAATAAAATAAATAAAAAATAAAATATTGTTGCAGTATATTTTCAAGGAAGCATTAACCTTACATTAGGAGAGGATGCCTCTATGGAATTCTCGTCTACTGAAAATAAAGACTAGGAGTGACATGATAGCAGTGTTCCAATATTTGAAGGATGACGCAAACAAGAGGGGGTTTAACCTATTCCCTAAAGCACCAGAAGGCAAGGCAAGAAATAGTGGACGGAAACTAATCAAGGAGAGAATGAACTAAGCAATAAAGAGAAATTTCCTGAAAGGGGCAACAATTAACCAGTGAAATGACTTGCCTTCAGAGGTTGTGGATGCTCCATCAATGGAGGCTTTTAAGAAGAGTGGAATTTTCTGGAATGGTGTAGGCCCGTGATGGCGAATCTGTGGCACACGTGTTACAGGTGGCACACAGAGCCTTCTCTGCGGGCATGCAAGCGGTCGCCCCAGCTCAGCCCCACTGCATATGCATGTGTGCCTCCCTCCAGCTAGCTGATTTTTGGTCTCGGCCATGCATGCACATTTTTGGTCCCAGGCGACTTGAGGGAGGCCTACTAGGCCAAAAACGGGCCATGGGAAGGTAAGGTGCCCCCTGCATCCTGTTTTTGGTCCCAGGAGGCTTCAGGGAGGCCTGCTAGATCCAATATGTGCAGAGGTGCACATATTCATGGGGGACAGAGGGAGCACGGTGTGTGTGTGTGTGTGTGTGTGCATCACACTTTATTTATTTTTATTTATTTACTCGAATTTATACCCCGCCCTTCTCCTTGATAGGACCCAGGGTGGCACACAGGCATTATTAAAACCACTATTAAACAATATACAACATTAAAACATATTAAATTATTAAGTTATTAACTTATTAAGTTATTAAGCCCGTGCTAAAACCCATTTAAAATCCTGCCAAATTGCAATTTATACATAAAAAGTCGGAAACGGGGGGCTATGCTAGGCCGGCTTGTTGGAACAAATACGTCTTAAGACGTTAGCGGAAGAGGCGGAGGTCCGAGGTAGTGCGAAGGTCGGGGGGTAGGTCGTTCACGCGCATTGCATTATCGGTGTGAGCGTGCGCTCACTTTCGGCACACGATGATAAAAAGATTGGGCATCCCTGGTGTAGGCTCTCCTGGTTGAGTGGAGAGTTGGACTAGAAAATTTTAAGATCCCTTCCAACTCGGTTGTTCTATTTTTAATTTTTTTTCCTGGGCTTTTGGGTGTAAAGATCAAATCAAAAAATCAAATCAAATTTAATTTGTAGACCGCTCCCTCTCCCCGAAGGGACTCGGAGCGGTGCACAGGAGATTAAAAAGCGTACAAACATAAAAACATTATACATATATAAAATCAAATTAAACAACGATATCCCTGCGCTAAAAACCTAAAATCCTTAAAAACTAAACCCCTTAAAAACCCAATTAAAACAATTTGAATATTCAGACTAGAGGCTGAAAAGGTAGATTAGATGATTTTTCTGCCTGAAGATGCTCGATTTTTCCACCTTTGAATGATTTCTGTGCACTGGAAGAGTATTTTTTTACCTCCCTTGCCTGTGAAACCCGCCTACTTCACCCTGAGACACATGAAATAATGTTATATAATTTCAGTTGCCTTTTGTGGTTTTAACACTGAAATTTCAAGTTTCACTTTGAGCTCTGTGTAGAAGCGAAGGCAAATCAGTGTGGTCAATGGAAGCCGTGAGGGCTGACTACTTCCTGCATGATTATCATCTAAATCAGGCAAATGTGAAAATTAGAAACAGAAACAGAATTTAACCAGTCTAAACCAATCCAGGGAAAGCTCTTAAAAAGTATTTTCCCCCCCAGATTTCTGTTCATTTCACAACTCTTACGAAAATAGAGAGACCCACAGAGCTTTGTAGATAAAATGAGCAGTCATGTATGGTTTTCATTATTAAAAAAGAAAATGTATGTGTTGATTCTAAAAAGTGATGGACAGGCTTCTCCATAACCCATCCTTTGATTATTGATAATTGAAATCATGATTGTTGACAGAGATTTCAAAATCCGTGTGCATCTTTTCAAAATATCCACTGGGTTTTTTTTTAGATTTAAATGAATGTACAGCTATTGTTATGAAATTTTGAAGTATGTTTCAAAGTTATGTTGTTGTTTTAGCCTTTTATTTCAGGGTGGCACATGAGATCTTGAGAATGCATCTTGGGGAGCATGTGACATGCATAATTCTTTGCTCTTTTCCATTCTCCACATCCCACTGTCCTTTGTCATAGTTATTCTTGCTTAATAAGCCATTATAATGTGCTTTGCTTACTTTAACTTTTAACTTTATTTGCATTTATATACCGCCCTATCTCCCTTGCGGGACTCACATTTCCGTGATTGTACGAAGGTCGGGGGGCAGGTCATTCCAGAGGGCGGGGGCTGCCACAGAGAAGGCTCTCCCCCTGGGAGTCGCCAGCCGGCATTGTCCGGCAGACGGCACCCTAACTAGGCCCTCCCTGTTGGGACGGACAGGTCGGTGGGAGGTATGTGGTAGGAGGCGGTCCCGCAAATAACCAGGTTACCTGGTTTGATTGGCATGGACTTGCAAGTATAGGCAGTGGAAATAGGACAAATACTGCAATATTTGCAACCAAGGTTTTGTTAGCAATTGTGGAAGCTTTCAGGTTTGAACTTTAAAGCCGACTGGTTGATTGCAAGTAAAGCAGAGGGTTAAAGCAGAGATGAGAATTCATTGCGTGGTTTCCATGAGTCCTACATGTAATGTTTAGTTTAGCAGAAGGAAAAATTAAGGGCCTGCCAAACATTCCCCCATGTAACGTCTTGACTTTGTGTGGGTCATGCTGACTTCAAACAGGCCATTCCAAATCTCCTGGAGGTGGTCCAAGTTCATGACAGGCCATCTTGAGCATTCCCTCGCACGTCAAGGTTGAACCCCTTCCAGATTACTTATAAAAGCTGTTCTAAGATTGGAACGGGCTATTTTGTGGTCAAGATGTTCGGTGATGGAATGTTTAACAAAACCAAGGATGAGGCAGGAGGAGGACGAAATGGAAATGTCAGTGAAAACGAATTCAGTCTTCACGTTTATCCTGATCTCATCTACGGCTTTGAGGAGAGGACCTCTGGCCGATCCATCAAAAGACCAAGTGTGATACCTGCAGATCCCATAGCAAAGTCGTGTAATCCCACAGATGTGCATTTCCCATGAGATTTCCACCCTCCCCACAAACATCTCCTCCGAAAAATGTAACAGTTTAAAAAAACTCTTATGCATGAAGGTGACGGAGCTTGTTTCCTCAACTATAGGAACCGTGCAGATGTGGGACCGGAGAGAAATGCAGCTCATCAGATGACTTGGGAGACATCGTGGGGTGACTCTTTTACCTATCTTGGAAATGTGACTCGGCTACGTTCAGCTTCTGTACTGATCTTCTCTGAGTTTCAGCAACACCACTAGTTCTGCAGAAAGACTTATCAGATCCAGATCTGGTTCTTGTCTGATGGATCCGCATGTAAATGAAGGTTAAAATGAACTTTCAAGAAGTATTGAAAGTTAAAGAGATTGCATTGGATAGCAACCAACCAACCCAACTGATGTTTCTTTTTAAAGCCAATCTATTCTGTTCTCTTTCCTTAGTTCCCTAAGCAATTGATGGTTTCCGTCAATCACAGAGCTTTCCTAGATCCTAGATACCTGCTGTCTTGTTCTCCCATCGGTCAATTTCTTAACGGCTTCATTTTTCAAATGGCCCCATGAATTGCCACCTCTATAACTTTTTGTTTATCATTTAAAAAAAACGTAGCTGAAAATATGGTTGCATTTTAGAACATAGAATAATAGAGTTGGAAGGGACCTGGGAAGCCTTCTAGTCCAACCCCCTGCTCAACTCTACACCAGGGATGGCAAACCTTTTCGGCACCGAGTTCACACATGTCCACATATTGGGGAACGCATTCTGGCAAAGCTGAACTTCTGGGTTTTAGCGTGCATGCGCATCCGACAATCAGCTGGCCGGCACACATGCGTAGGCCAGTTTTCGTCACTGCTGTGCACGCAAAGAGATTGTGCTCCGGAAAAGCCAAACTTTGGGGTTCTGGCACACATGCATACCTGACAATCAGGTGACCGGTTTTTGGACTGCCGTGCGCGCAAAGGATAGCTGATCGTTGCATGCGCATGCACGCCAAAAACTCAGAACACAAACAGGCAAGGCCGTGTGTGCCAGGCGAGATGGCTTCGCATGCCGCTTAGGGCACGCGTGCCATAGGTTCGCCATCCCGGCTCTATACCATTTGGATGTGACAATAACCGATGTTTATTTACTGGTTTCCGTTTCAGAACAGGGAGCAAGTGATTTCTAAGTGTGGGAAAAGAGGCTAACCTTCCCTTCAGGATGTTCCAAAAATATCTGTGTCTGGATGAGCTTAATAGAGCAATACGTAATCTCAATCATGCCGTCTGATGTGAAAATTTCCCCGCTGATGCGCCTTTGAAATCTGTTGTACCGTCCATCGAATTACATTCAGTGGATTTCTCGCTAGCTGATGTTTTGTGGTGGCTATGTAAAATATTTAACAAATGTCCTCTTCTGACTTTTACATGACCTGCAAAATTCACATGTATACACACACACACACAAACACACCCTTAGGCACATCCAGCACTGCTTCCAACCCATGTTTGACTAATTCCTAACAGGACCTTCCTCCATGTTCTGATCCTACATTGGGCAGGAGTACATGAAACACAAGGTATTTTTGAGCACGTTCATCCACTAGATACTTGTGTAAAAAAATAAATAATTTCCAAAACCAGCAACGCAAAAGACATTTAGTTCTGCAGAAATATTTCCCTGGATGGATTGCGGATGTAAAACTGTCTTAACAGCATAGAAAACCTATGGATGTCTAAATACTCTCTCTCTCTCTCTCTCTCTTTCTCTCTCTCTCACACACATTCACACTCATACACCGCTCCTGGCTCTCATTATTTATGTGCCTGGTTGTCTCTACCAGGCTGATGAAAACCAACCTCTAAATGTTGTCCCACATTTTCTTTCCACCAGGGAGTTTTTGGGAGCTTTCTAGCTATGCGTCTGCATACACTTTGCCTCCCATATCGATCTGTATCCCCTCAAAGAGAATCTTTGGAGTTGGTTGTTGCAAAAAGAAAAAGAAAAGAAAAGAAAAGGGTGGGGGAAGAAACCACCACCTTCTCAGGCTGATGATGAGGAAGCCGGATAATTGCTCCTCCATTTGATATACCCGATGTAATACCGTGCATATTTTAATGTTCCAAATGCTGGATCGGTTACTGACACCAATTCTACCCCCCTGTCAAAACGGCCACTGTTATTCCAACAGTATTCGGGCTTTAGCGATCAGGTGGAGTGCCTTTATCTTTTTCTCTTGGAGTCCTGTCTCTCACTCCCCGATTCTCCATCTGCGAGACTGTGGCCTGCCTGGAAACAATTTAAAGTTTTATTGTGGCATTTGAAATCCACAAAGCAATTAGTAGGGGTTTTAAGCTGTATACTAGGCAATCAAATCTGCAGTCGATAGCACTCTGCAAACGTCAATAGACCTGCTGGCTGGATAGCCCCTATCTGCATACTTATATTTACAGTTGCTTTGTGAGAACTTGAGATTTATTTTATTTTATTTTTTACAGGAATGCCTCCAATCTCTGCTTCAATCGATAGTATATCGCACTGGAAATCCAGAGGCTGAAACTAGGTAAAAGAAGCTAATTGGTGACTAAGCCGTTGGGCCACACATTCTCTGCAAGAAAGGAGACAAATTGAAGAACAGTAATACGAACCCTTGAAAGAGGCTTTAAAATCTTAACCTCTTCCTCCTTTTCCGCCATCAAGATCAATTCGGCCCAAAGAGTTTTATCACTGGGAGGATTCCTCATGGTGCCCCATATATTTCGGAGGGAGGTTTTGGGCAGTTTTTATACTTTGCTGCTGCAAAGTGATTAAACAGATCAGTCCTAGAGGAGATCAACCCTGACTTCTTCTCTAGAAGGCCAGATCCTGAAGAGGAAACTCAAAGACTTTGGCCACCTAATGAGAAGGAAGGTCTCACCAGAGAAGAGCCTCATGCTGGGAAGGATTGAGGGCAAAAGAAGAAGGGGACAACAGAGAAGGAGGTGGCTGGATGGAGTCACCAAAGCAGTCGGCATGAGCTTCAATGGACTCCAGAGGATGGTAGAGGACAGGAAGGCCTGGAGGAACGTTCTCCGTGGGGTTGCGATGGGTTGGACACGGCTTCGCAAGGAACAACAACAAATAACACTTGTATAACATACATCCCTGTGTGAATCAACAAGAAAGGAGGGAATAACACATTTCAGATGCCTAGTTCTCATGGAAAATGCGTTAAGTTTTCCATGCTGCTTAGAATTCATGAATAAATTTGCCAAACCTTGTCAAGAATCAGTTGGGATAACTGGCTGGATGGGTTGCTTCAGGAAAAAAAAAGGAAGGGAAAAAAAATCTTGTAAAACGATGCCAAATTGGAAAATTCCCCCACCCTGGTTGATCCGAAGAAATTGCCAAACCCCATTGCAAAGGAAGGATGGCAAAACCTGTCTTATGATTTGAAATCGACATCTCTCCAACTAAGAACAACAGAAGTGGCTCTTGATCCCAAGACTGCTTCCTTCCTTTTTCAATAATTTGGCAAACATCTTTTAGCAAAAGGGAGCCTTCCCTTTGGATCTGAGGTTTTTTTTTAGCAATTTTAAAAAAGAAAGTGGGTTTTTTCCCCCTCTTTATAGAGAAAAGGGCTTTGCAAACTTTCCTACGTTTTTAGGCAAGATAAATGTTCACTCCGAAAACCAGAAATGAACAAAACATTTTGGACTGCACCATATGCAATGTTGCGCCTTGTCCTGCTGGGTATAACCAAGTGACTGTGTACAGTATAATAATGCACAAGTTTATTAGCAAAAACAAATGCCAGAGAAATAGAATTTGACAGCTTTCTTAGGGCAGATTTTTGTTGAAAAACCAAAACGACAACTTGACAAGATCCCAAAAGCTGCATTCAAGTTCACACGATTCAGGTATTCTGCTAAAATGGATTTGCCTTTCCCATTACGTGTGTTCGTTGTAAATGTGCATATAGGAAATCTATAAATACAGGCTGCATTTTTCTGATGGGATAGTCAAGGCTAAGCAGGATGAAAGTTGCTACCGATAAAGGCATAAGAAATAAAACAGCGCATTCAAAAGCAGTTCTCCAATCTATTTCCCCCGCCACTCATCTTAGTGTGTTCTACCCCCAACTCTCATCATCTCCAACCAGAGATTGGAAAGGGCTATTAGTACAGACTTCCACCCAGGTTGCACAATCATATGGGAGCAGGCAGAGTATCAGAACTGTAAATAAACATCGGTGTTGATCAGTTCTATCTGTACAGGAGATTGATTGTGATCAATAGTACTGATAGTCAACTAGCTGACCATTGATTTCTGCCCACACCTTACCAATTCCTCTTCTCGAACAGAAATAGGATGTTTACTATTCCATATATGTATAATATATTTATATATCAATATATATTTATAGAGAATATATATTTATATTTAAATATAAATATGTATTTCTTTATATACCGATCAATTCATGACCACAATTGAGCCTAAAGTTTACGTTGCTAAGCCAGACATTCGTTAAGTGAGTTTTGCTCACCTTTCTTGTTTAGTTTTAGTTTTAGTTTTATTCTAATTTATACCCCGCACCTTCTCTAAAAAAGGACCCAGGGCGGCGCACAGGAAGTTTAAAAGACAATAACAAATATAAACAAGTACAAAATTTTAAAAGCTATTAAATCAATCGATACCCTGTGCTAAAATACGTATAAAATCCCCAAATTAAAACTATCTAAAAACAGTCAGAACGGGAGGTTATGCTAGGCCGGCTTGTTGGAAAAGGTGCGTCTTAAGACGCTGGCGGAAGAGGCGGAGGTCTGAGATGACTGTTGTTAAGAGAATCACTACAATTGTTCAGTTAGTAACATGGTGGTTAAGTGAATCTGGCTTCCCCATTGACTCTGCTGGTCAGAAAGGTGCAAAAGTGGACCGCGTGACCCCAGGACATTGCAACTGCCATAAATATGAGTCAGTTGACAAAGTGGTCAAATATTGATGATGACCATGGGGATGCTACAACAGTCGTGTAAAAGAAGGTCGTAAGACACTTTTTCAGTGGCGTTGTAATTTCAAATGGTCATTAAATGAACAGCAATAAGTCGAAGACTACCTGAATATAAGTATATAAAGGTTCCTCTTGCACATACATGCTAGTCGTTCCCGACTCTAGGGGGCGGTGCTCAGCTTCATTTCAAACCCAAAGAACCAGCACTGTCCGAAGACATCTCTATGGTCATGTGGCCGGCATGGCTGAACACCGAAGCCGCGCGGAATGCTGTTCCCTTCCCACCAAAGGTGGTCCCTGTTTTTCTACTTGCATTTTTACAGGCTTTCGAATCGCTTCTCTGTTCCCCCAAAATAAAACCTCCCTGGATAATAAACCCAATCAGGCTTTTGAGCGCATGTGCTAAAATAAGCCCTCCCCCAAAAATAAGCCCTCCCTATAAATATTGCAACACAGCAGCAGCCATGAGGTGGCCACACTCACCGCCTCCTGCACCTCAACAACAATAAGACCTCCCTGAAAATAAGGCCAAGCGCTTATTTCCGGGGTCAAGAGAAAATAAGACCCTGTCTTGTTTTGGGGGAAACATGGTAGGTTGGCAGAAGCTGGGACAAGTAACGGGAACTCATTCCATTACGCGGTGCTAGGTATTTGAACCACCGAACTGCTGACCTTTCTGATCGACAAGCTCAGCATCTTAGCCACTGAGCCACCGCACCCCTATAAGTATATAAATATATCAGTGGTGGGTTTCTGCAGGTTCGCACCTACTCGCGAGAGCCGGTTGGTGAAATTTAGAGAACCGGTGAGAGGGGGTTCCACCAGCATAGCTGGAAGTAAATCTGGCCCACTGCTGCCAGTGACCCAACGGGAAGGAAAGGGAAGGGAAGGAAAGAGAGAGAGAGAGAAAGAAAGAAGGAAAGAAAGAAAGAAAGAAAGAAAGAAAGAAAGAAAGAAAGAAAGAAAGAAAGAAAGAAAGAAAGAAAGAAAGAAAGAAAGAAAATTTATCATCACAATTGAGTCCAAAATTTTGGTTGCTAAGCAAGAGCGTTGTTAAATGAGTTTCACCGCATTTTAAAAGGTGGCCACTCCGACCCTGTCACATGACTGCCAAGCCACGCCCACAAAATAGGCCACACCTACAGAGTAGGTTCTAAAAAAAATTGAAACCCACCACTGCAATATATATAATATTTAAACACGTGCTGTTTAAAAAAAAGCTTTGCTTAATTCGACTGCATTTGGTCACCAAGTTGAATGGGAAGACCAAGGAAGTGAAAGAAACTACATCTGATACAAGATGTAATAATAGTTGACATTACGTACCTGGATATATCTTCATAGAGTTTCATCCATCTGATTCTGTTTTTCCCCCCAATCTTAACATGCTTGGTCTCATTTCCACATTAAGGATGATTTTAGTGCACAAAAATATTGACATTCATCCTTTTGTATATTGCTCCTAGCATATGCATTTTAATGTCACGTCGCCTAATACATTTTTCTTGTTCAGCCCAGCGATTCCCTTTCATGCAAAGTGTGTCGGGACATTATTTCTCACTAACAGAATGCAATAGTTTGTGTGGGCTGTTCCGTAAGGCTTTTAATACGCCTGGAGAACTGCATCACGAAAGGGCAAATTTCAACGCGCAACTTCATTTCACCGCACATAGACGTTCACATCGATATGGGAACCAAATGAATTGGTCCTCATTCCTTTAATACACACAGAGAGATTGAAATAAAACAGCTGTATGGAAGAAGAGGGGTTTATTGAAAGCAAGCTGTTTGGGAATGCCAATAGTCAGCTGGGATGGGGATGGTGGTTCGGAAGACAGAATGTTGGATTTGTTGTTAGTTGCGAAGTCGTGTCCGACTGATCGCGACCCCATGGACAACGTTCCTCCAGGCCTTCCTGTCCTCTACCATCCTCTGGGGTCCATTTAAGCTCACACCGACTGCTTCAGTGACTCCATCCAGCCACCTCATTCTCTGTCATCCCCTTCTTCTTTTGCCCTCCATCATCCCCAGCATGAGGTTCTTCTCCAGTGAGTCCTTCCTTCTCATTAGGTGGCCAAAGTCTTTGAGTTTCCTCTTCAGGATCTGGCCCTCTAAAGAGCAGTCAGGGTTGATCTCCTCTAGGACTGACCGGTTGGATGGCCTTGCAGTCCAAGGGACTCAATGCAGGAATCTTCTTCAGCACCAGAGTTCAAAGGCGTCAATTCTTTGGCGCTTAGCCTTTCTTATGGTCCATCTTTCACAGCCCTCCATTGCAACTGGGAAAACCATAGCCTTGACTATACACACTTTTGCTGGCAGGGGGATGTCTCTGCTTTTTAGGATGCTGTCTAGGTTTCCATAGCTTTCCTCCCCAAGAGCAAGCATCTTTTAATTTCTTGGCTGAAGTCTCCATCTGCGGTGATCTTTGAGCCCAGGAAAATAAAATCTGTCCCTACCTCCATTTCTTCCCCATCTATTCGCCAGGAATTGAGAAGGGCCAGATGCCATGATCTTAGATTTTTTTAATGTTGAGTTTCAAAGCCAACTTTTGCCCTCTCCTTCTTCAACCGCATCAAGAGCCTCGTTAGTTGCTCTTCACTTTCTGCCATTAGAGTGGTATCATCTGCAATGTTACTTTGCACCACATCAGGTGACTCTATTATGTTGGTATTCACATTTGTCTTCTTTTTGCCCTGGAATCCAAGTATGACGTGTCAACCTTGCTTTATTTTGCTTGGGGTGGTAGCAAGGTGAATGCCACTTTGGCGAGGAAGTCTCCTTCCTGTCCACTCATTCCACCCTCTCCTCCTGCTTTCAATGGCCTTGGTTTTTTTTTTTTTTTTTGCTTCAATTCCTAAGGCTGCCCCGACCAAATGCAGCATGCAAGCTTTTAATTGTGCCCAGAGGCAGGAGAATCTCTCACGGAGAAGTTGAAGCAACCGGCAGAAGGGCTCAGAAAACAGCTGTGTTCTGGGAACATGTGCAGAGCTCTGGAATTCCTCTGTCAGCACCTGCACACGCTTATAACATTGAGTTACACGCCCGGCTCACATCTGGGATTAATCAGTGCTCTTGCAGGAATTAATACTCCTTAAGTTATTTTTTATTTTTATGATACCTGCAGGAACATGATGCTATATTAAAAAATCCACAGTGGAAAAGACGTATGCAGCTAAAGGCAGTGGTGCTGAGGGGAATAGAAGCCTCCATTTCTTTTGCCAATAATGAATTGTTTTAATATCCCCAACATTCAACATTATTTATTACTACAGTCTGATAGAGTTTTAGTGACTAACTGATTCACCTCTCCTTTTAACCCATTTCCCCCGCCCCCCACCCTCCAAATCTGTCCTTCATGTAAAATGCTAGTATTTGTTGAAATGTTCTGGCCCTCAGTGGTTTATTCGTGTTGGAAAGTTCTTAGGAAGCCCACCCCCAAAAAATCACGTTAATAAATGCTGCATTGTTTTGGCAGAACCATTTGTATACAGCCACGGAGGGAGAGTCAGTTCTGCCACCTTAAGCATTTAGGCTAGATTTTCATGCTAATTGAACAGGGGTCAACAAACTGCGGCTCTGGAGCTGCATGCGGCTCTTTCATCCCTTTGCTGCGACTCTCTGTCCACAATTTTGAGAGGAGCTCCTGGTTGGGGATGGGGGGGAGAAGCACAGTTTGCCAGGAGAAAACTCTATGGCAAGGGGCAGGTTTTCCAGTCGGCTCCCCAGTTGATAGTTATTCAGTTATGACAGGTAGAGGAAAAAGGACGCCATACTAGGAGGAGACTCTATGGTGGGGGAACTGAACTTCCGGTCAACTCCAGAATTGAATGGAGGGGGATTCCGGTTAGGACCTTTGTGGCTTCCGGGGTTTTCTTTCCTGTGAGAAACGGGTCCAAATGAGTCTTTGAGTGTTTAGGTTTGCCAACCCCTGGTCTAGAAGGAAATCAAATGATATGGCATGCTTATTTTTCATAGCTTAGTTCGAAATAGACGTAGCAGCACGGTTGAATTTAGTGTATGATTGACCTGTTCAAACCTAGGAAATTCATAGCTCAGAGTTTGCTGATCATTTCATTCAAACTATTTCTATTGCTGTGTCAGAAAGTTCCCAGGTAAGACTGCAAAAAATCGTATGGAAGACCTTAATGCTGTAGCAATTCTCAATTCCAGGCAACTAGATGTGGAAGAAATGGAGGTAGGGACAGATTTTATTTTCCTGGGCTCCAAGATCACCACAAATGGGAAATCAAGAAATCAAAGGACACTTGCTCCTGGGGAGGAAAGCTATGGCAAATCTAGACTGCATACGCATGTCAGCATACGTGCAACATGATGGGATCACGCTCTGGAAAAGCCAAACTTCCAGGTTCTGGCATGCATGCGCAAGTGACAATCAGCTGGTTGACGTGCATGTACACACTGGGTTTTGGTACTGCCGTACATGTGAAGGATGATCAGCTGATCATCGTGTGCACACGTGCGCTAGAAACCCGGAAGACAAACAGGCAAGGCCAAGTGTGGCGGGCAACATGGCTTCAACCTGCCATAGGTTCACCATCAGGGGACTATCTGTTGGCTTATTGCCCCAAAAGTTTAATTGTGGTTGTGTTTTTCGATGATTTACCACGTGTTATTTATTTGTTTGTTTGTTTGGAATACAATACAATACAATAGCAGAGTTGGAAGGGACCTTGTAGGTCTTCTAGTCCAACCCCCTGCGTGGGCAGGA
This sequence comes from Rhabdophis nuchalis, assembly GCA_039707465.1. Lineage (NCBI taxonomy): Eukaryota > Metazoa > Chordata > Lepidosauria > Squamata > Natricidae > Rhabdophis > Rhabdophis nuchalis. The sequence continues at coordinate 10,147,049 of CM077658.1, forward strand.
ACCTTATACCATTTCAGACAAATGGCTATCCAACATCTTTTTAAAGACTTCCAGGGTTGGGGCATTCACAACTTCTGGAGGCAAGCTGTTCCAGAGGTTAATTGTTCTGTTTGTTTTGTTTTGTTTTGATTCTTAACCATACTGTACAACTCTAAGTAAAGCATATAAAGAACACTTGCTATTTTTATTTTTAATTTTGGCTATTACTTGCTGAAAATAAAGGAAGTTAATAGAAAGTCACTGCACATTCAGTCAGAGCTTATTTCCTTTGAACGGCCTGGCAATTCAAAAGAAGGGCCAATTCAGATATTCCGAAGGGACCCCAATAAAAATATCATTTTCCCACCAAAAGGCAGAATCTTTTCTTTTCTCTCTGTACTGCTACAATATTTCCCTGCACTGATTTTCTCTTCTCATCCCTTGGAAGCCTTCATAATACAGCCCTTGTGTCCTGTAATTTGTCATTTCATTGACTTTGCTAGCCTGTGCCAAATTTCCTTCAGGGCATGACAAAATGATGCTTACATTAAATTCCTTGATTGGCCCTGATTACTGTTCTATTACACTAAGCCAAAAATTCTACAGTCCTTTTCCTGAGCTTGATTTTTTCTCAGCTCAGCCCTACCTGTTCTTTAGCTCCTCCAGGCAGACTGTTGTAGAATTAATAGAAATATTGTTTGAGGCAAAAAAACAACAACACCAGTGGTGGGTTTCTGCAGGCTCGCACCTACTCGCAAGAGCCAGATGGTGAAATTTAGAGAGCGGGTGAGAGGGGGTTCCACCGGCGGACCCAGAAGTAAGTCTGGCCTGCCACTGCCGGTAACCCAATGGGAAGGAAAGGAAAAGGAAGGAAGGAAGGAAGGAAGGAAGGAAAGAAAGAAAGAAAGAAAGAAAGAAAGAAAGAAAGAAAGAAAGAAAGAAAGAAAGAAAGAAAGAAAGAATTTATCATCACAATTGAGCCCAAAATTTTGGTTGCTAAGCAAGAGCGTTGTTAAATGAGTTTCACCACATTTTACAAGTTGGCCACTCCCACCCTGTCATATGACTGCCAAGCCACGCCCACAAAATAGACCACACCTAGAGAGTAGGTTCTAAAAAAATTTGAAACCCGCCACTGAACCACCTATGTGTTTCCTTCTACCTGGAGTGAAAACTCCACTATTTCATTTCAGGTTTATTTATTTATTAAAGATTTAAGGCTGCCCAACTTAGTCCAGCACATAATGAGTCAGTTAAAAATAGAATACTACCAGGATCATATAAAACAAATCCACCACGGTGGAATCCAGCATTCGTCAAGGGGAATGTGAGCTGTTCTAACCCGGTAACCATTCCAAATTAGCCAAAAAAGACATCCGGCAACAAATAAAACACGGTTTTTAGCCAAGAATTTGGCAAATACAGAAGTCAACTCCCTTGGATAGCAGAGGTGACTAACAATCAAGTTCTGGAGTGCATAACACTAAACATGCCACTAGAAGGCAAAATCACGAAACCGTGTCTCGCTTAGTTTGGTCATATTATGCGAGGGAATGTACTGGACGAATCAGCATAGAACAACTCAAAGAAGTAGCGCCTTGGACTCTGATTTACTTCTGGATGCTCTTTCGAACCCCAACAAAGGTGATAGCAACTCTGGGTTCAGAACCAGTGTTACAATTGGTCCCGTAACCAGTGTTAGGAAATAAAGGCGAAATAGTGTAAAACAGTGATAATTTAATTTATTTAATTAAATTTATTTCAATTTATATACCGCGCCTTCTCCACCGAAGTGGACCCAGGGCGGTGCACAGGAATTTAAAACAACAATAATAAAATACAATAAATAGATAAAAAGAATTAAATCACAGCCTGTGCTAAAAATTCCCCCTAAAAAATCTAACATCATTTACGTGTTAGGCAGAGGCTATATTACAAGAGTCTAAACTATTACGCGAGACCAGCTTGTTGAAAAAAATATGTTTTAAGTGAATGGCGAAAGAGGGGAAGGTCCGTGATAGTGCGAAATTCGGGGGGTAGGTTGTTCCAGAGGGCCGGCCCTGCCACAGAGAAGGCCCTACCCCTGGGCACCGCTAGCCGGCATTGACCGGCGGTTGGTACCCTCAGTAGGTCCTCTCTGTGGGAGCGTATCGGACGCAGGGAGGTATGTGGCAGGAGAAGGTCCCGCAAGTAGCTAGGCCCCATAAGAAAATAAATAGTCTTCACTTTGTAGCAACTAAAATACTTCTTCCGACCAGTGATTCTAACTTCTCCAAACAATAACAGTCCTTCACCAAACACAGAGTTATCTTACAGTGATGCAAAACAAATACTTCAGCTTCAGCTCCTCAACGGCAAACAGTAAACACAGGACTCAGTGGTCGAACAAGGGGACGGACTGTGTCCCTGAGCTTGCTTATATGGTAGAGCTGAGAAGATTTACTTCTGGATGCTCTTGGGAACCCCGACAAAGGGACTGGTTTGGACAAAACCCAGCAGTACTTTTTCACGTGGTTGTTGAAATTTTTGGATTGCCATCATAATTGGCAACATGCCCTGACGAATATGGTACAAGAAGAAGAGGAGGAAGAATCAACGCAATGAAAATAAATTTGGGGAAAATCTGGGAAGCAGGGGAGGGGCCTGGCATGCTGTGATCCATGAGGTTGCAGAGAGTCAGACACAGCTTAGAAAACTGAACAACAACAACAAAGGTTTAGATCTACAGCAGGAATCGTTTGAACCCCTAGCCTCTGGCAACAAAGTTGGGATGATCAATGCACATTCTCAAAAAGTCAATATGATCCATTAGCAAGATTCTGATCGCTTACTCGCACTAGATGAAGGAGGTCCGTCCAGCTAATTTTCTAATTTTTCATCAAAACATTCTTTGTCGATCAGAAGCAAAACAAAGTTGTGTGGAACCTTAAACTCTATATTGGATTTTAGTTCCCCCTGTTTCTATGATACCTCATAAGTAGCAGGGAATCATCGCACTACAAAGGGAGAAGAGACTTTAAGCAAGCAAATGCTTTTGGAAGGATTGGGAAGGATTTAGCAATATTCTGAAACTTTCTCTGTGATTGCAATCACAGAGAAATCTCCACCAGAATCTGAAGGCCGCTTTGTCTGGAAAAGTAGAAAAATCCCACACCATGTGTAAAATCAAATTGCTTTAAATCTTCAAAACTCTCTCAAAGCTGTGAGCTGAGCTTCATCTAGCAATTCACAGCTGGGAGACTTCTTTCTTTCAAAAGAACAGTCAAGCAGATTATTTCCAAATATAATATTTGCTACCCTGCTATCTCTTTTAGAGGATATAAAACTGCAGGGATATTAGTAACTCTTAAATTTCCTGCACCACTAGTGAGCGTTCTTACGGGAGAACGTTTTAAGAAACAGACACCAAACTAAATAAACCAAATCTACATTTTCCTGAATAGGGGGATGAAAAATAAAGAGATCCCTTGGTTATTCCCACCATTTTCTCACAAAACGTGGAAGGCATAATTTAAAAAACAAGGACATCTTGGCAAACAATTGGGTCAAATTGGGTCTCCTCAACGAAAAAGAATCTACTTTAAACAAAACAAAGACAAAAAAACCTCTCACATTCAATCAGAATTAATCAGAATAGAGCTGGAAGGGTCTTGGAGACCTTCTAGTCCAGGGATGTCCAAACTTGGGAACTTTAAGACTTGTGGACTTCAACTCCCAGAAATGGGGAATTCTGGGAGTTGAAGTCCACAAGTCTTAAAGTTCCCAAGTTTGGACATCCCTGTTCTAGTCCAACTGAGGCAGGAAACCCTGTACCATTTTAGACAAATGTTTCTCCAATCTTTTTTTGAAAAACTCCAGTGTTGGAGTACTCACAACTTCTGGAGGCAAGTCGTTCCACTGTTTAATTGTTCTGTCCGGAAATTTCTTCTTAATTCTAGGTTGGTTCTCTCCTTGATTAATTTCCATCCTTTGTTTCTTGTTCTGTCTTCTGGTGCTTTGGAAAATAAGTTGACCCCCTCTTCTCTGTGGCAGCCCCTCAAATACTGGAATGCTGCTATCATGTCAGCCCTAGTCCTTCTTTTCTCTAGACTAGCCATACCCAACTCCTGCAACAATTCTTCATATGTTTTAGTCTCCAGGCTTTCAATCATAATTAGTTGCTCTTCTCTGCACTTTTCCCAAAGTCTCAACATCTTTGCTACATCAGCTAGGTGTCCATCATCTGTTAAGTGTCAGATGGAAATTAGAAATAGAGAGATGACTGAAAGGAACTGTCATACCAAACCAGAAGCTACAACATCTCCATTCTACTCCGAGGGATGTTCCCAGAAGGCACCTTCAGAACTTCCAAATTACGTTTCGTCCACAACATATCACAAAACATTAACACAGGGGGAAACTCTTGTAAGATTTGGCAACCTTCTAAAAATGAAAATTCTGAAATCTCACAAGACACCAAATCTTACGTGAAGATGAGATACCCCGAAACTTCTAAAGATGTCTCCAGTGAATCCGGAGAGAAAGATTCATGAAAAGATGACATGAAAAGAAGGGCTAGGGTGATATGACAGCAGGGTTTCACTATCTAAGGGGCTGCCACAAAGAATAGGAGTCAACCTATTCTCCAAAGCACCTGAAAGCAGTACAAGAAGCAATGGATAGAAACTAATCAAGGAGAGAACCACCCTGGAATTCAGAAATAAAATGTCCTGACGGTGAGAACAATTAGCCAGTGGTTCCAGAAGTTGTAGATTCTCCAACACTAAAGACCTTTCACATATTTCTGCAGTGCTCTGTTTCACCTGCTAGAAATGTCTTTTGTGTTCTTTTAACGGACCTACGTACTATGAAGATTCAAATAAATCCAACACGCGCACACAACTGCAAATTATCAGAGCTATTTTTAACATTATTTTGTAAACAGACACGAAGGCAGACAGTGATGACTTTTTCCCTGCAGGAGTCATTTGGTTAAGATTGCTTTGCTGGAAGATTAATAAATTTAAAAAAAACAATTTAAAAATGATCAGGACTGGAGAAGATTTCTCTTCTCTTCTTTCCCTCTAAGCAGCACACTCAAGGTTTCCCTCTATCTGCCCACCCACTCCGAATTTTATTCCGCTTCTGTTCTTTTCCATGGACAAGAAATGCAGTAACCTGAGTCAGGAAGGATCGCCAACTTGCTAAATCGGCTGGTTATTTGCCGCAGATCGGCAGCGGAAACTTTGCAAAACCGTTATAGAAAACCTGCCCATAAAACCCGAGAACGTTCCTTCCCCTGAAAATACCCCAGTGTTCATTTAATTTAATATTCTCCATTGGTAGAAATAAATTAAAAACGAACGAGGCTTGTTTAGGCCTGCCTCTTCTGCTTTTGAATAGCAACTGCATATTAATTTATCAGGATTCCCATAAATTATAATTAGCCAGGAGGATTAACAACATAAATCCTTGAATTTAAAACCAACTTGCCCCGCTCTCTCTTCCCTTTGCCCTCAAGTGAAAAGGAGCCCCATAAAAACTATCACGGCTGTTTGATCCATTAAACTCATGAGACATTCTTATTTCAGCTTAGCTACTGGAGGTGCGTTCGTTAAATCTTTTTAAAGTTACAGGAGCCTGCCTGGAATTGAAATGCTCACACTGCAGAAAATGGTATGTTTAAAATGGCTGGGTTTTTCTCTAGAGCAATAGTGACTGAGGACATAAATAGTGGCTTTAGAAATCTGGGGAGGTTAGGGTTTTTAAAAAAAATTATTTTGTTTATAAAAAAAAAAGAAGAAGAAGAAAGTTGGTGTTTTTATTTAAAAGCATCTTCTTTCAAATCGCATCCCGGGGATCAGATTCCATGCTCCCTTCTTTCTCCCAAAAGAAAAAGAAGTCATCCAAGGCTAAGAAGGAGCAGGATAAAAGCAACCTACCCTTATTCATTCTGATCAAAGGATGCTTTGCATTATTTTATAATCCCACCAAAGTCTGATATTAGCTAGGGGGCAAGATAAGAAATACTGATGTTTATCTAGGACGGAAACAACCATGGGAGAAATGCTGTTTCTTGAAGCCACTTTGATGGGCAATTTTAATGAAGTGGGACAGATCAAAATAATGCATTTTTTAAAAAAAGACAAGAGTTGCAATTTCCATTTGTGTAAAGGAACACTTTTCTGCAATCAATGGTAAAGAAAAACGCACAAGCAAAAAAACTCCAAAAACAGTCAGGCCATGCATTTCTAGGCAGCACAGCCCTGGAAATTGCTGTTCTACCGCTTAACATGTAAAAAACACATATGAAATGATATGATTACAACATTCTGAACTACTATACGTACGGTACTAGCACTTGAGGGCAGAACAAGAAGCAATGGGTGGAAACTAATCAAGGAGAGAAGCAACTTAGAACTGAGGAGAAATTTCCTGACAGTTAGAATAATTATTCAGTGGGACAACTTGTGTCCAGAAGTTGTGAATGCTCCAACACTGGAAGTCTTTAAGATGATGTTGGATAGCCATTTGTCTGAAGTGGTGTAGGGTTTCCTACCTAAGCAGGGGGTTGGAGTAGAAGACCTCCAAGGCCCCTTCCAACTCTGCTCTTCCATTCTATATAAACCATAAAACCACTTGGCCATGAAAATTGCTAGATGTTGTTTCTAACAGCTCCCTGAATTGTAATAAGATGTGTGCAGGCTTCAATTCTGGAGGGAATGGTGTTAATTACAAATATTTAACCGGGTCAGCTACGAACCAGGTAGGTGAATACATTTTTTCCCCTTTGGGTGCCTTCACGTCAGTGTTGACTCCTGGTAATTGCCTGGACAAGTCCCTGCAGTTTTCTTGGCAATATTTCAGAAGTGATTTGCCATTGCCTGCTCCCTGGGGCTGAGAGAGAGTGACTGGCCCAAGGTCACCCAAAGCTGGCTTTGTGCCTAAGATGGTACTAGAACCCACAGCCTCCTACTTTGTAACCTGATACCTTGTTAAACCTAGTTAGTTTCCCCCCCTCCCCCCATGGGTCAGGGGACAATATAAACCCCGCTTGTTGGATTAAATTATGGTTCATACCCAGGCAATGGTTAATTCTGTAACTAGGTTAAACATCGTCTGAATATAACCGCTAAGTAGAAAATGTTCCAAACAAGACAATTCTGAAAATTCAAGCATACCTTTGCATGTATTACTATCAGTTGGTGGGTTTCAGATTTTTTAGAACCTAATCTCTAGGTGTGGCCTATTTTGTGGGCGTGGCTTGGCAGTCATGTGACAGGGTGGGAGTGGCCACCTTTTAAAATGTGGTGAAACTCATTTAACAACGCTCTTGCTTAGCAACCAAAATTTTGGACTCAATTGTGATTCTTTCTTTCTTTCTTTCTTTCTTTCTTTCTTTCTTTCTTTCTTTCTTTCTTTCTTTCTTTCTTTCTTTCTTTCCTTCCTTCCTTCCTTCCTTTCCTTTCCTTTCCTTTCCTTTCCTTTCCTTCCTGTTGGGTCACTGGCAGCGGCGGGCCAGATTTACTTCCAGGTACACCGGTGGAACCCCCTCTCACCGGTTCTCTAAATTTCACCAACCGGTTCTCGCGAGTAGGTGCGAGCCTGCAGAAACCCACCACTGATTACTATGCATTAGCAGTATTAAAATAGAAAGCATAATAAACACCATATTGGCTATAGTACAGCTATTATCACTACTACTATCACTAATCTTTAACTCCATCAAACAACATCTGCCTAACTCAGGCCCTTGGGAAGGGCTAGATAGCGAACAAAAATGCGAAATTCACTCAAAACATCTGGCTGACTATTTGACAAACAATCTGGTAAAAATAACCCGAAATGGGGGGAAAAATGTCCTGTGGAAGCAGTCACACAACTGGCTGAGTGTACTAACAGTCCCTTCGCATAAATAGCCATTCTTGCTTTTCTCCTTCCCAATGCTATTGATCTCAACATCTTAATTTAAGGGGAAGAGTCTGGTGTTGCAATGATTAAACAAGAGGAAAACTAGACTAGGAAAACCGGAAGGCAAGACACGAAGCAATGGATGGAAACTAATCAAGGAGGGTCCAATCAGTGTAGTAGCTGTGACTGTCCTGAAGATGCTCAAAATGGCTTCAGGTTTGATTTACCAATGGGACGGCTTGGCTTCAGAAGTTATGGGTGCTTTATCAATGGAGTTTTTGAAAACGAGACTAGTATCCGCGTATCTGGAATGATATAGGGTCTCCTGCTTGAGCTGGAGGCTGGACTAGAAGGCCTCCAAGGTCTCTTCCAATTCTGTTATTCCCTTCTGTTCTGACCCAGGCTTCCAGCAAACTCCTGGTCCTGACAAAACCCCCTTTTATTAATTTACCGTGAATTCTGCTCAGTCACATCCAGCAAAGTCTTTCCAGGGAGGATTTACAGTCACAGACCTTATCTGGCTTGGAGACCTGCCAGGCGGACATCTGCAAAACTTGGCAAGGAGTCTCAGAGAGTCACAAACCAATTAAGTGAACTAATTGTCTCCTGCAAACTCCACTCCCCTTTTGCTCCTCTTTTCTTTCCTCTGGGAGGGGCCATTCACTGTCCACCTGTGGTTTTACTCCCGAGTCGGCCCTTGTTCCTTAGCTGTTCACTTCGTCTGGCAACTCTGCGCATGCGCACACTGGGAACAGGCTCCAGCTGTTCGTCTGCCTCACTGATGTCTGACTCTGAAGGCAGCTGATAACAGTCAGACGGCTCTGGCCCCCTCTCTGCCTCCAACACAGAGCCCTCATCAGAGCCTTCCTCAGACTCCAGGACTGGCCCATGTTCTTCTTCAACCTCCTCACTGATCTATAGATCTTTTTTGAAATCCTGCTATAAGAAGATCCAGCCAGCATTCTGGCTGCTGCTAGTTGCTTAGGTCTAAAGAAAAGGAAACAAGAAATCTCAATTCTGATCTTTCCAGCCTAATCATAACCATCCCCATCATTTGAAAAAAGAAGAAAAAAGAAAAGCTCTCCCATTTTAAAGCGGAGCCCAGAAGAAGCATCTTATTTTGGCCAGATCATCAGAAACGAGACGTTTGGGGTTTTTGCAGACTTCGCACCACTGCAGCCCCCAGCCTTCCCCACCGTTGGGCATCGCTGGCTTGGGTGTTTTTGGAGTGGCCACTTGCACCATCTGGAGACTGGCAGACTTGCCAGCCCCTGGCTAAGGAGATCCATTTTCTTTGACAAGGCCAGGTGGGAAAGCAGGGATCGGTGATGCCAAAAGAAGGGAATAAATAGGAGACGTGAAAGAAGAGAACAGCAGCGAAGAGGCAAGTCCATTTGCTACCTGGAAGGAAATATAGTGGCAATAATAAATCCGATTGCCCTCCTTTCCAAGGGGAGAGCTAGCAGGCATTTCACGTGGGGACTGAGAAGTGCTCTCTCTCGTTCTCCTTCTCTGCCAGCCCATTCCTGCTCTGTTAATTATTTTAATTGCAGCAACCCAATGCCAGTGCACTGAATTGCCCCCTCAGGCTCAGCCTGCTTAGCCAGGAGCTAGTGAATTAAACTGTCAGAACATGCAGAAAAATGGCAGCGGTGCTTGTCAGTGGTATTTGTTAAGAGAGGCGGGTAAAGCTAAGGGACTTACGCAGCGAAAGAGCTGCTGATGCAGAGTTGCCAAAGCACAGCCCTGGAACTAATGGATTATGCAGAGGTCCTTTTCTACTCCGTTGGTCAAAGCCAACAACAACAAGAAGAACAACAAACAGAAAATCTAGTGATATTTTGGGGCAGTTTGCTCTTTATGGCCAGGCTCCTAAAAAGGCCTGTTTAAAGCTACAGAACCCTTGATGCTCAAGGGGTTCGGACCAGTTATGGTCCCTGGAAGGCTGATCGGCCTTCTTCATCCTGGCAAATCTTTATAAGGTTGTTTAAAGCTTGCAAGGTAGACCCATGCCTTATTCTAAACGTTGAGAAGGATATCCTATCAGGGTAGCAAAACAAGCCCGAGGTGGGTTAAGAAATGAAATCCATCAAGGATCCTGTAAATTGTCAGGGGAAAGAGAAAAAGACTTTCCTTGATTCTAGGAGCAACAATTTCCTGGAAACAATAATATTTGAAACAATAAATGTATTTGATTTTCGGTCCTGAAAAGATCCTTATATCTGTGCAAGAATCATGCAAAGACCCCATCTAATTGCCGCCCACCTTAAGAACAGGTAGTCCTTGACTTATGGCCATAATTGATCCTGGCAGTTATGATGATAAGATATGGGTTATAGATCAGGTGATCACATGAATGACCCAATTCTATGATTATTTTCACAGCCTTCTGTTAATTCCATTGACCCTTATCTGGACCCCAATTCAGTACTGAACTTCCATTGACGAGGTTCTTGTTTAAAGAGGTTGAGCAATAAATCTTTTGAACTGTGACTCGAAGTATGGCTCCGATCCTTTGCACCTGATATAACTGTTCGCAGTAAGCAAGTTCTCCACCAGTAGATGTGCCTGGTCCTCATCCCAATAAACCCCTTTTATTTAATTTACAGTGAATTCCTCTCCAGCAAAGTCCCGGCCCACAGTCTTTCAAGATAGTTCAGAATTACCAACTTTTATCAGGCTTGGAGAGTGACCAGGCCGATATCTTTCAGACACTGCAATACTTGGCAAGAATGCAGGAATAAACTCATTGTCTCCTGCAAACTCCACTCCCCTTTCGCTCCTCTTTTATTCCCCTTTGGGAGGGGCCATTCACCATCTACCCATGGCCTGACTCCCAAGTCAACCCTTGTTCCTTAGCTGTTCCCTTCATCTTGCAACTCTGGGAACAGGCTCCAGCTGTCTGCCTCACCGATGTCTGACTCTGAAGGCAACTGATAACTGTCAGACGGCCTCGGCCCTGTCTCTGCCTCCGACGAGCCCTCCAGGACTGGCCCATGTTCCTCCCCAACCTCCTCACTGTCCCAATCTGCTGTCAGCTCTGCTGGCTGCTGGTGGGACATAACAGTAGCCAAATCCTCAATGAAAAGCGTTCTATCATTGCTCATCCCGTAGAAGGAAACCCCAAAATCAAGAGGCCATTGTGAAGACGGTCCCTGAATATTTGTACTTCAATCCCTCCAAATATATTGCTATTTTTTAAACAAATACAGAAACTTTTCTCCAGAATTTCCACTGACTGAGACTATGCACGTGTGAGATAACCTTTGTCACCAACCACAATGGAGACAGATATGTGGGTATATCTGCATGAGTTTCATATCGCTTTGCATGTCAGAAATATTATTGCATCCCAGAAAGAAAAATCTGGCCCATATAAAATTATACATTTCATGCACATAATGGACTCATATGTCCTTAAATTGCATGTCCTAAAGGTCTTCATTTTTTTTTCCTGCACCAGATTCAGATTGGATGGAGGATCCCTGGAAAGGACATCACCACAAAATTGAGATAACTACACAAAGAAAAAGAGAGAGGCTGGCTGTTGATGGAAGTGGGCAAGCAGTCATGAAAATCAAGACTTTGGTAATAGTTTGATATATTCTGCCACTCTAAAACAACCTGTTCGACATAATGCCAGTAGGGTAGCATTGACAGCAGCAAGGATTGTATTTGCAAACTATTGGAAAAACGAGAACACCCCACCAGAGGCGGATATAATTCGGAACGTCTTAGATTGTGCTAAATGACTTTAGGCTGACTTTAAAAGTAAAAGACAAAGAGGACTTAGAATAGTATTTGAGATGGAATAGATTTTATGGGTGGTTAGAGATAAGAGGTGGGAATTAGATGACGAAAGATTATTCCTATGTATGAATTAAACATAAAGATGATTCACGAGTATAAATATGCCAATATAATCAACAGAAGTATAAATAAGCCAATATAAAGAGAAATTAAGCTAAAACCACTTCATTATATAATTACTATTGTTATCTACAGTATCTATCTATCTATCTATCTATCTATCTATCTATCTATCTATCTATCTATCTATCTATCTATCTATCTATCTATCTATCTATCTATCCATCCATCCATCCATCTATCTATCATCTATCTCTATGTCTGTCTCTCTCTCTAAGTCTGTCTGTCTATCTATCTATCTATCTATCTATCTATCTATCTATCTATCTATCTATCTATCTATCTATCTATCTATCTATCTATCTATCTATCCATCCATCCATCCATCCATCCATCCATCCATCCATCTATCTATCTCTACCTCTGTCTGTCTGTCTGTCTGTCTGTCTGTCTGTCTGTCTGTCTGTCTCTATCTATCTATCTATCTATCTATCTATCTATCTATCTATCTATCTATCTATCTATCTATCTATCTATCTATCTATCTATCTTTACCTTGTGTTTGTAACTGATATACGCTGACAATGCACTGTATTCAAAATGTTTACTAATATAATAATAATAATAATAATAATAATAATAATAATAGCGATAGCAACAACAACAACAACAACAACAACAACAACAATAAACAACGTGTGCCTCTTTTTAAGCATTGGACAACAGGTATGAATACTTTAATTTCAACTGATAAAGGAGACCTAAATATATATGCATTTAATTACATTTAACTAATTCTACAAATAACCCTTATCTTCTGAGGGCAAAGTATTTTTTAAGTCTAATGACTTAGGGTGAAGCCTTCATCTCCACTATGTGCCCCATTCATTCAATTAATACCCTCTGATTAAATGCACTTGTTGAAATTCTATTAAGTATTTTCACATCATCATCTGGGCTCTCATTTAAGTGTGTTTCCACTAATAAGAATATAAGTTCAGTAGAGGTTAATGAAGCCTTAATTCACTCTTTTAACTAGCTCATTTACGTAACGTATAGTCCTACTTCCACACAAAAGAGGCACTGATCAGTTAATAGGGAAAACAACAACAATCAAAGATCTAAAATAAACTTGGTTTATGCAATCAGTTCTTAATCTTCATAAAAAATGTATAGCCACTCACTTCAGAGGGACTACTTCCAGAGGGATAGCTGAAAAAAAATCCAGAACACGCTATTCCCATCAAAAATAAATATAAATCCCTTGGATTATTGCAACATCTATTTATGAAAGATATATAGAGAATAAACTCCAGGGGAAGGATACTGCAAAATCCCCCTTCTCTCCTGATCAGCTGGGACTTGGGAGGCAGAGAATAGATGGGCGGGCGGGGCCAGCCAGAGGTGGTATTTACCAGTTCTCCGAACTACTGAAAATTTCCGCTTAACAGTTCTCTAGAACTGGTCAGAACCGGCTGAATACCACCTCTGTCTTCCACCAATGATTGTGTTAAAAGCTACTGTTATACAGATTGAATGCGGACATGGGGTCTTTCTGCATTTTAGAGACCACTAAACTTGTCAAGGCAGGGAGAAATACAAATATGAGTACAAAGGGACAATCGAATTACAGGATGCTGAAGAAGCAACTACAAAGATTATCTCTTTTCCATGTATCTCTGGGTGGAAAATCCAGAGGTTTGGGTTTTTTTAAATCTCTAATTTATTATATCAGTCTTGAATAGTTTGGCTGACATCAGTGCGATTCCTTGCAGAATGTACTCAGTGGTCAAAAGTAATGCTAACTTTGACCCCATCGAAGTAAATTATAGCCAACAATTTAAAATTGCCTGCCTATTTCCAGAAATATAGTCTTCTCTAATAATTTAGCACCAACTGGCAGCGGTACTTTAAAGCAGGAAAGGTTTCCAAAATTCCAACTCTTTTTCCCCCCCCTTCCATCAAAAGTGGGAAGGAAGGGGGAAAATTTAAAGGCATGCCAATCAATCTCTTTTGTCAGCAGTCAGGATCATGAATATGCATGGAGAGGAATGGATCAATTTGGAAGCAGCTCGTTTACAGTAAATACGCAAAGTTCAGCCATATGTTTAGCCGGTGCTTATTAAAGTGCCTTGGAATGTAGTCTGACCTCTACTATAAGCAAGTTAAAAATAATTCAAGGGAGCTTGTAAAAGAACCAAAGACTAATGCCTGCACTTCGTTGGAGTTCTACCAACCACTTCCATTTTGGCAGAGGAGACAACCACTGCTAACCTTACCTCCCTCCAGGAAGGAAGCAAAACCTGTGTTTTAGCACAGGGGTCTCCAACCTTTGCAACTTTAAGTCTGAAGGACTTCAGCTCCCAGAATTCTCCAGCCAGCAAAGCAAAGCTGGCTGGAGAATTCTGGGAGTTGAAGTCCTTCAGACTTAAAGTTGCAAAGGTTAGAGACCCCTGTTTTAGCAGACTGCTTCTTTGGATTCCTAAAAATGTATATAGGTAGTCCCTGACTTATAACCACAACTTTCTGTTGTTAAGTGAGACAGTTGTTAAGGACAATTTGCTCCATTTTACATTACTTTCTAGCCACGATTGTTAAGTGAATCAAGGCATTTGTTAAGTTAGTAACATGGTTGCTAAGTGAATCATAGTTTCCCCCTTGACTTTATTTGTTAAAAGATGATCACATGGACCATTGCAACAGTCATAAATAGGAATCCGTTGCCAAGGGTCTGAATTTTGATCACGTAACCATGGGGATGCTGCAATGGTCATAAGTGTGAAAAACAGTCATAAGTCACTTTTTCAGGGCCATTGTAACTTCAAACTGTCACTAAATGAATTGTTGTAAGTTTGAGGACTACCTGTATACTACAAGTGTCTACCAGTATTACCCCACAATGCAATACAACTCCATCATTCCTTGCTTCACATTTTCCTTCTCTCCACAAAGATGATCAAAGATGTTTGTCTGTCCCAAATGTTGGAGCCCCACTGACAAATAGCCTTGAAGGAGATGGTGCAGCTCTTAATTTGCTAGCTTTTGGATAAAGTGGAGGAAAGAAAACATCTGATTTGGAGAAGTAAAACTACTTTTGTCTGGATGCACTTCACCAAATTCAGAATTCTGCCGCTAAGATTATTGACCAGAACTGAATATAAAGTATGCTAGAGTCATTTATAGTCAAAGCGATGGTTTTCCCAGTTGCAATGGATGGCTGTGAAAGTTGGACCATAAGAAAGGCTGAGCACCAAAGAATTGAGGCCTTTGAACTCTGGTGCTGGAGAAGACTCCTGCATTGAGTCCCTTGGACTGCAAGGTGATCAAACTGGTCAGTCCTAGAGGAGATCAACCCTGGCTGCTCTTTAGAAGGCCAGATCCTGAAGAGGAAACTTAAAACACTTTGGCCACCTACTGAGAAGGAAGGACTCCCTGGAGAAGAGCCTCATGCTGGGAACGATGGAGGGCAAAAGAAGAAGGGGACAACAGAGAATGAGGTGGCTGGATGGAGTTATTGAAGCAGTAGGCGTGAGCTTAAATGGACTCCAGAGGATGGTAGAAGACAGGAAGGCCTAGAGGAACATTGTCTATGGGGTCGCGAATGGGTCAGGCACGACTTCGCAACTAACAACAAAGAATCACTTATTACTAATTATTAGGTTCTAAGTATGTTTCCAGGGTCAATTCAAAGTAATGAAATCTATCCAAAAATTGCAATTGGACTAAAATGATGCAACCAAGCTGCTAACTGGTACAAGGATGCTAAAATGCTTGTCCTGAACAATCTGAGTTAATTGCCAACTGCCACCAGGAACAATTTAGGAAGCTGGCGCTGAGCTCTATAGACTTGAAGTCCTTAAATGACTTAAGTCATTTCTTCCTCCTGCTATGAACCAACCTGCTCTCTTGGATCAGCAGAAGACATCATTTTGAAGACTCCCCAGATGCCAAGAGCTTGGTCGTCTGATTCAAGAGAGAGGTCCTTTTTTTTTTCCTGGGTAGCTCCCAGTTCATAGAACGTTCTCCTTAGGTTTTAAGCTTCTTCTTCACCAATGAAGAGAGATCTTTTTCACTAAGCTTTTACCGTAAATGGTACTTGATTTTTCAAAGGTAATGGTAATCTTGATGGAATTCTTAAACTTTGCATTCATGTTTTAAGCCCTGTAAATTACCTAGAGTGTTTATGTACACTTATGTAATTAAGTAAAAGGGTGATAAGTGAAATGATTCTGATCTGGTCATGTCTACAGGGAGGAAGGGAGGGGAGAGGATGGAAGGGGTAGGTAGATAGGTAGGTAGGAAGGAAGGAAGGAAGGAAGGAAGGAAGGGAGAGGATGGAAGGGGTAGGTAAGTAGGTAGGTTGGGGTAGGTAGGAAGGGGAGAGGATGGAAGGGGGAAGTTGGTCAGTAGATAGGTAGGTAGATAGGGAGGGAGGGAGGGAGGAAAGAAAGAAGGAAAGAAGGAAGGAAGAGGAGAGGATGGAAGGGGGAGATAGGTAGGTAGGTAGGTAGGTAGGTAGGTAGGTATGTAGGTAGGTAGGTAGGTAGGAAGGAAGGAAGGAAGGAAGGTAGGTGAGAGGAGAGGATGGAAGTGTATGGGGGAGGAAAGGAGGAAGGAATGAAGGGGAGAGGATGGAAGGGGTAAGCAGGTAAGTAAGAAGGAAGGGGGAGGATGGAAGGAGTAGGGAGATAGGGAGGTAGGGAGGTCGGTCAGTAGGTAGTAAGGAGGAAGGAAGGAAAGAAAGAATGAAGGGAGAGGAGAGGAGAGGATGGAAGGGGGAGGTAGGTAGGAAGGAAAGAAGGAAGGGGAGAGGATAGAAGAAGGGGGAAGGAAGGAAGGAAATCTAGATGGTTTTAAGTAATCCAGATGCTGGCCGTATTTCACAGAAACATAGATATTTATAATTTGTAACTTCACTGTCACCCTCCCACTCTTTACATTTACAATCTGAATTCCTTAAATAGATGGAAACCAATCTCTAACCCACTTCCTGTTATGATGCAATCCTAACCATTTCAGTTTTGACTCTACCTGAACTCTTGCTCTGTTCCTTCGCCTTCTCTTGTTGCTGAAACATTTTTTTTCCTGACATTTTACTATTGTAGTAGCTTACCTTTGATTACAAGCTCTGTATAAAGTTCTACTTCCCTCCATAGTCAATATAGAGTAGGGTTTAAGGCATTGGGTGAAGACCAAGGAAGGACCAAATTCAAGCCACAGGAATACTGGGTGGCATTTTAGCTCGTTATTCTCTTTTTACTCAAGATTTTTGTGAGGTTCTGCTGGAGAGCAGCATCTCTCCCAAAAATATTTCTACTGATACAGGGCTACACAATCCAGAAGATTAATAGGATCTTTTGAAGGTCTTTCATTTTTTTAAACTTTTTGTGGTCAATAATGGGGAGTAACTGAATTTTGCAAGGAATCAAAAAAAGCTCTTAAACATTCAACAGGTTGGGAAACAAATGATGGTTTTAATCATTCGTCATATTGATGAAGGAGGGCTGCTTGAAGTGTCATTTTTATATATAGTCCCAATAAAATGATCGGTGAATTTAAGCTCCAGGTTTTATTTTCTTTCTAAGTTTTTCTCTCTCGTTCACTAAAATAGAAAACATGATATACAGAAATTCTGAGCTCCAAGGATGGAACAAAACATGTTTTTCCCCCCGTTTGGGAATGTTGATGAGAAATAAGGATAAAGAAAGGATAAATGAAAAACAGATTTCATCAGGAGATTCCAGTGAATGGAAAGATGCTTCAGCAACTTGATAACCCTATTGCACATTACTTATTTACTTGTTACATTTATATACAGTTTTTAAGTCAAACCTTCCTCCTCGGCTAGATGGATAATCCACTTCTTAAATGTTCACCTGAAACCAGGAAGGAAGAGTTGAGTTGGGTTATGCACCCAAAGCACGGATGCAAATAGAGGCAGAAAATGCCCATTCCCTAAATCCCCTTAGGCAGCTCCTTGGAGGCAGGAGGGGACAGCCCAGCTTCAGTGGTTTGTGGGACTTAAAGATGTCAACTAATATTTTGAATCATAACCAAAAGAGAATTGGCAGCTAGAGTTGCTCTTCAAACACTAGAGTCACCCAAATAAGAGAGAAGAAAGGAAGGAAGGAAGGAAGGAAGGAAGGAAGGAAGGAAGGAAGGAAGGAAAGAAGGGGAATGGAAAGGAGAAACAAAGGAACAGAGGGAGGGATGGAGGAACAGAGGAAGAGAGAGAGGAAGGGAAAGGAAAGGAAGAATGAAGGAACAGAGGGAGGAGGGAGGGAGGAAGAGAGAGAGAGGAAGGAAGGAAGGAAGGAAGGAAGGAAGGAAGGGAAAGGAAGAATGAAGGAACAGAGGGAGGAAGGGAGGGAGGGAGGAAAGGTGGAATGGAGAAAGAGAGAGATGAGGGAAGGTAGGATGGAAGGAAAAGAAATGGAAAGGAGGAACAAAGGAACAGAGGGAGGGAGGAACAGAGGAAGAGAGAGAGGAAGGAAGGAAGGGAAAGGAAAGGAAGAATGAAGGAACAGAGGGAGGAGGAAAGGAGGAAGAGAGAGAGAGAGAGGAAGGAAGGAAGGAAGGAAGGGAAAGGAAGAATGAAGGAACAGAGGGAGGGAGGGAGGAAGGGAGGAAAGGTGGAATGGAGAAAGAGAGAGAGTAGGGAAGGAAGGAAGGAAGGAAGGAAAAAAGAAAAGAACCTGAAAACATATTTGCCTTGATCATTTTTCTCCATAAGGTTCTCTGCCAACCAATTCTAAACATAGGTGCCAAATTATGGTAGCTCTAAGGATTCTATTACTTTTTGGCACACTAAGGAGCTGGTGATTTAAGACAGTTTGAGATGTCCATTAGCTGTAGCAATGAATTCAAATACTAAGAAGCTCAACTATAAATCCACCTTCACATAAAGATTAACCACCACTAATACTTCTGTTTGCCTAATATTAGCAGCTCCTTCTTAACTCGAAACAGAGCTCTCAGCTTGTATAGATGTTTATGTGCACTTTTTTTTAAAAAAAGATATAGTTTTAAGAAGTGTGAAGAGAGAAAAAAGGTTCTTGAAAAATGTGAAGATAGGAAATGAATATTTGAAGGAAAGCGAATGAATATGAAGAAGGAAAACAACAACAACGATAATAATAAGGGAATAAGATGCAATACTTTGGGTCCTTGGTTTGAAACAGACTTGTTTAGTACATTTTTTCTGGAATGAATTCTGCGGGATCGCATCCTGCCCCATACATCCCTTCGGCCGATTCGCTCCCACAGAGAGGGACTTCTCCGGGTGCCGTCCACCAGGCAATGCCAGCGGGTGACGCCCAGGGGAAGGGCCTTCTCTGTGGCGGGCCCGACCCTCTGGAACAACCTTCCCCCCGAACTTAGATCTATCCCGGACCTCCGCTCCTTCCGCCAGCAACTAAAAACCTACTTTTTCCAACAGGCCGGCCTGGCCTAACCTACCATTTTCAGCCTCAGTTGTTTAGTAGAGAAATTTTATATTGGGCTTTAGAGATTTTTAATGGGATAGTTTTTAGCACAGGGTGTAATTTAATATAGTTTTAAGTATTTATGTATTTATTGTGATGTATTGTATTTTTATATTTTCCTGTGCACCGCCCCGAGTCCCTTTGGGGAGAGGGGGCAGTTAATAAGTCGAATAAATGAAATGAAATGAAATGTTATTTTTCATATTGGTCTGTTCTTCATAAAATCCATATTTTCAGCCTGAATAAAAAAAATGACCTACATAAAAGGGTTTGGACTCATACAGCTACTGGGATATGGTTCCCTTTATTTGAAACCCAAGAAAAACAAAGAAACAGTTTGAAAATCATTTCTGCAATGCTGCGTAACATTGATGGCAGAATATACCTGGAGAAACCAAACGACTCACAACAAAATGAAGCCTATCAATAGAATAGAATAGACTAGACTAGACTAGACTAGAATAGAATAGAATAGAATTCTTTGTTGGCCAAGTGTGATTGGACACTCAAGTAATTTGACTTTGGTGCAGATGCTATCAGTGTGCATAAGGAGAGTAAAATCCATTCATCAAGAATAAAAAGATACTTAGTGGTAGTCAAAGTTACTAATAAGCTATCAAATCATATTAGGAAACAAATAAAAACAATATAAATTGAAAGATACAAGCAACATGGTTACAGTCATAAGTGGGAAGAGATAGATACTAGGAAGGAAGAGAAGAATAATAGTAATAGAGCCTTAGTCAATTATTTGACAGTGTTGTGGGAATTAGTTTTTAAGCAGAGTGATGGACAGAAAAAGCTTTCCTTGTGTCTAGTTGTTCTGGTGTGCAGTGTCCTATAGCATCATTTTGAAGGTAGGAGTTGAAACAATTTATGTCCAGGATGTGAGGGGTCTGTAGATATTTCCACAGCTCTCTTTTTGATGCGTGCAGTATACAGGTCCTCAGTGGAAGGCAGGTTGGTAGCCATTGTGCATTTTGACCTCTACCAGGCACACCTGTATAATAGCCCGTTTCACTAGATGCTCATAGGTGAAAGTTGAAGATTGCAAACAAACAAACAAGGCCTACTGTATCACAGGTTAACTTCTCCAAGCAAAACAACTACCTTGTTTCGTGTACATCTTCCTGTAGCTAATTCATTTAGAAGTTCAGCTAGTTGTTGAATCCTTAACTGTGGAGGTTAAGAGGGCTGCGTGAAGCAAAACAATGAGTCTCAAGGTTGGCGGACATAGATAGTAGGAAGGGTGAGAACAGACCTTTCTTGAAGACCAGCTGTTCTGCCAATTCAGAGGAGAGGAGAACAAAAAGGAAGGAAGAGATTGCAGCACAGTCATGGAAGACCTCTGCATTTCATCGGTTTCTGTTTCCAGCTTTCGCCCACCATAACACGTAGATGAAGAACGGTGCTATTATCAAGGCTACACATGTGGTATTTTCTAACAGAAACAAGTGGTTAACCAATAGAAATCCCCAGAAAGTAAACAAAAAGAAGAAGGTGGGCTCCCAAGGCAGACTTGCTGCTTTCAAGGAACCCACAAAAATGAAAGTAACGCCAACTAAACCCACCCAAGGCAAAGCCATCAGCCAGCTCAGTAGACAACAAAGTAGAAATGAAGATAACAGTTCTCAAAAAGGGGGAACGTACATAATTTGTGCCATATTTGTTCATACAGAGCTCATTTTTTTACCCTTGGGAACATGGTGACCTCTCTCTGAGGACGGATTGACCCATGTTCAAATATATCCACTAGCATTTTTCAGGTCAAAATGAGGAGGGGTGGTTGGTTGTGTTTCTGGTTGTGAATTCCTCTGCAATTCTGTTCACAGTTGTCCTATCCTGACTTCCACCTCTTCAATCTCATTTTGGATTTTTCCACCTCTTCAATCTCATTTTGGATTGAGCTCCTCAATCAATGGCTTCTTATTCAATCTGAATTAAAGCAGGGCGTTTTCTGGAGCCCCAAATCACATTTTGAAACCAAGTCTTCCGGTTGGTGGACATTCTTCAAACACTGGTTGAAATAAAAGGGCAGTAAATCTTCTGCAACAACACGCAGACAAGGGGGTTGGACTAGAAGACCTCCAAAGTCCCTTCCAACTCTGTTTTTCTGTTAGATACTTAGTCTAATCCTATGTTTAGTCTTGCCTGGTCCACCCAAGAGTGGGTACATTGATATATTTCCCTGGATTGCATATTGAAAAACCAAACCATATAGTGCCTCTTATTGGAAAATGATGGGAAAGTAAAACAAAAGATTTAGAAAATCACTAAGTTTTGTTTCCACTGGTTCAAAACAGAAAGTGCAATGATTTATTAAATCTGGATCTCCATTTATCTATAACAATTAACACCAGTAGTTAATATTCACAGCTTCCTGTTACTAGAGGGGAAATCATATTTTTATCCAATAGGTAAAATATTATATCTTTGTTTCCTTAAACTTTTTACAAAAACGGTAGTACTGGTAGTAAAATTGCAGCGCTTATTCCTTAATATTAAATTATGATTCATAATTCATATTGTCTTCCCCATGCACATTAGTTTGACTCCTCGTTCAATGAGCTATCATTAGAGGCGCTAGCAATTATCCTGTTTCTTATCATCTGCCTTTGCCTGTATTTCAAATCTCACTGACTTGTTCCAAGCAACATCATGAAGAAAAAGAAACTCGGTAAAATTACCCCTATAGCTCAAATATATTTAAAAAAAACCACAGTGCTAGGAAAAAAACTTTGGAGGTCTTCTAGTCCAACCCGCTATATAAGGTAGGAGTTCTTATATTATCCTGGACAAATGGTTGCCCAATCTTTTCTTGAAACCTCCAGTGATAGAGCAATCACAACTTTGGAGGCAAGCTGTTTCATTTATTTTTGTTCACAGGATCAGGAAATTGCTTCTTATTTTGAGGTTACATCTCCTTCTGAGAAGCTTCCACGCATCACTTCTTGTTCTGTCCTCAAGTACTATGGAGAATAACTCTTCACTTTGGCAGCGCTTCAAGTATTGGAAAATCTAGCAGGGAGATGGATGGAATAGGATCTACCCATTTGGTCTTTGGTTTCCAATGCACGCTGGTCAGCTGGTCTTCAGGTTTCTGGGCCTCCAACACACGCAACGTTCAGCTGGCCAGCACGCATGTATGCACTAGAAACCCAAAGACCAGCTGGTTATGGCCCACATGCCCTCAGAGGTGCTCTAAGCAGTTTACAGAGTCAGCATATTGCCTCCAATAATCCTTATTTTACTGACCTTAGAAGATGGAAGTCTGAGTCAACCTTGAGCTGATTGAGATCAAACTGCTGACAGTTGGCAGACTCAGACTGAAAGACTGCATTCTAACCATTGTACCACCACAGTTCTTTGCAATCTTTATAGTTGGCTATAGGAGGAGAGGGTAAATATTTAATTAACTCAAATAAGGCAGTCGACTGAGATTAGTTTAACCTCAAGCATGGGTTAAACACTACAACTTGTAGGTCCTTTCTGAGAATTTCATGTCCTTTTTAAGTCTTGAAATCGACTGTGTTCAAAAACATACAAGGTTGGATCTATGCCGATTGATGCCAACGGTGGATTTATTGAGATCAATGTTGCAATGAAGTCAATATGGCTAGCTAAAGTCCCCTTGCAGGATTTATGTGACTAAACATGGGGAAAACAGGGAATATTTTAAGGAAAGAACCAGGATGCTGAACACTAGTGGAAATTAATCTAATGGGAAAACAGAGAACTTTTTTTTTTTGTTGGTACAATTTTGGAGCCTTAAACAACTCTTGACAAATACACTAGTATTCAGCTCTAAGTGTATATCGGACATTAACACAATTGAGAGAGTCCAGAGGTATTTCACGAGAAGTATACTCCACTCCTCTGCTCGCAACAGAATCCCTTAGGCCACCAGGCTTGAAATTTTGGGTTAGACAACTTAGAACTACGCTGCCTTCGGTCTGACCTGAGTGTAGTACATAAAATTATCTGCTACAACGTCCGACTTGTCAATGACTACTTCAGCTCCAACCACAAAGATATACAAGCACACAAGAGATACAATCTCAAGGTAAACTGCTTCAAACTCGATTGCAGAAAATACGACTTCAGCAACAGAGTGGTCAATGCCTGGAATGCTCTACCTCAGGGGTCTCCAACCTTTGCAACTTTAAGTCTGAAGGACTTCAGCTCCCAGACTTCTCCAGCCAGCAAAGCTTCAGACTTAAAGTTGCAAAGGTTGGAGACCCCTGCTCTACCTGACTCTCGTTACATCCCCAAACCCCCATAATTTTAACCTAAGATTGTTTACTGTTGACCTCTCCCCATTCCTAAGAGGTCAATAGGGGCATGCACCAGCGTTCCTGTCCTACTGTCCTTAATTATTTGTACTGATTTCCTGTGTTCTTCTTCATGTTTATTCTTACTCCTTTTATCTTGTACATGAATGATAAACACTTTATATGCTCATCTGATTCACCCATGTATAAGAAAGAGAAGAGGCCCAGTATAAACAGAACTTGCAAGACACTTTAACAATAGTCTACCTTAAGTAAAAAAAAAGTAGTTTTAGACTTCTGTGGAATTTATTTCTTGATTTGATCTACAGTAGAGATTGGCTAACATCAGACCTCAGATTTTAACTGGTAATCTGATTTCTCCGCCCCCATTTCTCTCTGTTATTTTAAAATAGATTTCACTCGCAAACAAGAATTCCAGTTGACAATCGCCAATTTCTCATTAGCCGAGAATCATCACGTTCTTCAATGATCGCATTCGGCTGATAGGAGGTTATAAATAATCCAGCGCTTGTGTTGTTCAGGTTTACATAATTATGAATCATTAGGGCTATGAATGACTAATGGAGACAGATGCAAAGTATTTCTAAATTGGTTTAAAAGGGGAAAATCAAAACCTGCCTGCTCATAAATGAAGCTGTCCTGAATACGTTCTGAATCATTTGGCACGGTTTCTGGCCTTAGCTGGTTATACCAAGCGCTGCCCATAATTAATGCAAAGCACACAGGATCTTCAAAGTCTTCAGTAGGGCATCCATCAAATTGGACAGGAGGTAGGGACAAGAGGCTGACCACGAATGTAAACATCTCTTTCGGTCCTGCCACATCTTGGCATCTTCTCTTGGAAACTGCAGGAACCAGGTTCAAATAAGGACCACCCCTATTCAGGTAGTCCTTAACTTATGACCACAATTGACCCTAAAATTTCCATCGCTACTGTAGGAAGCTGGCACACACACACCCTTTCCTAGAAAAATGAAACATTTTAGGAAATATTAAAAGGGCAGAACACTTCCCCTAAAAGGGAGGCGGAAACTCAGCCGCCCCCACCCTTTGTCAATGGACCGTTAAGGCCTTAGCCAGACTATTCTACATCACAAAAATCTACTTCCTTCAGGCAGAGCCATAATAGGAATCCCAAAACCCTTTCATTACTTCATCACCCTCCAAGTGTCAACCAAGCTTGGGACTCAGGGCAGCCTAGAGAGTTGCCCCTACATGGTCCCGTAGGAGTCTAATAACCAATCAGAATACAAGCTCAAATTCAAAAGCCCAGAGAGGGCATAAAACCAGGGCATTTTCAGCATCTCTTTCCTTTTTTTAAAAAAAATTCTTCGTCCAAGATTTTGAAGTATGTTGATCCTGTCCACCATTAAAACCATCTTTCCAAGCAGCCACCATGTTTCCAGTGTCTTTTCCCCCAGCTGGAACTGAACCCAGATGGACATTTCTTCCAACACTACTCAAGTCAATTATTATGCAAATTTTGGTCTATTATATGGCCTTTCTTGCCATAGTTGATAAGTGAATCACTGTGGCTGTTGTTAGTAACATGATTGTTAAGTGAATCTGGCTTGATTTTACTTGTTAGGATGTCACAAAAGGTGATTTGCGTGACCCAGGGACAGTGTAACCATCATAAATACAACGGCAGTTGCCACGCGGCTAGATTTTGATTATGTGACCACAGGGATGCTATAAGTGTGAAAAATGGCCATAAGTCACTTTTTTCAGTGCCGTTGTAACTTTGAACAGTTGCTAAACAGATGTTTATAAGTCAAGGATCGTCCGGAGATGTCACTGATATGAAGTCTCTCTTCTCTAAATAAGATACAACTGATTTATCAGCCAGGGTTAATGAAGGTCCATGTCAGTGGAGGGATTCCATTTTTTTTACTATCCTTTCTGTGGGTGTGGCATGGCTTTGTGGACGGGGCAGGGGAAGGGTAGTACAAAATCCCCATTCCCTCCCCACGCCTGGGGGAAGGATACTGTAAAATCCCCTTCCCCTCCCCACCCCACTAACCTGCTTTCCAGCTCCATTCTCAGCAACAGAAAGAAGACCCCGCTGATCAGCTGGGACTTGGGAAGCAGCGAATAGATGAGGGCGAGGCCAGCCAGAGGTGGTATTTGCTGGTTCTCTGAATTACTCAAAGTTTCTGCTACTGGTTCGCCAGAACTGGTCAGAACTGGTTGAATACTTCCTCTGGTCCATGCTGAGGTAACTTCAGGAAGATCCTCAAGCTTTTTTAAATGAAGGGTCAATTCTGTTCATCCCCCAAACCTTGAAATTCAGCCCGTGGAAAGATAAAAGGACCTTGTTCAAGTTCGTTTTTCTTTTTTCATATGTAATGTATTACAGCCCATATATGTGCATATCTGTTATATTCATCAAGGTTCTGTCAAAAGTTCCTTCTGAAAAGAGTCAACCACTTCATTCAATTTGGTGGCAAAGATTTTCCGCCCCCCCCAGAAGCAGCGGGGAAAAAACCCCTGCATGAAATTCTCATGGACTGGTTACCAGTTGTTTTAAAACCTCTTTTAGTTGTGAGAAGATGTCCCTAGTTTAATGGGTGGCTTGCAAGTATGCTGTATTTGAGGTCTCACCATTTCTCCAGCAACCTGCAATCTTGTGTTACATCCCAAAGGAACGTATTATAAGGGAATTAATCCCATGAGGGTTTCTTGGGTGGAAAAGAGCTAACAGCTGGGGAGGCTGCACATAGAATGAAGATGAGATGGAGGCAACAGAACAGAAAGAACATAACCAAACAATGAAGTGAACTAAAAGTACCACCCAAAAACGTTCTAAATAACTCTTAGAATGAAATTGCTCAAGCCAAAGTATATCATCACTATATAATATAGAATAACAGAGTCGAAAGAGACCTTGGAGGTCTTCTAGTCCAATCCCCTACTTAGGCAGGAAACCCTATAACACTTCAGATGGTTGTCCAACATCTTTAAAACTCCCAGTTTTGGAACATTTACAACTTCTGGAGGCAAGCTGTTCCACTGATTAATTGTTTCTACTGCCAGGAAATTTCTCCTTAGTTCTAAGTTGCTTCTCTCCTTGATTAGTTTCCATCCATTGCTTCTTGTCCTACCCTCAGGTGCTTTGGAGAAGAGCTTGACTCCCTCTTCTTTGTGGCACCCCCTGAGATATTGGAACACTGCTATCACGTCTCCCCTGGTTCATTTTTTCATAAGACTAGACATACCCAGTTCCTGTTTTAGCCTCCAGTCCCCTAATCATCTTTGTTGCTTTTCTCTTCACTCTTTCTAGAGTCTCCACATCTTTTTTACATCATGGTGTCCAAAACTGAATGCAGTATTCCAAGTGTGGCCTTACCAAGGCATTATAAAGTGGTATCAACACTTCCTGTGATCTTGATTCTATCCCTCTGTTTATGCAGCCTAGAACTGTGTTGGCTTTTTTGGCAGCTGCTGCACACTGCTGGCTCCTATTTAAATGGTTGTCCACTAGGACTCCAAGATCCCTCTCACAGTTACTACTATTGAGCAAGGTATCACCTATACTGTACCTGTGCATTTTGTTTTTCTTCCCTAAATGTAGAACCTTACTTTTTTCACCAATGAATTTCATTTTGTTAGCTAGCGCATGTTCAAGTTTGTCGAGATCCTTTTGTATCATCATCATCATCATCATCATCATCATCATCATCATCATCATCATCATCATCATCACCACTACCACCACCACTGCCAGCACAACCGCAATCAACCTCTTAATGTTTTACATTTCCAAGGTGGGGGAAATCAACTTTTGGGAAATTGGAAGAAAGAGACACTTTTTCCAATGTCAACCGTTTACGGACATTGGAAATTGGAAAATGGCTGAGAAATGGTAGTGATCGTGGGATTGGGGGGGGGGGGAAGCAACACACAAAATTCAGGAACAGATGAATGCACAGATGACCTGACCAGATGTGCTTCCAGTTAAAATAAGGAGGAAAAAGAATAATAAATGAACTTTCTCTTTAAAGGAGTGGAAAGAGGAAGGTGGAATGACTCTGAAACGGTTAACGTTTTCACAGGTCTCCTCCTCCTGTTCCTTGGAAAGGAGAATAAAATAAAATAAAATAAAATGTTCTCATCTGGAAAGAAAACTGTCACTTTTATGTTGGCATGTTTGCAGAAAAGTAGTCCCCCCTTTCTGCATTTAATGTAAACATTCATTAAACTAATTTGAAGTTGTCATTACTCTCCTCCCCTGCTGCTTTATATCAGATTATTCCTAAGTGCTCAGTGAATAGCCCCATAAACACACAGTCTATTTCCCTGCAGGGTATAATCACACAGTTTGCACTGTGATTTATGTGGTGTAACATTGGTGAGTGTCCTAAACTTTCAAAAGCTTCCATTCATTCTTCTCCGGAAACCCAAGTTTTATGCTAATCTACGGCAAACAGCTCAATGCAGAATTTAATCATAGGGTAAGGCAACAAAGAAACTGCTAATTTGCCCAGTGCTTTGGTTTGCTCTAATTTCTTCTCAAACTCACAACTTTCATTTGTCGTGTAAAAGGGTAGAAGGGATAAGGAATGGTAAGCCCCAGTGAAGCATTGAAACAGGGACCAGGGAAAGGGGAAGCCTCACGGCGATAGTAGTTTCTGGGTTGTCAAAATCTCCTTTATTTGATCTTTGATAGAAGTAAACTCAAGTTGTGTTCTCAATCGACCCGGTACTTGAGTGGACTTGTAAGCTTTCTTAGTGACAATATAGACGTGATTTGTCACTGCTTTCTTTTTAGTTTTTTAAAACTCCCCAGTCTAAATTACAACTCTGGATTTCCAAGATGACTGTCCACCCAAGTAGTAACCTTGACTAATTGTGCTTCGTTTTATACATAAGAACAACCAGGTGCTGCCACCTAGCCGGACATCCTGGCTATATTATATATCTCATGGCCTTTTTTAGCCTAAAGGTAAAGGTACCCCTCACACATATGTGCTAGTCATTCCCGACTCTAGAGGGCGGTGCTCATCTCCGTTTCAAAGCCGAAGAGCCAGCACTGTCCGAAGACGTCTCTGTGGTCCTGTGGCCAGCGTGACTCAACGCCGAAGGTGCACGGAACGCTGTTGCCTTCCCACCAAAGGTGGTTGCTATTTTTCTACTTGCATTTTTACATGCTTTCGAAGGTTGGCAGAAGCTGGACAAGTAACGGGAGCTCACTCCATTATGTGGCGCTAGGGATTCGAACTGCTGTACTGCCGACCTTTGTGATCGACAAGCTCAGCGTCTTAGCCACTGAGCAGCTTTTAGACAGAGCGTAGAAAAACCTCAAGGAAGTAGTGCAAGGTTGGCAGACGTGGAGAGAGACCTGGCCGATAGAATCGCCAAGAGTCAGACACGACTGAATGGATAACATCATCATCATCATCTTCACCGCCACCCTCCCCCCCATTCCACTAAGTTGAAGTGGATTACATGCACTAAAACATAAAAGGCTGGAAAGAAACCTTCAGAATCTATAAGCAACATTCCTTGTGTTGCCGCCAAAAAAACCCAACTCACTTAGAAATGTGTCTTCTATTAGAAATATGCAGCTTCAGAAAGTGACAGAGCACAACGCTTCTTAATCTGAATGGCATCTTCCATCATTTTTATATAGGGATCAGGTTCTGCCAAAAGCCCACTGTGGAAATGGATTGGACAAAAACAAGATAATCTTGTTTCTGTGTAAAAACAGCAGGTTCCATTAATAAAATACACAGCTAGTTTTACCGACCTCTGCTGTGCTGACAAGCAAAGGAGACTTCAAAAAGATGAATTTCTCCCAAAGATATAGCCCAGCATTGTAGTAACCTATTGAGGAGAGGAGAGCTTATGCACACTAAATATACCAGCTGCTCAGAAAGCGATAAGAAACTTCTCCTATTACATTCAGAAAAGGACGGTTGTGTTCCTAACTGTGCAGTGCAATTTTGTCCTGCATGAAGAGTCCTAAAGAAATACAGGGGAGTATTGAAAAATCTTGGTAAAACCCATTGTGTATATCATTAGCATGAATTTCACTAATCGATGGAGAGGAGGAGGGGGGAGGAGAAGGAGGAAAAGAAGAAGAAGAAGAAGAAGAAGAAGAAGAAGAAGAAGAAGAAGAAGAAGAAGAAGAAGAAGAAGAAGAAGAAGAAGAAGAGGAGAAGGAGGAGAAAAGAAGAAGAAGAAGAAGAAGAAGAAGAAGAAGAAGAAGAAGAAGAAGAAGAAGAAGAAGAAGAGGAGAAGGAGAAGGAGAAGGAGAAGAAGAAGAAGAAGAGGAGGAGGAGGAGGAGGAGGA
The DNA here is from genome assembly GCA_039707465.1 of Rhabdophis nuchalis. Lineage (NCBI taxonomy): Eukaryota > Metazoa > Chordata > Lepidosauria > Squamata > Natricidae > Rhabdophis > Rhabdophis nuchalis. The sequence continues at coordinate 10,176,859 of CM077658.1, forward strand.
GGAGGAGGAGGAGGAGGAGGAGGAGGAGGAGAAGAAGAAGAAGAAGAAGAAGAAGAAGAAGAAGAAGAAGAAGAAGAAGAAGAAGAAGAAGAAGAAGAAGAAGAAGAAGAAGAAGAAGAAGAACCACAGCAGCAACAACAACAACATTTGTCAAATATATTAATCTCAGACTTTTGAGAACGTAGTTCAAATATTTATTTCGGTGATACTTCTGAGTTAAGTTTTGTTAGAAATGCTGGGTAGACTACTGCTGATTTAGATTTAGTTATATGCCTGAAGCTTCCATGACTACTTCCCATTCTTTTCATTTTAAAGGTCTTGGAAAGAGTTCTTTGATGAGATTTGCCACTGACATTTGGGTGAACCATGGAAAGTATCACACACACATACACACACCCCAAAAAACCCCAACCAAGCTAAGAGAGCAGCAAGGACACAATGCTTCAACCCTGAGCTACGAATATTTTCTTCTATAAATACAGTATTTATTAAAGGTGTAATTTCTTGGAAGAATGACTAATACAATTGTAGTAGCATGCTCCAAGAGTATTACTTTGTATCTTAAATGCAAATTTAACATAGAATTGCAATCTAACCCAAATCTGGGTTCTTCTATGAATAGCCTGTTTCTTAACTTCATGGGATATTCCAATTAGAGTAGATTTACAGTATTGATTGGGTTTATTATAGTTTAGAACTGCAATAATAATTTAATAATGACCAATGACCAAGGCTCCTAATGTGTATTCTCAGTTTAAAACCTAATCGTGATTCTTCATCTCTCAAAGTGATAGAATGCATCCTACAGTTCATAAGTAAATCAAACATTTGAAAAATTTGGTCTCCTTGAAATCTTCAAGGATCCTTGTTTACATATTTGCATTTTATTCTTTTATCCTTTTTACTTGTCCTTTGTTTCTTTATACTTTCTTTAAAATGTGTAAATGTTTTTTTTTTTAAAGGACAGATTTATGAAATCCTTTGCACCCTTCACTCAAAGCATGAGAGCAGGACCTTACTGGCCAAACTGGTCTCTTCTTCAATGCCACTGAATTTACTTTGCTACTTTCATAGGTTCCAGTTTGGCTAATCTATTCAATTTATCATTTCAAGTGCCTAGATGACACTTGATTCTAATCAAAACAACGTTTATAGAGCATTCTCATTAAGACAAAGATGAGATTTAAGACAGGGCAGGATACTGGTATTTATAAGAGGGTCAGGATGTTAAAGCTGTTCTATAATGATAGTACTGGTTACTGATATGTTTCCGATAAAAATGGTTAGAATTGTTAATTGCAAACTCTAAACCAGTGATTCTTAAAAGAGGATTCCCATGGAAGTTGGTCAGGTAGGTTGCCACAACCCAACCAGGAATATGTCTCCCATCTTAACCTTCCTTTGTGCCTCAATGTTCACCTGGCCACACCTGAACCAATGGTGGATTATTACCAATTTGTAAAATTAGCTCATCGGTTCATTGAAGCGTGCAAATTATAATACAGAAAGCAAATTCTGCAATTCAGAAAAACCGACACCAGATTGAAACTGCAGCTATTGGTTGTGTGGGCGTACATTCTCTGCAAAGTGGAAAAGGCATTTTGCATAAGCAACTCAAAAAGAAAAAGAAAAAAAAAGTGTTTTGGAAACAAGCATTTTCATTGGTCAGGTGATCCATTCAGCCCCAGATTTCCTCTGCAGGAGTGCTTGTCTTGAATATAATCTTCAAAAGCAACAGCACTTAGAATAGCTGGCTGGGGAATTCTGGGAGTTGAAGTCCACAAGTCTTAAAGTTCCCAAGTTTGGACATCCCTGACTTAGACTTATACTGTATATCACTTTACAGCCCTCTCTAAGCCATTTGCAGAGTCAGCCTATTTCTCCCCCCCACCCCAGCAATCTGGGCCCTCATTTTACCCATCTCGGAAAGATGAAAGGCTGAGTCCACCTCGACCCAGTCAGGCTCGAACTACTGGCAGTTGGCAGAGTCAGCCTGAAATGCTACATACATTCTAACCAAGGGTGGTTCACTGCCGGCATTACTGCGCTCAATGTTTTGCGTGCAAAACATTAGAAAAGGATAAAAACACATTTCTTCAGTGTAAATTATTCTGCGCATGCGCAGAACCCAAAATAAAGATGGTGCTGCCGGAGGAGAACCAGTTTGGGGGCGGGGCAGGCATGGGTCGCTGCAGGTTACAGCGACCCAGGCCGCCAAGTTACTACCGGTTCAGCCAAACTGGTCCGAACCGGTAGGAACCCATCTCTAATTCTAACCACTCTGCCATCACAGCTCTTGGTGAATACCAAGCGTCCTATCCAACCTTTTGCTGCCTATTGCCTTATACAAGCCCCCAAGTTTTCTGTGGCTTCAAAGATCCAGTCCTTTGGAGGCAAAATGTAACTCTTAGCCATCCTCCAGTCCCTGCACGCAAAAAAAGGTTGCATAGAATAATATAATTTCTGTTAAAATAGGTTATTAGTATTTGTTTTGTTTTCCTTCTGGAGCTCGAAGTGGAGTGTATGTTGGAATCTCTTTTCATTTTATTCCCCACAACAAAAAAATCCCAAGTGTCTGAATGTGGTCCTGGGTCTTCCTGATGCTAATCCAACCTTTTTAACCACTACACCACACTATCTCTTCAGCCTAATGTTGCTCTTGCTGCTGTTGGTAATGCTGAATTTTAAAAATTAATTATAATGCAGTAGTACTTTTGCTTTTAATTACATTTCTATTTTGTTTACTGTCTTGAGTGGACTCCTTCCAGAAAAGCAGCTTATGAAATCAATATATGTGTGTCTGCGTTATGCATAATTCATTTTGCAGAACTGTATATTCCAATAATACTTTTTGGTCTGAATCACGGGACAGAAACCTTTTCTTTGGATGATTTACCCCACCCCACCCCTCACTCCAAAATCTCACAGGGACATCAGCAACATCTTGCATGACGTTTAATGGGGTTTGAGAAGTCACAAGATTGGGGCAGAAGTAGTGGGGCTTAAGGATTTGCTGGACTTTCTAGCAGAAGATCCTTGTTTTGAACACAGCAACAATAACAACAAATCTCTGAACACACACACACACACACACCTACACAAGATGAAATTAGAATTACTCAATTGTCTTTTTTAAAACTGTAAATTAGAAAGAGAGGTCATCCAGTCCAACCACCTTTTGGATGCCACAGAAGCATCACTGACCTGGAAAGGTATCTGGTCTATCTCTCAAGTTTTCTGCGCAGCAACATGATTATAGTAGAGGTTGTAAGACAGTTGGAGAGTTACCCAGAACCTTGCACCCAAAAGTTAAGCTACCAGATTGGAATGACCACTAGATATCAGGAAAGAGATGAAGAACTCTAACTCTTTGATGGCATCTAGTGGTCACTTTTTAATTTTTTTGCAGCACGTCTCTGGAAGTCCTAGCCAAGAAAGTTCTCAAGCTCACCACTTCTGGTTGAAAATGCAGTCTAGTCTTGTCTTATTTTCTTTTACCTGGTGCCTTCCTGATGTATTATCATCCTAATACATCATAATAATATAAGGGAAGACTTACTGATCTGCACTGTTTCCTTTAGGGAGCCTTGATGTATGAAAAAAGCTACAGAGTTCCTGCTCAATTGATCTTGGCTGTTAAGATAATTTCGGCACACTGTAGAAGTGTTTTCTTCTACGTAAAGCACGCAACTAATTGTATTAATGGATCTTCTCCAAATAACCTCACTTTTCTCTTGCTCTAAAAACCATTGGTTTTCACACAGCGTGAACAAGTTGGGTAGAGCATACTCCACGAGTTTCAATGCTAAGTCATTTTCAGAGTCCCTCCATGGTGCCTATTACACACAAGATATCTTTTATCACTTTCTCTTTACTCAGAACTATATGTCATGGTATCTTTCCCTCCTTTTTTCTACATCTTTAAACTCATTACTTCCCAGTCATATCAATCAAGTGCAGACTGATACCATAAGACATTTTGTTTTGTTTTAATTGTAATTTGTTGAACACCCAAAGTGAACATATCAGGTTAGGAAAGGTACATTACATTAGTACAAGTGTGAACCTGCCACATGGCATCATGGTAAAAGACTTTGCTGTCTACAGCAGGTGTGTCCAATCGTGGCAATCTTAAGTCTTGTGGACTTCAACTCCTAGAATTCCCCAGCCAGCCAGCCAGCCAGCCAGCCAGCCAGCCAGCCAGCCAGCCAGCCAGCCAGCCTGGGGAATTCTGGCAGTTGAAGTCTACAAGTCTTAAAAGTTGTCAAGTTTGGATACTCCTGATCTAGAGCAATGGTTCCCAATTTATGATCTAAGGCAGGGGTCTCCAACCTTTGCAACTTTAAGTCTGAAGGACTTCAGCTCCCAGAATTGAAGTCCTTCAGACTTAAAGTTGCAAAGGTTGGAGACCCCTGATCTAAGGGCCACTATGTATGAAGACAATATAAGTGGTGTAGAAATAACACACACCCATCTCTCCATATGCATTTAAAAAACAAGAAAGGCAATTATCAAAGTTTCAGGTGAGGAAAGCAAAATCGTGTGATATCTTGTCAGAGTTAGGCTATTTTATTTATTTATTAATTTAGTGGTCTTACAGACCTAATCAAGGTGGTGTATATCACCACATGTTCTGCACTGATGATCCTGGGTTCAAAAGTTTGCAACAGTAAACTAACGGCTTGCATATAGAAAAAGACTGAGAACCACTGACTGAGGGCAAAAGTGTCACCAACTGGCAATCATGGTCACGAATGCAGAAAGGAGTAAAGGTACATGTTTCCCTTGTACATATGTGCTAATTGTTCCCGACTCTAGAGAGCGGTGCTCATCTCCATTTCAAAGCTGAAGAGCCAGTGCTGTGCGAAGACGTCTCCGTGGTCATGTGGGCGGCATGACTAAATGCCAAAGACGCACAGAATACTGTTACCTTCCCTCCAAAAGTGGTCCCTATTTTTCTACTTGCATTGCTTTTGAACTGCTAGGTTGGCAGAAGCTGGGACAAGTAATGGGAGCTCACTCCATTACGCGGCGCTAGGGATTCGAACCGCCGAACTGCCGACTTTCTGATCGACAAGCTCAGCAATTTAACCACCGAGCCACCACGTCCCATTGAAAGGGGTAGTTCGTGCTAAATAACAGGGTGCGCAAATTCTCGATTGTCCTACTGAGGTACTACTGAGTATATATATATATATATTTCTGAAAGAAAAAAGTAGCAACCATAATATAAAAATACATGGAATAGACAGGTTGGGAGAAAGTAGATCAGATCAAAAAAACCACACACACAGATGTATTTAGATAAATAATAACCCCAAACATTTAGGATTAATTCTACAAATCTCAGGGCTATGATAATAATGGCCTGTGTAAGTGAAGTGGTTTAGAATGAAATGAAAATTGAAAACATATAAAAACTAATGGTTTGTGCAAAAGGTTGGTACAAGGTTTTCAGCTTGTGAATTACAGGGGCTTTTTCTGCTTCTGATAATGAGTACTAGTTGTATTCTAGTGGTACTTCATTGATTTCTAATCCGTGACAGCTCCCATGCCTGTTTCAACTCCAGCTTCAAAACATGATAATCACTTTACTGTATTTAAAAAAAAAACTGTGGAAGAAATGGTCAGCCTTTTAAGGAAGACTTTTAATAGTATTCAAATGACAAATACATTGTGAATACTATATAAGCCACCCTACGCAAAAAAACTGGGTGTCTATGGTAGACTAAACAACCAATGATAAATATTTAGGTCATCGCAAGGGTGTAACAATGACATATAGAGATGATTTGAAATTGTGGCAATGCATATACTGTATGTATGAATGTATGTGGGCCACATCTATGCCTTTCCCAGATATTATTGATCTGAAAGATCACACAGTGGGAATGTTAGTATTCCCCAAATGTTGTGTTACCTACCACAACTTTAACTTTATTTAAATTTATATACCACCCTATCTCCCTTACGGGACTCAAGGTGGTGAACAGGCAATCATAAAAAGATAAAAACATCAAGTACAATAAATATATTAAAAACAAATTAAACTAGAAACCTGTTCTAAAAAACCGAATAAAAACCCAATAGATAAAATAGATTTAAAAGCTACACCAGGCCGGCCGCACGAAATTGTAGGATAATAGTGGGTAGGTAGTCATAGGACTGCTTCACCGTAGGCCAAGAGCTAAGTAGAGTTTTGAACTTGGTTCTTATCAATTCTAGTGAACAACTTGACCCTTGTACCATACAGATTTTATTTCTTGTTAGCTTTAAATTAGTAGAAGATAGGTAATTGCAAAGTTACTATGTGCATGCTTATAGTTAACAATTTTCACCTCCTGGCATTTTTATTTATATCTTATCTATCTATCTATCTATATATGAACATCTGCTTTCTGAAGTTACAGCTGGGCAAAGCTAGGCAAATCTTTCCATTACTAAAGTTATTGGGTCTGAAGGCTGTTGATAATGGCATTTGCCAAAACCTCTATTCAATTTTCAAAAGAGGAAGGAAGGAAGGAAGGAAGGAAGGAAGGAAGGAAGGAAGGAAGGAGAAATGGATTTTTCTTCAAAAAGGTGAGCAATGCTTGAAAAGCCAAGTTCCTGAAATTTTTATTTTATTTTTTATTTTATTAAATTTATACCCCGCCCTTCTCCAAATGGACCCAGGGCGGTGCACAGGGATGTTAAAATACATACAAAATATATAAAATATATAAAATTTAAAAAACTTATTCTAATAAATAAACCCTGCGCTAAAAACCGAATTAAAAATCCCAAGTTTAAAACTGTCTAATAGTCAGTAATGGAGGTTACGCTAGGCCGGCTAGATGGAATAGATGTGTCTTCAGACACTTGCGGAAGAGGCGGAGGTCGGAGATGGTGCGGAGTTCAGGGGGTAAGTCGTTCCAGAGGGCTGGGCCCGCCACAGAGAAGGCTCTTCCCCTGGGTGTCGCCAGTCGGCACTGTCCAGCCGACGGCACCCTGAGAAGGCCCTCTCTGTGGGAGCGTATCGGTCTGAGGGATGTATGGGGCAGAAGACGGTCTCGCATATAACTAGGCCCCGAGCCATGGAGCGCTTTAAAGATGGTCGTTAAAACCTTGAAGCGCACCCGAAAGCATTGACCAACTGTTATCACAGCATTTCTCTCCCTTAATCACAAGTTTCAAAGGCACAAAATACACCTAACCGGATGCAAAACATCCAAATGATGAATAGTTCCCCATTTGCATAATTCTTCACTGAATGTCACTCTTCCCTCCTCTAGGCAGCACTTATTTGATGAAAACACAAAATCCTTTAAAAGTGTGCTCCATCCTAAACCAATTTGTCAAGTTGGAGAGGGTGCCCGTGTGTGATCACATGGCGCTTTGAACATCCAGAAAACATTAAAGAAATTAAGGTAATAGGTACATAATTCAATTAATTATTCATATCTTCTCAATCTCTATTTCTGATACGTAACAAAAAAGATTATACATCCACTCAAAGGATTAAGCAAAAAAATAAATAAACAAATACAGTCAAGCAACAGCAATGCATCTCCATTACCTTAAGGTGCAAATTGGAAAAAAAAAGTTAATTAATCTAAGGTTTTGCTTAAAACAAACCAGATATTCATCCACACTCAGCTTGAAACCCTGAAGAGGCATTTCATAGATGTTTTATTTCAGGCGTATACCAAAATTGGATATGGAAAAATGGGGGAATGTTGATAGATGTAGTCTCTCCCCAATTATTGTACCAAAGGACAAAGCTGGACAAAACGTCGCTAAATTCATATTTAGAATTTTATCATCAATTGAGGAATCTATACCCAGTCCTTGAAAAGACAGGCCCTGGGACTGAAATATTCTTCACACAACAGATCCAGAACAACAAATGGAACTGCAAGCACAATTCTAGTGGGTCCACATCTTGTCTGGTTAACAGCAACAGAGTTGGAAGGGACCTTGGAGGTCATCTAGCCCAACCCCCTGTTCACAGACATCAGAGAAAAGAAAAGAGCACATGTTTTTGTCAAGCTGTTCAGTTGGTGATTGTTTGAATGTTACCAATCTTAACTTTCAAATAAACTTCAACCACATGGATGGTCTTAGGTTTTCTGTTTTGCCGTTCTGCCCTCTCCCCCATTGTTCTAAGCTGCCTGGAATTAGCACAAGCAGAAATGCAGAGTATCATTTCAGAAATAAAAATCTATCCCGAAGCCGATTGATCTGATTTAAGGCCACATCGAAATACAAATGTTGTTTTCAATCTGGCAATTCTTCGAAGACTGCAATGCAGTGCTTGGCTTTAAATGGCTACAGGTTCCTATGATATTTTATTCATTTCCTTGATTTGATTTATATCCCACTTTCATTTTGTACAACTCGAGGCTCTCTCTCTCACACACTCTCTCTCTCCCTCCCTCCCTCCCTCTTGTCTCTGCAAGTTAATGTACACTCTAGGACCTTTAAAAATATGCAGGAAAATATATTTTTCTACTAATACATACTTTTGTCTCCCAGCATGTTGTTCCCTTCCACAAATGAATCTGCAAATGAGACAGGGTAGGTCCATGTGTGTTCAATTTGGTCTGATGAAATCCCAGAATTGTAGGCTGCCAAAAAAAAGCTCTTCCCTGAAGATCTCAGGTGATTCTTGTTAATTAAAAACCTGAGCAAAACTCAGGTGTGTGGTGATGATGACTCTCTGTAAACTACTCAGAGAGTGTTGTTAAGCTCTGTGAAGCTGTATAGAAGTCTAAGTGGCATTGCTATTGCTGTAAAGCAGTTTATACAGAGTCAGCATATTGCTCCCAACAATCTGGGTCCTCACTTTACAGACCTCAGAAGGATGGAAGGCTGAGTCAACCTTCAGCCAGTCAGGAATTTATTTATTTATTTATTTATTTATTTAAATTTATATCCCGCCCTTCTCCAAGAAGGACCCAGGGCGACGCACAGGAAAATTTAAAAACATACAAAATACAATAAATATAATTTAAAAAACTATTAAATAACCTATCCTGCGCTAAAACCAAATTTTAAAAACCCAATTTAAAACTACCTATGAAGTCTTGGCAGTGGGCAGTGGGCAGTGGGCAGATTCTAACCACTACGCTACCATGAATCTTAAGCACTATAAAGCAGTATATAAGGATGAAAAAGGGGACACGGTGGCTCAGTGGCTAAGACCGCTGAGCTTGTCGGTCAGAAAGGTCAGCAGTTCGGTGGCTCGAATCCCTAGTGCTGCATAACCGAGTGAGCTCCCATCACTTGTCCCAGCTTCTGCCAATCTAGCAGTTCCAAAACATGTAAAAATGCAAGTAGAAAAACAGGAGCCACCTTTGGTGGGAAGGGAACAACGTTCCATGCGCCTTTGGCATTTAGTCATGCCGGCCACATGACCACGGAGACGTCTTCGTACAGCGCTGGCTCTTCGTCTTTGAAACGCCCCCTAGAGTCAGGAATGACTAGCACATAAGTGCGAGGGAACCTTTACATTTAAGGGTGAAAAGCTGAGTCACCCTTGAACCAGGTCAGGAACAAACTCCTCCAAATATTGCATTGTAACCACTCCGCCACCATGACTCCTAAGTTACTTGGTTACCGTAAATGCAAGTTTCCAGAATACTGCCTTAAAAACTGTCACGCATTGATTTGGGACCTACAACATGCATCAAAATGGAACCAGCCTTGCAGAGTAAAGTTGATTTGTATGCTGAGCAAACGCTGTTAAGAATACTTGCACAGAAATCCAGGAATGGCATGCAGGAGAAAAGAGGTGGGGGGGGGGCGATGAAAATAAATACGAGACTTTTTCCAAATCACCCAAGGCAGATTTGGCTTGTGTCCGTTGCTGTTTTTCAAGCTAGCCAAAAGCTTGGAGGAACGGAATGTAGGGAGGCAACCTAGATGGGAAGGAGAATTAATAAGCAGGAGATACTTTAGAGTATAATTATCAGAAGGAAAACACTTTGTTTAGCATACTGTATGCTAATGGTGGGCCAAGCAAGGCCCACTGTGCATAATTTAGCCAAGGAACTGGTACAGTGTTTTTAATACATACGCCGCTAAGATATATGTTTACAGGTATGAGAGAAGAGGCAACAGAAGTAGGAGAGCAAAACACAGGAGAGATCATAATAAGCACATATGAACTCTGAAGGCCTAATTATATCACGGGGGAGGTTAAACAGTTACTGCTGATTCAAGTAGAAAATTGGGGTAATTTGCAAACAGGTAGATCTCTTTTCCAGGTGCACCAGCATGTGAGCAGAGAAACAGTGGAGAAGAAGATCAAAAGGTCTCCAGCCATAGGATCAGCTCTGGATTTTATGCCTCAGCATAAAAAAGAATTAATCATCCATTCTAAATAGTTGATTTCTGATAGGTTTTTTTTTAAAGGTCCACTGCAAAGCATATCTGTTGTATGTACCTTCCTCATGGAAGACAAAGAGTGATGGGATGCTGCCAGTTTAACAAGCGCAAACTTTCCGCAGGCACTCGCCTCAAGCGCTTGCACGCAGTGCTGAAAATGGAGCATTGAGAAACTCGGCTGCTTACCGTATTTTTCAGACTGTAAGACGCACCATTTCGAAGAGGTAAATTTGAAAAGAAGTGTTTGCCCTCCCTGGCCCCAGGAGCACTTTGCAGGCCTCCCAAACCTTCTGCATGCCCCATTTTTTGTGTGAAAAGGTGGCATACAGAGAGTTTGAGAGACCTGCAAAGTGCTCCTGGGGGCTGGGGAGGGCAAAAATGTGACACATCCCCCCATGTGTCTGGGAGGCGAAAGATGAACCTGTTTTTTTTTTGCAAAAAGAGTGTGCAGAGAGTTTGGAAGGCCTGCAGAGTGCTCCTGGGGGCTTCGGAAAGCAAAAACAGGGTCCACTCTTTGCTCGTTTTTGCCCTCCACAACCCCCAGGAGCACTTTGCAGGCCTCCCAAACCCTCTGGGCATCCATTTTTGCGAAAAATGGGATGCGCAGGATGGAGTTTCAGGAGGCCAAAAATACTGTCTTCAGTGTATAAAGTGAAGATTTTCACCCTCTTTTTTGGGGGGGAAAGGTGCGTCTTATACTCCGAAAAATACGGTACCTTCCAAGCCGGCAACGGTAAATAGAACAGCAAGTGGGGGAATCAATTGTGCTATGCGATTGAGATGAGCTAGAAAGCTGGAAATAAAGGACAGGATAGGGCAGGAGCGAGTGGGCGGGGCCAACTGATAGTCGGAGCTACCGGTTCGCCCGAACCAATCCGAAGCGGCTGAATACAACCTCTGAAGACAAGTGAGAAGAGTTTTGAAATATGTGCCCATTTTGTTTGTGTTGTCATTTTTGGGCAAGAGGACACAGCCCTCTTCTTTGATTGAAACATTATAAGGAACAGCTTTTCTCACCGGGGAAAGCCCCTTTCTCCACTGGGACTGTCATCCATCATAGTTGAGTGACTGGTTTAGGTGGCCCTAACACTTCCTGTTTTACTGTTCTTACCGCATAATGTTCTGTGTATATGTTTGCACTGTTCTGAGAACCCTTATGGGTAAAGGTTGTCAGGATCTTAAGAAGCTGGGAGATGTTTTAATAGAGGTCCTCTCACCACCCCGCCTTCCTTTTTTTTTTTTTTTTTGTCTACTCAAGGCGGTGGCTGAGGAAACAGAAGTGCGTGGAAGCACCAAGACAAGGAGAACCATTCTTGGATTATACTTAATCAAATAAATTTGCTTCCTTGAATGAAAGTCTTGATCTGCCTGGATTTTGCGGAAAGACATTCCTCCACTGTCAGCACTGAAGGCAATTGTAATAAATAATAAAGCAATATAATAAAAGTATCCTGAAAAAAACGCCTTGTCTTAAATTCTTATAACGACTGTCATTTCTGCACATCTGCCAAGACAGCAGCTGTGACCATGTGGTAGAATGTTGCCTCTTTCTTGTATATGGTATTGCATGCATAGAAAGTCCAATGTTTTATTGATGTGGTCGTAGCATATTTTGACTTCTTCTTTTTTTTAAAAAATCCCTTGTTTGCTGATGTCCCTGCATCTTGGCAATTTCCTCTTCCCCTCAGCAAGTCAAATGGAGGAAAAAAGAAGAAAAGATCCATATATAGATAGATACAGATATAGCAACCTAGAACTAAAGAAGACTTTCCTGACAGTGAGAACAATTAATCAGTGGAATGACTTGCCTCCAGAAGTTGTGAATGCTCCAACACTGGACGTTTTTAAGAAGATGTTGGATAACCATTTGTCTGAAGTGGTGTAAGGTTTCCTGCCTAAGCAGGGGGTTGGACTAGAAGACCTCCAAGGTCCTTTCCAACTCTGTTATTATACTCTAACAGTTACATGATTCAAGCGACAAGAGGGATTTTTTGGTTCTGGGTGTTATGGAGATAGCCTGGAGAGGACTGTTGCAGCTTCCAGGTGAAGGAGATTAGTTCGACTGGAGCAACGCAAGGCATATCTTTAAAAGAATCATCATAAAAACAGAAATCTCAGGGGTATTAACATGGATTTGCATCAGCTCTCGTTAACTGGAAGCCCTGGTTTTTATTTAAGGAAAACAACATTGACTGGAAGTGATCTCCAACGTATGTCATCGTCTGATAACCATTCTACATTATTGTAGAAGAAAGGTCACCGATGGGAAGACATGGAGGCTGCAGAAGATGGACTATCCTTCTGCAGAAGATGGACTATCCTTCTCCGCATTGCCTCTTCATTATTTATGGCTGCAAAGATTTGGTCCTCTGGAATCAACAGCATTAAAAGGCATTTTAATTTGAGCTATAATTCTTTTCTTTTTCACCCTCCCCTGCTTCCCGCAATTGACAAGTTTTTGGAATAAGCGTTCATTTGGGAGTGCCAGATTAAGGAAAATGAAGAGCAGAAGGAAAACAAAGCTGACACGGTCTCCCCTCCTCGCGATAAATATATAAATAAAGGCATTCTTCCTGGACAGCCCTTGCACAATCTTTCGGCCCACCGAAACAGCACAGAGTTTGATTAACTGCAGATGTACTTCCAGGCTTACACATGTGACTAATTTGCCCTGGATTTCCGTGCTGCATTATAATGCTAATGATCACGAATAACAGACAAACCCACCGTTTACTCAGGGACTAATTGGAGGCATTATTATTCTCACTCTGCGACAAGAGGATCTGGATGGTCAAATCAAGCTGGCCGATCAGATGAATAATGTGTCAACCAGGGGTAAATCAAGGATTATCTGCAATTCTATATTCAGGAAAGTCTTCCTTAGTTCCAGGTTGCTTCTCTCCTTGATTAGTTTCCACCCATTGCTTCTTGTTTAACCCTCAGGTGCTTTGGAGAATAGCTTGACTCCCTCTTCTTTGGGGCAACCCCTGAGATATCGGAACGCTGGTATCATGTCTCCCCTGGTCCTTCTTTTCATTAAACAAGATATACCCAGTTCCTGCAACCGTTCTTCACATGTTTTACCCTCAAGTTCCCTAATCATTTTGTACATAAATATCATGGCTTAATATTTTGTTTGTTTCATGTAACACCCTAAGATCAGGTAAATAAACTTCAGTGGGGCGAAAATGGATGAAAGAACGAAAGAACTTATGGAGTTGCTCATGTCTGATCTAAGTGTTTTTGCAAGGTTCATTTCTTGAAAACCCTGCACAGTTTCAGCTTTGTGACTCAAACAAGGCAATCTGGGGTTGTAAATTGATTCATTTTGTTGATTCCATAATGCTGTGATACTAAGCTTTTCGCCCCCTGAAATTACATGAGATTTGGCAGGTGAACATTTTAAGAAATGTCTATTTTAATGTACTACTGTTTGCACCCACTAAAAGTCATGTGCCCTGTTGGACCAATGCATCGTTTCAGGGGGGGGAAATGTTTAATCAAGAAACAGGGGCCATTAGGAAGAGCAATGCCCATTGCCCACCTTAGAATACATGAAAATGGAGGAGCTAATTTTTATTCTCATAAACATTTTAACTATAAGTAGCAAATACACAGAAAGTCCAGCCTACAATGTGGGCGGGAGGGAGGGAGGGAGGATATCTAGGAATTTAATATGAGCAGTATAATTTTAATGTTACTAAATAATTCTTCTATGGCAGCTAGCATAGTGCTATTAACGTTGAAAAATTGAATTAAAATTAACGGGAGCTTTAGTGATGCTAGGATGTTGGAATGAGAATTGAGAAGGTTGTTAATTATATTTGTAGGACAGATAATTAAAATATCACTTTCTTCAAAAGACAGTGGTTCAATGGAGGGCACATATGCTCTCTCTCTTCCTCCTACCCTATGAGAGAGAGAGAGAGAGAGGAGAGACAGAGAGAGAGACAGAGAGAGACAGAGAGAGAGAGAGAGAGAGAAGGATGCACAAACACCTCCTCCCCATATTTTATTGGTAAAAACTCATGGGGTGCTATTGGACAATTGCACCCCATGACTTGATCAATTTTTATCTCACTCTACCTTCACAGTTCAGATAAACTTAATAACTGCAATATTATTATTTTTTAATTGAGAGATAATACCACCCTAATTTTGAATGGACTGCAAGTTGATGAAAACTCGGCATGAACTAAAAAGTTCCCACAAATCTTGGGGAGTGCATATTTGCTTGCCAGAGAGAGTAAAGACTTGTTAACATACACCTCGGGCCTTCTGGAGCGTTAGAAACTCCACGTTGGGATATATTGATTGCAGAGTTTCTGTGATCAATGCATTTTAATTTAACCAGTGCGCGGCGTCTACAAGTACTCTCTAACCCCATAACAATTACCTATGCAACATAGGTACAAGGTCAGCTAAATGTTCGCAGAATGTCCCAGTTGCCCATTTCCCTTCCCTCCAACCGCCCCCTCCCCTGCCTTTTTAATCAACCCAAATGACAAACCTGATCCAGAGCACAGAAAATTGCCCAATCGGGGTCAGGAAAACTAAAAGGAAAGTTATAGATTTGGCCTTTTTCCCTCCCACTCCTTTTGCTACATGGCAACGTCGTGCGCAACGGCAAAGAGGAATGGTTGGCATGCAGTCAGCTTCCTTGTGGTCAAGTCTACAGAGTCATCTTAACCTGTCGCAGCTAATGGGTTTTGCTATGGATGCCAAAACGTAACCTGTTCGGAGCATTTGAAGAACGGGGCACTGGAAGCATCTCAAGTGTTGGCAATCTCAGAGGCATTTTTTCAAGCCACTATATTGGTTTGATCGTTTGCTTGAGAAACTCTGCAAACACTAAAGGAAATCAAATCTAATGAAGTAGTAATGAAGGAACTAGGTTAGAGGTGGGGCGGGGTGGGTGGGTGGGTGGAAGAGGAGGGTGGAAGCGAGAGAGGAGAAGAACCAAAGAAGTTTTCCTAAGTAATACAAAATCATTACAATGTCCTGCCAGACATGCATTTTTTAAATGATAGCTGTAATAATGGAAAATTAGACTCCATTATTTATTCATAGCCTTCTTGTTCATGCTTGTCTCCATATAGGGCAGCCCACTTTTTTTTTTTTTAATAAATAGTATCTTTGAGAATGATGAGTCTTTGGAGGGTGGGTGAATGTAATGTCTAAAACAATTATTGCCTGCCTCAACAGGAAATTGTCCCCAAATCCATTGAAGGGACTAAGGAGTAACACAGGAGTGCCCAATAGTCTTGACCCAATGGGTAAAATGTAGAATAATTTTCTATCCAAAATTACTATTTGAGCGTGATGAGACATGCCTCTGGCCTGAATCAGGAGCTAAAGTTGGGGTCTTTAATTTAGGCCTAGTAGATAAAGGTGGCTCAGTGGCTAAGATGCTGAGCTTGTCGATCAGAAAGTTCGGCAATTTGGCGGTTCGAATCTCAGCACCACATAACGGAGTGAGCTCCCGTGACTTGTCCCAGCTTCTGCCAACCTAGCACTTGGAAAGCAGGTAAAAATGCAAGTAGAAAAATAGGGACCACCTTTGGTGGGAAGGTAACAGTGTTCCGTGCGCCTTTGGTGTTTAGTCATGCTGGCCCCCTGACCATGGAGACGTCTTTGGACAGCGCTGGCTCTTTGGCTTTGAAATGGAGATGAGCACTGCCCCCTAGAGCTGGGAATGACTAGCACACCTGTGTGAGGGGAACCTTTACCTTTAGCAGATAAAGTAGACTTCATTTTATAGAACTGTCCATGTATCCTGTTGATTGCTGGTTGTTTATTTAGAGAAAGGAACAATCGAGTTAAAAGTGTACGTTCCAAATTTTAAAACAGAAGTGAACATTTCGGTTACTGTAACTCTACTGCTAGTTCTTAGTAGCCGTTTTAAGTCTCATGTGGCACATCGCCGATGTCTTTGTCCCTTTGATGGTCCTGCTATCCAACTAGACATATCTCTAAATAGATATAGATTATTACAGTTTAAATTATACAGCTGCGGCTGATAAGCATTGATCACAGCAGTAACCGCCGTGTTTTATGATACTCTCCTGAGCCTTCTTTTCCCAAATCATGTGGTCTCTACTTATCCACCCATGCGCGATGCGTACATACACACACACCACACAGCCAATAGTCCACATTTTGGACCGAGAGGACCTCTGGTGTGAAATAAGGGTCAAACAGCCCATCTGGGTCAAAACTGAACAGTCCTCTCTCAACAGAGGGGGGAGGATACGGCATCATCTACCTCTAGTCTATAAGATGGTCCTCTCAACAGTTCCAAGAAGGCTCCACACCCATTTGCACCACTCAGGGAACTCTAGGGGACC
>CM077658.1:10198573-10383573 GCA_039707465.1 Rhabdophis nuchalis
GAGATACAGCGTTCCACTGGTTAATTGTTTTCACTGACAGGAAATTTCTCCTTAGTTCTAGATGGGATTTTTCCTTGGTAAGTTTGATAAATAGAACGAACGGTCTCTAGGGTGGGGCTTTAATCACTCCTCGACCAAACTGGCTCTCTAAAGTTAGGCTTACTAACCACCATGTTATTTTAAATCTTTACTTAGCTTTTTTTAAATTTTAAAATTTTTTCTGGGAGTTGTTTTAAAAAAAAAACACATATCAATCTCCTATGTAGCAATCACCATATCAATTGCCCTGCAAAAAAAGTCTGGCACACAAGAAAAGTGATTGCTATCTTTATCTTTCCCCAAATCTTTGCGGGCATTTTTCAACCATGTAGAAATGTGAACTTAGACAAGGCGGGCGGGCAACCTATAGCCCCCCCTGCCCCCCAAATTTTCAAAGTCCTCTGCAAGAAATGATTTTGGACTGATGCTGAATCTGAAAGATTTTGCAATTTTCCAGGTGCTTTTCTTTTTACTCTGCAAAAGAGGTATCTGTTTAGGTCATTCTGTTTTCAAGGTGCTTGAGCGATTATTTCAAATTTTCTTGGTGGTGTACAATTTTTGGCAGGAATTATTTCTTTTTCCAGCATGGCATTAATTTAGACTTCAGAGAAGAGTAAATTGGCCCTTCTTGACTGACAGCAACCCGGGCTTTAGCTTGAAAAGAGAAAATAATAATAAAAAGATGCAATCAATGTCCCAGAAAATAACTTAATAAAACAGATTGAATAGTGCGGCAAGTTCCATCACCTCATTGTCCTATGAAGGTGGAGAGGTTGCTGAAATCCACCCACCAGCAATGCTAAGGAAAGGTAATTAAAAGAGGCAGGATGAAAATGTCCTACAGGGGTTCAGCCCTTTAAGATGGGAAAGGTAGATGATGGAATCATCCTTGTATTCTATCACCTTTTCATGAAAATAGCTAGATATTGTACATCTCTTTGTACATCTGAGTCTGATAGGTGAAGCTTTGTGCAGAGGGTCATCTAGGCTACAGGGGTTTGAGAAGGATTTAATTCTCTGTTCTGACCTAGGCGTCCCCCAAAAGCACGAGGGAGAGGCCTGGTCTCGACAAAACCCCTTTTATTAAGCGAATGTGAATTCCTCTCGTTCACATTCAGCAAAAGTCTGGCAAACAGTCTTTCAAAGGGATATTTATGACCACAGACCTTATCTATCTTGGAAAGCTGCCATGTAAATGTTTTCCAAATGAGGTGCTGTGCAAGGAGAGGCTGGGCACAGAGTCTCTGAGATTCACGGACAGATCTTCACACTCCTGAACAAATCTACAACGCTGTCACTTTCCCACCAAAGGTGGTTCCTATTTTTCTACTTGCATTTTACATGCTTTCGAATTGCGAGGTTGGCAGAAGCTGGGACAAGTAACAGGAGCTCACTCAGTTATGCAGCACTAGGAATTTGAACCGCCAAACTGCTGACGTTTCTGATCGACACGCTCAGTGTCTTAGCCACTGAGAGACCATGCAACTTTAAATGCTCACTAAACGAATGGTTATAAGGTGGGAAAGAGAGCTGCTTGCCATGGTAATTGCAGGGAACAGCAAAAATTCTCTCTTCTATAACTTGAGCGTATAAGCTAGCTCAAAGTCACAAGCAACTATCTTTGTTCTATTACTCCACAGGTCTGCCATTTGTTCACTTGACATTTTGCTTTTGTGTGTGTGTGTGTGTGTGTGTGTGTGTGTGTGTAATATATTGTAATTTATCACACAAGTGATTTATTACAACCTTAGAACATAAAGGGAGCAAACCTTAGTTAAAAATAAACCCAATGGCTACAGTAATCTCTGAGGGTATTAAAAAAATAACACTCGGCAACTTATTTTCTTTGTCTGTGTATAATGTACATATTGTCTAACCAGCTTAAAAGGAAGCCTGTTAGATTTGACTCCTACATGCTTGCTAATGATACCCACAATCCATAGTTTTTAGAGTCAAAGTGCAATTAATAAATACATGTTGGTTCATTGTATACTGCTTTGGCTTGAAAGGGAAAAAAATGATATACATTTGAAATGGGACAATTTGCCGAATTTATGGTAAAGGGAACAGGTAATTTGTTTTCTCTACGATCTTTCGTAATGAATGAGCGGGGAAGAAGTCATCTTAAAACCAAGATCTTCTTCCTTCTAGATTCTATCACAGATTTTAATCAATTCAATAGGGTTCCAATTACCATATTTTCGGTGTATAAGATACTCCAAAGTATACAGAGAAGGCTCTTCCCCTGGGTGTCGCCAGTCGGCATTGTCCAGCCGACGGCACCCTGAGGAGGCCCTCTCTGTGGGAGCGTATCGGTCTGAGGGATGTATAAGCCAAGTATGATGCTTGAAGCCTGAAACAACTGATGGTTGGGAGGCCGATCCAACCAATCAGTTGCTTCTGTTAATCAGGCTGTGCTGAAGCTGAAACTGGCTGTTTGCTGCTTGCTGCAAGGAGACAAATTGCTGGGAGGCAATTTGGAAGATGCCCCATTGTCTCACAAGACATGGAATAGGCCTAATGGAAAGAGAGATCTCGTTCCTTTCTGGATTTCTGACTCCTCTGCAAATACGAATGCAACTTTCTCAAAGCCTGCAACATCCTAATGCCCCATCGACATGGCAATTCAGCAATCTTGACAATAAACCATCACGTACGTCAAGGGGAAAAAATAGTTCTCCAAATCTAATCTCGTCAATATTGATTTATCCCTTCTGGGCCTCTTAATTTTTTCCTTCTGTTTTTGAGAATGTGCGTAAGTGTGCCCTTGCATGTGATCTGGTTGATTGGATGTGATTTTTTTAGTGTGTGTGTGTTTGTATGTACACACACACACACACACATTTACACCAGGGTGAATCACTTTTTCATTTACAGTGATGTTTCACCCCCCGATTTGTATTTAAAAATTGTAAATCGCAGGATTCATAAGCAGCTTTTTACTGATTTATTAAAGACTAGAATGTCACTTCTGCTTTTCACACGTAAGCAGCCCTGAGAATCAGCTGCGAGGTCCTGCACAATCTTACTTGGCCTATAAATATATAAGAACAAGCTCTTTTTGAAAGGTATTTGTGTGTGTGTGCCAGTGAGAGAACATACGGGAGTGGGCGAGATGCTGGAAGGACAGAAAACGAACTGTTTAAACAACATTTGTGGCACCATTTTTCATCTTTCTTCTTGTTAGATGACCCATTTTTATTCGGCCTCCAAGTAATAACTGGGCTTCCATAATTTACAAAAAACTTGAGTTTGCAAATTAGAAATGTTCAAAGGCAACTTTCTCGTGATGTCATTGAATAAATGTTTCTTTATTTGCACCCTCCCCCCATCTCTCACACACACAGTGGCTGGAGAATCTGCCATAACCAGAGGAAGAAGAAAAGCCAAAAGAAGAGAGAGGAGAGAAGGAGAGAGGAAAGGAAGTTGATTTTCTTTCCCCACTGTTTTCTCAAAATCCTGCTTGCCGTGATGACTACCACTACAGGAGAAAGCATATGCCATCCCACAATGGTTGAGGGCCTTTGTTAGATTCAAAAAGCACCAGTCAGCCAAGCATGTGTGCTATTCCCTCCATTGAAGTTCAGACCTTGCACTTTTGAGAGTTTTTCCTGTTGAAAAACAAAGAGGAGATGATGACTTTGGAGCCTCGTCATCTTTGCTGGCAGTAAAGTCACCCAGGGGGAGAAAACCCAGCCAAGAGCTCAGAGCCATGATCTGTGCTGGTTCCCAGCATAATATTTAATTTATAGACCGCTTCCTCTCCCCAAAGGGACTCGGAGCGGTGCACAGGGAAATTAAAAATACAGACATAAAATACATATAGATAGATAAAATAGAAAATTAAACAATTTATCCCTGCACTAAAAACCCACAATACTAAAAAGCTAAACCCCTTAAAAAAACCAATTAATAAACAGATGACTAACCTAGGCCGGCCAAGCAGAAAAAGTGTGTTTTCAGTTTTTGACGGAAGGAGCGGAGGTCCGTAGTTGTTCTGATTTCGGGGGGAAGGTCGTTCCAGAGGGTTGGGCCCGCCTCAGAGAAGGCCCTTCCCCTGGGCGTCGCCCGCTGGCATAGCCTAGTGGACGGCACCCGGAGAAGTCCCTCTCTGTGGACGGGAACGTTGTGAAAGGGCGTTGAACGAACAGCATGGAAAGGAAACTCAAATGCAGACGCACAGCTCCTCTCAGAACCAATTCCCCTTGCGCTTCCAGGGACCAAGAAGGGGGGTGTTTCTTTCCACGTTTCCCACATGACAATAATGGCTTTGAGGCTCTTGAAGAGAGAAGTGACGGCTGTCCAGCAAACAGTGCAGGACCAACCGAAGACCTTCCCTGCCTGCTTTTCCTTTGCCATTCACTGTGGTGGAATGAGTTTTTCCTCCCTTTTGGATTCCAGTTTACCTTCCCCCTCCCCTCTTACCGCCTGACCTGTTTGCGCTTAGGCACAGATGGCTTCATGGTTTCCCCACCCACCTTCCTGCCACCGCCAGACCCAAGAGCTCCTGTCTGCAGGGTTATCTATCTGTTCAGAAAGCAGAGCCTCTTCAGCGCAGTCGTTCTCTGCCCCCTGCCTCTTTTGGAAAGGGAGGGGGCAAAAAAAAACCCTGCTCACATTATTTTTTATTTATTTTATTTTATTTTATTTTATTTGTATACCGCGCCACTCTCTCACATTACATTCCTTTGATAAGCAACTGCACACTGGAGTCATAATTTTTATTGCTCTTTTGCCACTGAACATGCAGCTTCATATATACATACCTACATACATGCATGCATGCCTGCCTACCTACACACACACACACACACACACACACACACACACACACGTATATATTCATGGATTTTCACGGGTATAAGTATGTAGGTCTTGGTGTATTCGGGTTTGCTCGCACAAGCAGCCTGAAGATGACAAGTGTGACCTCGTCGAAACATTGCCAAGATACGTTCAATCTTACACGGGAAAATAAACCAAGAACCTACACACACACACACGCACACTTCTTAAATATATTTATTTTTAAAAAGCAACAATTGATTAAAAAATGGTGCTGCTTTTTAAACCTTATATATATATATATAATGCAGTATAATGCAACACCATAATTTGTTAGAAGATGAGGGAGGAGGAAGAGAAGGGGAAGAGGAGGAAGAAGAAGAGGAGGAAGAGGAAGCAGCAGAAGGAAAAGAAGCAGAAGAAATAGCAAGAAGAGAAGAAATAGAGAAGGAGGAAAGGAAGTGGAAAGGAAGGGGGCGGAGGAGTAAAGGAAGGGGAAGAAGAAAAGGAAGAGGAGGAGGAGGAGGAGGAGGAGGAGGAGAAGAAGAAGAAGAAGAAGAAGAAGAGAGAGAAGAAGAAGAAGAAGAAGAAGAAGAAGAAGAAGAAGAAGAAGAAGAAGAAGAAGAAGAAGAAGAAGAAGAAGAAGAAGAAGAAGAAGAAGAAGAAGAAGAAGAAGAAGAAGAATTACACCTGAGATTTATTGCACTGTTTGCAAATATTGGTATTGGTAGCCTGCATTAGACCTCTCAGGGAACCTACTGTGTGCATTAGTGTTTGATTAAGTTTTCTCAAAGAGCGAACCTGAGTCTGATGTGTAACTATTTCTGTTCTCCATAAACAACTGCATCAAGGCAGACAGAACCATCACCCTTGAATGCAGACCGATGATTCAGCACCGCAAAGTAAGAGGCTGTTTCCTCACATGTCGGAAGTTGTGTAGCAGCAAAACTGGAGCCTTGGGAGGAGGGGGGGGAGAGGAGGAGGAGGAGAGGCGGTAGAGGAGGAAACTGGAAGCGAAGTAAAATAACTGGGCAAACGTTGCGTTTTGCAAACCCTGCGCGACACGCATTAACCAAACACATACAAGAGTGTGCACAACCCCTCATGCATATAAGCTCCGGAGCATAAGGAGGTTGAATATTAGCTTGAGACCTTGGTAGAAACCGCAGCTGCCTCCCTCCCCACCCCCGCCCGTCTCTTACCCCAAAGTCCCTGTGGCACAAGCACAAAGAGACAAGCACGCAAGCACAAAGAGCAGGCAACTTCTGGATGAAAATGAGCCATCCACGTTGGGCCTGGGCCTCGGTTTGAGCTGCCCTACACCTGGGCTTGCAGCTGATAAGGCCGTAATAGCCCTCCTTTGAGGACAGGGACTTTGGTGGGCTGATTACTCATTTATCACACGTGGCAGCCCTGCTGAGCTATAATTACTCTTCCCTTATCCTCCTGCACTGTCATGTCCAAGAGGAGAAACCGTAGAGCAGCTCTGGCTAATGACACATTACCTTCCCTTGACGAGCACTTGAAGCTTTTTATTGTAAATATTCAAGATACAAAAAAAAAAAAAAAATCTGAGATATCCTCCTTCGTCGCCCACCTCCTCCCTCCCTCCCTCCCCAGCTTTTTAATTATAAAAAGCAATTTTCAGGGCCTTCTTCCCCCCCCCCTCCCACCAGTTCCTCCACCGTCTCCCAAACAGGCCAAGTTTGCTTGGTGTCTTCCCCCCCAACCCAACACCCTCTTTGCAAACAAACCGATTTCCTTCTTTGTCTGCTTTCTTTGCTCAGGGCCACGAGTTTGCTCCGGTATCTTGGGGAAATTATCAAATGTAATGCAAGGGTAAAAAAAAGGGGGCCTTTTCAACGGGGGTGGCATTTTTCTCTCGCGCTGCCGCAAGACGGGACTCGGCGGCTCTGCCCACCCCCCACCCCACCCCGCCTGCAAATCCAAAAGCCAAAGGAAAGTTTGCATTTATATGACAAAATTACAAGCCGGAGGGAGGGAGGGAGGGGGTGGCGGTGATGGTGGAGGGGGGGGACGCTGGAGGGAGGGAGGGTGGAACCCAGCCATCGTAACTATGAACCATCTCACAGATGGACAAGTAAGGTGTTTAGAGAGCAATTTTCAGAAGCCGAATTTCTTTCTTGCTGAGGGGGCGGTAGGGAAAGAAACCTGGCGGATTCAAATATATACAATGGATTTTGCATGGTCTCATTGTAAAGCCGTTCTTATTATCTCGGGGACGTGAAGTGTTGGGGAAAAAATAAGCAAGTTGGAGAGCTTCACAGGCCCTTGCCAGTTTTCTGTACTTATTAGGAAAGGGTTCATTATCCATGGGAAGAGGTGCCATGTTGAACAAGTTGTTCCTGACTTTGCTCACCGGCAGCTTTCAAAGGCTTCAGATCAGTGGGTGAAATTCATTTTTTTTTTACTACTGGTTCTGTGGGTGTGTCTTGGTGGGCGTGGTGCATCTTGATGGGTGTGTCTTGGTGGGCGTGGCAGGGGAAGGCTACTGCAAAATCCCCACCCCACTAACCTGCTTTCCAGCTCCATTCTCCTGTGCAGGGCAACAAAAGAAGATCAGCTGGAAGGCTGGGAGGCAGTAGGGTTTGGCGCCAGCCTATTTGCCGGTTCTCCGAACGACTCAAAATTTCTACTACTGGTTCTCCAGAACCTGTCAGAACCTGCTGAACTTCACCCCTGCTTTGCAGCCTTAATCTCGCAGACCTTTATGAACTAAATATGCACGATTTATCTGTATAAAGGAGTTGACGAGTATTGACAGAATTCTTGACCAGCTTCAATATTTTACTTCTTATCAAGAGGTGGCATTTGCCGGTTCTTCGAACTACTCAAAATTAAGTATATAATATACTTTTATTTACGGTCACAGACCAAAAACACAAATATCACAGGAAGAAACGTTAAAATTAAGTATATAAGAATAAACAAGATTATGAATACATGAAATGAATACGAATATAAGGTACTATTAGGACAGGGACGGTAGGCATGCTGGTGCGCTTATGCGCGCCCCTTAAAGACCTCTTAGGAATGGGGTGAGGTCCACGGTAGACAGTCTAAGGTTAAAGTTTTGGGGGTTTGGGGAAGAAACCACAGTGTCAGGTAGTGCATTGAGGGGGTGGGTGGGAATGTGTGTCTTATACTCTGAAAAATACGGTAAGTACATTGTTCCTGAACATTTGCTCAGGTCCTCTTCCTGTAACATCATGCGCCATGTTTTGGGGAAGTCCACTAAAAACAGAGGAGCTTTATTTATTTTTTATAGGGTTTGTGTGCTTTTTCTTTTTGGCATAACCGGGGAGAAAAAATGTAGCAGACGGGCTTTAAAAAACGATATTCTTTTCAGAAATAAAAGTGTGGAAAGGGGAAAGCAAATAATAATAATAATAATCCTGGATTCTTTAAAATATTAACAGTCTTGCCGAAGTGGGAATTAAACTCTAGCTTTTTCTGCCTGCTTCTGTCAGAAAGCTACAGAGCATAGAATTGCAAGTGTACAGCTAACCATATAATTGATAACTCCCCAGTCTGTTCACTGTGGGAATCTGTCAGTTAAAGTGCAAAGATGCAGACACACACGCTATGAAAATGAACTTACATAAGTCTTCCTGTGAACTGAATGCAGCCAACATTTTGATGTTTAATTGGCTAGGTCCAGTTTACCAGCGCACGGATGCATTCTAGCAATGGCATCCTGCAGCTGGCTCTTTCTGACAGATCTATTTAGTTTGGGGGGGGGGGGAAGGAGAGGAGAAAGAAAAACACCATGTGCCTCAATCTTTTCCCCCTGTTCAAGGTAATCATGCCTCTGAAGTTTGAGTCAATCCATCTTTGCTTATTCGGTGTTGTTTTTTCTTGCAGGCAGGCAGCCTGGTCTATTTGGAAGCAAATGGAAAAATTCTAGGAGAAAGCACACAGCAGTTCCTATGATGCAGGAGGAATCTATAGAGCTGGATGGCTTCCCTTGGAAGACGCCACTGCTTTTATTGCAATTTGGACTTTTGAGGGAGCAAAGGATTTGGCAAGGAAGGCCTTGCCTTGCTCAGAGTTGCATGAGGGGGTGTGTGATGTCTCTTGGTTAAGAACACATTCGGTTTGATTGCAGTTATTTCCACTCAATCAGGAATTGGCTGAGTGAACTGCTGCGAGCCCTTTTCCAAGAGTTTCTGCTGCTTGGTTTGAAAAATGAGCAAAACGACAACAACAGCCTTCTGTCCAGAGTTGTTTGGAAAAATAATTTGGGATGAGCTGCAGTGGCGCAGTGGTTAAGAGTGCAGGCTACTTCTGCTGACTGCCGGCTGCCTGAAACTCAGCAGTTTGAATCTCACCAAGCTCAAGGTTGACTCAGCCTTCCGTCCTTCCGAGGTGGGTAAAATGAGGACCCAGATTGTTGGGGGCAAGAGGCTGACTCCGTCAACCGCTTAGAGAGGGCTGTAAAGCACTGTGGAGCAGTATATAAGTCTAAGCGCTATTGCTATGATGGAGTGGTGGTGGGGAATTAGACAGATGGCCTTTCAAGTCTCTTTTATTTTTCAGATAATGTCTTAAACAGCCATTTGTGAAACGTAAAATGTAGAATGTTTTCTGCTGTTTTTATAGAATTGAGTCTGAGCATGTAATTCCCCATGCAAATTTATTTATTTATTCGATTTATATACCGCCCTATTTCACCTAAAAGGGACTCAGGGCGGTGCACAGAAGATAAAAACCCAACAATATACAAAGTATAAAAAATAATTAAATTAATTTTTATACTTTGTATATATAGCTAAATTAAATTTAGAGTGGAGGGGCATCCATGAACTTTCCTCTGTGGGAAAAGAATTGCCAATGAAACGGTTATATAAATTGAGCAAAGGTGCTACTCTGTCCTTCTTAGAATTGCCAACAGAAAAAAAAAATATGACTGCATATTATGAATGAGGTAGCCAATACCTCTAAAGAGCTACCTGCAATGTGATAAATCCAACTGGAATCTATATATCAGAGGTGGGTATTCAGTAGGTTCTGACCAGTTCTGGAGAACCAGTAGCGGAAATTTTGAATAGTTTGGAGAACCAGTAAATATCACCTCGGACTGGCCCCGCCTCCATCTGTTCTCTGTCTCCTGAGTCCCAGCTGATTGGGAGGGAATGGGGATTTTGCAGTATCCTTTCCCTGCCACATCTACCAAGCCACGCCCACAGAACCGGTAGTAAAAAATGTGAATCCCACCACTGTGAGATATCTATCTATCTATCTATCTATCTATCTATCTATCTATCTATCTATCTATCTATCTATCTATCTATCTATCTATCTATCTATCTATCTATCTATCTATCTGCTTGTGTCACAACACCCTGGTAAGCCCCAATTAAGGGAGGAAGCATACTGCTTTCCTTTTCCGCCTTTCAGCTCATCACCAGAGACACTAATAGTTTTCTGTCTAGATGGTCTCTGGTGATGAGCCGAAAGGCAGAAAAGGAAAGCAGTATGCTTCCTCCCTTAATTGGGGCTTAACAGGGTGTTGTGACACAAGCATATACTTATCCTCCTGTCTCAGCTGATCAGGAGGAGAACCTGGTGGCTTAGTGGCTAAAACATCTACCTAACATGTAATGCAGCGCCGGTTCAAATCCCACTAAAGTTATGGCTATTTGATGAGAGCTAAAAAGCTAGAAATAGATCTATCCTAGTCTCCCTGTTTATTTATTTATCAGCTCAAAAACCTAACACACACACCTCTCACATCAACCCGTAGAGACTGAAGCAAGGCAAGAAAACATCGAAGTGAGTGTAAATTATAGCAGAGTTAATTTAGTCTATACAAATATTATTTGACCAGAGTATTGAAGGTTGGAGTAGATCATACCAATTTTACATCATCATCCCTGACTTCTAGGCATACTTTAGAGTCCTCCTCCACCACATCCACCTTCTCCTCTCTGAAACTTTGCATGCTCCCATTAGAACCCTACCCAGTAACATCTTGAGACATCTACTAAGTGAGCGATGGAGAATGAAATGTTTTGGTGATGCTCCTAAAATGCATTCCCAGTCAAAACTCAACAGGTTACCACTCTACATCTTTTCCCTGTGAATCAGAGGACAGCTATTTTGAAGAGCATTTAATGCACATGCTTTAGTTCACTTTCTGTTATTGTGCAACCTCATCATTCCTCTCACTGCCGATTGCATTGTGATTTAATGAAGTGCTTTGAATCATTATGATTATATTGTACTCTTCCCCTCTCTTCCCACACACTATCAGCTAGTCCAGGTACAAAAGAATAGCAACAACAACAGATTAATATGGGGAAAAGCATCTTCTGCTATGCTATGCTATGCACATGGAATGGGTGTTGGTAATGTCCCTACTACCTGTGATAGCCAATAGTTGGATCTAACTTAGATATTCAGCGTGGGATCAAGCATGGGTCTATCAAGACTCTAAATTCCTCTAAAGAGTCCACAAATGAGCACCTTGTTCTGACCTAGGCCTCCCAAGATCATGAAGCAGAAATCCTGATAAAACCTCTTTTATTTAGGTTAAAGAGAATTCCTCTCCAGCAAAGTCTCAGCAAACAGTCTTTCATGAGATTTCACAATTGCAGGCCTTTAACAGGCTTGGAGAGTTGCCAGGCCGATATCTTCCAAACGTCACGCTGTAGCAGCAATTCCTTGGCAAGAAGCCAGGAGCAGATCTTCACCCTAATGCATTGAACTAATTGGCTCCTGCAAACTCCACTCCCCTTTTGCTCCTCTTTATTCCCTATGGGAGGGGCCATTCACCGTCCACCTGTGCCTTTACTCCCGAGTTGTTCCTTGTTCCTTAGCTGTTCCCTTCTCCTGGCAGCTCTGCACATGCGCACATCAGGAACAGGCTCCAGCTGTGTGTCTGCCCCACTGATATCCAATTCCGAAGGCAGCTGATAACTGCCAGACGGCCCTGGCTCCATCTCTGCCTTCAATGCAGAGCACTCATCAGAGCGTTCCCTAGACTCCAGAATTGGCCCATGTTCCTCCCCAACATCCTCGCTGTCTGAATGTGCCACCAGCTCTGCTGGCTGCTGGTGGGCCACAACAGACCTCACCTAATGGGGGGTTACGTAATAGTTTTAGTAACAAAATTAACCTATGATGCAATCATACAATTGAAAAATGTGTGTTGAGACTATCAAGACCAACCACATATCCAATACAGCAATCCAGTTAAACCATTCTCAACAAGTCAAGAGCAACTCATTTCTTGGTTGATAATTGCTCTTCGAAATCTTTGGTTCTATACCGAGCTGTTCTTTTCAATTTTTTTGCTAACATTCAACCAGAATCCATCTCCTTGTAGCTAAATTCATTCTTCCAGGACTAGGGGGGAAAAAAACCAACCAAGCTTTGACCTCCTTCTGTGTGACTACCTTGCAGGTACTTAAGAAGCCTATCATCATATCTCCCTTCAGAGGTCATTTCTCCTGGTTAAATATACCTACTGTACCTTTCCTCCATGTACTCTTTTAAGGGTTGGTTTTCACTCTCCTGATCGCCTCATCATTCTGCTTCTTCACATCTATTCCAATTTCTCAGAAACTGTCTTGAAATATGCTACCTTAAACTGGGAACGTATCTGGAATGGGAAAGAAAAGGCTTAAGCCCTATCCTGACAAGATAGGGGGGCTACTTCTCTTTTGCTGTGCATTGATATGTAATGTAACACCTCTCCTGCGCGAGCTGCACTGGCTGCCTGTGGCTTTCCGGGTGTGCTTCAAGGTGCTAGTAACCATCTTTAGAGCGCTCCATGGCACGGGACCTGGCTACCTGCGGGACCACCTCCTACCACATACCTCCCTTAGACCTGTTCGCTCCCACAAAGTGGGCCTCCTCAGGGTGCCATCCGCCGGACAATGCCGACGGGTGGCCCCCATGGGGAGAGCCTTCTCTGTGGCGGGGCCTGCCCTCTGGAACGACCTACCCCCCGACCTTCGTACCATCACGGACCTACGCCTCTTCTGCCGGGCATTAAAGACACATCGATTTCAAGAGGCCGGCCTGGCATAGTTTTAATGGGTAAAGGTTTTAATTGATTTTCATCTTCTCTAATCCAAATTTTTAGCACAGACCCTAATTTAATTCATTTTAAATTGTTTTGTACTGTATTTGTTTTTATATTTCTGTGCACCGCCCTGAGTCCCCTCGGGGAGATAGGGCAGTATATAAATTTGAATAAATAAATAAATAAATAAAATTGATAATGATCGATAATTAGGTTGCTTATAGTTACAGTGGCTAAGATGCTGAGCTTGTCGATCAGAAGGTCGGCAGTTCAGACATTCGAATCCCTAGCGCCACGTAACAGAGTGAGCTCCCGTTACTTGTTCCAGCTTCTGCCAACCAAGCAGTTCGAAAACACATTAAAAATTCAAGTAGAAAAATAGGGACCACCTTTGGTGGGAAGGTAACAGTGTTCCGTGTGCCTTCGGCATTTAGTCATGCCGGCCACATGACCACGGAGACGTCTTCGGACAGCGCTGGCTCTTCGGCTTTGAAACAGAGATGAGCGCTGCCCCCTAGAGTCAGAAATGACAAGCATTCATGTATGGGGGAACCTTTACCTTCACCTATGGTTACATATTTGTATGTTGTGGCTTGAAGGCTGTTTAAATCAGGTAAATGAAGTGGCATAAAAATAATTCCAAACAATATTGTGGAACTATAACTTCTTGTGATCTGGAAACTAAACTTTTACTGAGGCCACCTAAATATTGTTATCACTGGCGATTGATATGCCTAAATCTTCAACTCTGCCTGGATTACCCATGGATGGATCGATGGATCTGTGGCTTTCCTTTCTAACCATTTCAAATTGCTTTGAAAGCTGTTAGAGATCATCTGTTCCAGACTCAATAAAAAGTGGAAAAAAACAGGAGAAAGGTTTGCTTTAAAATTACAGGAATATAATTTACATGTTGAAAATAGAGTGGGTGTTTTATTTGCTTTAAGATGGAAGTATAATTTCATGTTGCCTAATTCTGTTTAATGGATTTTAAATTCTCTCTGAAGCATTTATTTCAAGCAAACAACTTCCTGGTAAATTTGTTGTATTTAACCAATTATTTGAATTTAATTTGATGTTAGCACCGCTGTTACGGAACAGTAGCATAAAACGAAATCTGATTAACAAAAAAATTAATATTGAGTGGCAGAGAAGGAGAAATGAGCTTTGCTATCTTTATCGACTCAAATTTTTTTAGAAAGATCTATGAAAATTGCTGTGTTTTTAACAAGCAAACAAGCTCTACAAGGATAAAGAGCAAAGAATTCAGAATGATTTTCAACTAATTGGAACTCGGTGGAGAGCAGATAAAATCGGTAGGAATACTGAGAAAAACGGCGCTACATTACTGGTTCAGGCGAACGGGTAGCATTTTTTTACTACCAGTTCAGGCGAACTGGTCCGAACTGGTAGTATTTCACCCCGGCTCTAAACTGGAAAGATCCCAAGATCTAATTAGACTGCAAAACAGTGGATCCATTCATTGAGAAACCTCCTCAAAGGGCTCTGTTAAGAGAAGAACATTCTCCAAAACGTATCACCGGGTCATCTTTTACCTTGCGAAATTTTTCTCCAATTCTGGAAGAGCAATTCCTTCAAGCCGCTCATGTTCCCACGTCATCTGACTTATCTTCAGGCTTCTTCAATAAGTCCTGGATTTCTGACCCTGCATCAGATAGCTGAGTGTTTAACTCTTTTTGCCTTTCCTAAACATGACATGTATTTTTTTCCTTTCCTAGCTTCTATGATGTGCTTTTAAATGTTTGTATCTTGTCTTGAGTTGCTTTCTGATTAGGTATATCATCTATCTATCTATCTATCTATCTATCTATCTATCTATCTATCTATCTATCTATCTATCTATCTATCTATCTATCTATCTATCTATCTATCTATCTATCTATCTATCTATACAGCCACTCATTCCACCACAAGTGACTATGATGAATCAATAAAAGAAAATTATTAGGTGAGGCTGGAGGGAGATAACCATTCATCTCCCAATCTTTCTGTGCTGCATTCTCTATTTTCTGCACAGTCATAGATAGATAGATAGATAGATAGATAGATAGATAGATAGATAGAGAGAGAGAGAGAGAGAGAGAGAGAGAGAGAGAGAGAGAGAGAGAGAGAGAGAGAGAGAGCCATATTTAAATGCCAGATATTTTGCATCACATTCCACTTCCAGCTCCTGGCTTTGGGAGGAAAAAAATATATCTTGGCCACAGTTATTCCCAGGAGAGGAAAGAAAGCAGAGTGAGAGGTTGGAAGGTGAGAAAGAAGCAGCTTACAATTTCTCAAGTTTATCCAGAGACACACACTGAATATTTTTCGGAAAGTGCCTTTCATACCATTGAGAAGGTTATTTCTCTAGGCTAATTTTTAGGCGAGTGTTTTGGGGGTGAGGGGTGGGCTGTGGGGTGGTGGTGATGGTGGTGGAGGGAGGCACTGTGTGCTTTAGGAGAAGGCTGCTATTTCTAGAACAAGCCCGTCTACCTACCCTGTCATTGCCTTTCCAGCATGCCTTCCCAACTGCATCCTCAAGAGAATAGAAATACCCCAATTGTAAGCCTGACAACCCCAATTTCTACAAAGTAGCCTAATTACTCATTATGAGATTCCATCAATAGAAGCTCCGGTCTGTGATTTTGTAATAAATGCCGCTATCGTTTGTTGAATGTTTCAGTGCTTCACCAAAGGGGGATGCGGGCGTGATTTCCACACTTCCCCCCACCCCCCCACCCAAAAAAGAAAACAACGGAAAGATGTTAATGGGGAAAATGCAATGTCATTAACAACCCTGACAGTGGTTTGATCCCAGAGCAAACAGCAGCAGAGACCATCCAGCGCAGAAGACAAAACCCAAGCATGATTGTAAAAGGCTAATGAGTTATAGGAATTGCTATTGCTTGCTCAATACAATACAATACAATAAAGGGACCTTGTAGGTCTTCTAGTCCAACCCCCTGCGTGGGCAGGACTTGCTGCAAAATGTTGCAAGCCCTCAACAAAGTCTCAGTTGACCATGATCCCCAAAAATGACTGTCCCTTGATGACCAATCTGGTTTTGTTGTGGTGTTTTGGGGTCTAATTTTGATTTTATAGGGATTTTTCATAGGGAGGGAGCCTGGTTCAGCATCAACCAAGGCACAAGATATGGTGCTTTGTTTTGGCTTGTTGCCTTTTGTGATTTGCAACCCATGTTCTATGAGTTTTACACACACACACACACACACACACACACACACAAATATATTATATACTACATTATTATAATATGTATTATATTATTATAATATTATATATAGAGATAGATGGATAGATGGATAGATAGATAGATAGATAGATAGATAGATAGATAGATAGATAGATAGATAGATAGTAGATGGATGGATGGATGGATGGATGGATGGATAGATAGTAGATAGATGGATGGACAGACAGACAGACAGACAGACAGACAGATAGATGATAGATAGTAGATGGATGGATGGATGGGTGGGTGGGTGGGTGGGTGGGTGGGTGGGTGGGTGGATGGATGGATAGATAGATAGATAGATAGATAGATAGATAGATAGATAGATAGATAGATAGATAGATAGATAGATAGATAGATAGATAAATAGATAGAGATAGAGAGATATGATAGATAGATATAAAAATAGGTAGGGAGATAGAGAGAGAGAGAGAGAGAGACGCTAATCTCTATAGCACCATCTACAGATCTCGGAGAAATTCACCCAGTCGCCTCTGTGGCTATTAAAACATCTGCCAGGGCTAACATTAAATTTTCCATCAGTCTTAAAGTAGCTATACAATTCTAATTAGATCCTTATTAATCCCATTAATTAAAACGAATGCAAATTAATAAAGAAAACACAGGCTTTTCCAATCCTGCAATTCTGGAACCCTGCAGTTAAATCTGACAGTCATTCCAAACATATGAATACATGAGCTTCCCCCCAAAAAATGAAGCAAGAAAAAATATGCAATGTTGCATCGTCCATATTTGTTCGTAGACATTGAAATGGGATCCAGAGTGAAGCTAAACACAGTACGATACATGTTTGGAAATCTCTTTTTATGGCATCCACAATTTAATCTGAAGAGTACACTTAGAGACAAACCAATTACAGTCAATTCCCCTCAGAAATTCCAATTACAGAAAATCCAAAGCATTTTAATGACAAAATCCTTTAAGGATTTCGGAGGTTGAGAGATTATGCCAAGAAAGAAGATCCCTCTCTTACTTTTCACTGGCCTTCATTTTAGCATCATTGCCATAATTTTCTCAAGCTCTGCAGTTGATTTTAGTCCATATGGGGGAAGGAGAGTAAACTAGAATAGACTAGAGTAGACTAGAATAGAATAAGAGAGAGGAGGGAGGGGAAGGGAAGGAAGAGAAGCAAAGAGATCGAATTGGATTGCTAAAATATCAGAATAGAATAGAGTAGAGTAGAGTAGAGTAGAGTAGAATAGAATAGGGGGAGGGGACAGGAGAGGAGAGGAGAGAAGGGGAGGGAAGGGAAGAGATCTAATCTGATTGCTAAAAGATTAGAATATAATAGAATAAAATAGAGTAGAGTAGAGTAGAGTAGAGTAGAGTAGAGTAGAGTAGAGTAGAGTAGAGTAGGGGGAGGGGACAGGAGAGGAGAGGAGAGGAGAGAAGGCGAGGGAAGGGAAGAGATCTAATCTGATTGCTAAAAGAATAGAGTAGAGTAGAGTAGAGTAGAGTAGAGTAGAGTAGAGTAGAGTAGAGTAGGGGGAGGGGACAGGAGAGGAGAGGAGGGGAGGGAAGGGAAGAGATCTAATCTGATTGCTAAAAGATTAGAATAGAGTAGAGTAGAGTAGAGTAGAGTAGAGTAGAATAGAATAGGGGGAGGGGAGAGGAGAAGAGAGGAGAGAAGGGGAGGGAAGGGAAGGGAAGAGAAGGGAAGAGATCTAATCTGCTAAATGAATGGAGTGGAGAGGAGCAGAGTAGAGTAGAGTAGAGTAGAATAAGAAGTGGGAGGGAAGGAAAGAGATCTAATCTGAATGCTGAAATGTAGGGGGGAAATTGCTGTGTTACAAATAACCACATTACAGGGAATCAAAAAAATATCAAGGTAATAACAACCATGAAATCAAAGCCCTAGAACCTTCTTATGCCTAAAGCTTGACTTTTTTTTTTTTTTTTTACTTCCTGCAATGTGACTCCAGTATTTATAACAAACCAAATCTTGGCTTCTGCAACCCATTTCCACAGGGAATGGAATTGTTCCATTTTTACTTGATGCCACTTTTTAAATTATTTCAATTTATACAGCTGCCCATCTTAAGTATGTGATTTCGGATGACTCAGAAACAACGAAGAACAGTATAAAAACACCACAACTATATAGAAAAAACAACTGTGTTTTGTTTTGTTTTTTAAAAAAAGCCACTTTCCCCTTTAAGAGTACCCATTCTACTTTATCTGGGGGGGGGGGGGGGATCCTGCTTTGTCTGCCAATGTTATACAGAGAAACAATGCTTCTCTCTTTCCTGATCACTGGATGTCAGAATCTGCAAAATTTCAAACCATGACAGCCTAAATTGAGTGTGATCTGGGAGTCCTGTAACAACAGCCTTTGGGTAATAAATATAGTCCTCAGCTCTGAGAAGAATCTGGAGGTCCGTGATGGGATCAAAACAAATAGACCCATGTTTTACTCTAGCACTTAAAATCTTTGGAAATAGAACATCTCTTTGGCAACTGCAGTGAAGCCTGAAAATGAGACCACCATTCCATTTCCCCAGCTTACAAGAGTTAGATATTGTGCATTTAATATGTGGGAGACAATATTTGTAGATCGCTATTGTCTCAACTGCAGGGGGTTCAAATTGCGTGGATGTCAACTCCCAGAATTCCTCAGCCAATATGCTGGGAGTTGTGAATTCTAGAGGTCTTCTAGTCCAGGGGTCTCCAACCTTTGCAACTTTAAGTCTGAAGAACTTCAGCTCCCAGAGTTCTCCAGCCAGCAAAGTTGGCTGGAGAAGTCTGGGAGCTGAAGTCCTTCAGACTTAAAGTTGCAAAGGTTGGAGACCCCTGTATCTAGTCCACCCCCTGCTCAAATAGGGGACCTTATACCATTTCAGTCAAGTGGTTGTCCAGTCCCTTCTTAACAGCCTCCAGTCATCCTATGCCAAGACAGAACAGCTGGGAACAGCTGGAGCTCAAAAGGACATTTTCTTGCTGTAATAGCGCACCGTCAAAATAATTTGGAAACTCTACCGAAAGAAATCCACCACTGTACACATAAATTATTTCAGAGACCTAGACTATTTCAAAACATCCAATTAAAGATGGTACCACATGAACTATAACCATTTTACTGTAAGTATGTTCTTTTCTCTCTCCCCCACTCCAATTATACTAGTTATGCAGTGAATTTGCAGTAAACAGAGAAAATGTTATTTTGATGACATTACCTGATTAAATTAAAGATGACATTAAAAGGACCATTTCAATAAGGAAGAGAAACCTCAAAAAGCGACTGTGGTTGAATGTTAAGTCAGCTCCAGTCAAGTTTTATTTCTTGAAGCAAAAACGATCGCATTCATGTACTGACTGTGTTGAGTGCTTGGGATAAAGGCCAAATAACATTCACATGTGGAGGCACATACAACTATACACATTTCAAGGGAGTAGGAAGGAAAGAAAGAAAATTAAAAAAGTACAATTCCTTGTTGATGTCTATCAATGTATGTGTATAAAGGGGATAGGGTTTTTAAAAATTTGTAATAGTCACCAGTGTGTGTGTGTGTGTGTGTGTTTGTATCTATCTATCTATCTATCTATCTATCTATCTATCTATCTATCTATCTATCTATCTATCTATCTATCTATCTATCTATCTATCTAGCATTTGTGCTGATAAATAAATCTTACTGGGATTTGAACTTGGGTCGTTTTACATGTAAGGCAGTTGTAATTGCCACTAGTTGTAATTGTGACACAGTATCTCTATATCTATCTATCCGTCCATCCATCCATCCATCCATCCATCCATCCATCCATCCATCCATCCATCCATCCATCCATCTATCTATCTATCTATCTATCTATCTATCTATCTATCTTTTGTGCCGATAAATAAATAAAGGGAGACTGGTATAGATCTATTTGAAGCTATTTAGTTCTCATCAGCTAGCCATACCCTTACTGGGATTTGAACCGGGGCTGTTTTTACATGTAAGGCAGTTGTATTAGCCTCTAAGCCACAGGGTCTCCTCCCTTATCAGCTGAGCCAAGGAAATCATTAAGTGTTATGCGAAAGCCCCTGGTACGCCCAAATATGTCTCCCTTTATTTATTTATCGGCAGAAAATGGTTTTCTGCCTGGAAAGCTCCTAGGGTGGAGCTGAACGGTAAAAGGGAAGCAGTATGCTCCCTCCCAAATTTGGGAGGTTCTTACACACACACACACACACACACACACACACACGGAAGGGATTTTTAAAAAATCTCATCAGTTGAGTTTATATAAGAGAAAGAAAGAGATGAAATAAAGTCATCTGGGAAAGGCTCTCTGCACATTTTTGTCCACATTAGGCTGGACTGTTTAGAGAAGAAAATCCTCAGTTTCTCCAAAGTACCTGAAGGCAGGGGGGAAAAAACCAACAACGGATGGAAACTAACCAGGGGTGGGATTCAGCCGGTTCAGACTGGTTCAGGCGAACCGGATGCTCGTTTTAATCTGGTTTGCCGAAGCGGTAGTTCCAAGGACCGGATGACCCCGCCCAACCCACCGTTCCCAGGAATCTCCATTCATCATCCCATTCATCATGGCAGGTAAGTGTAAAAACCAAACGAAACACAAAGATAACAATACATACTTTCTCCGAGGAGAATGAGAAAGGAGTGTCAATTTTATTTTGCTTTTCCAAAACCCTTCGCCCATAATCATTTTTATTGTCTCTGTCTGTCCCTGTGAGTTCCCATGCTGATAAAACATACGGAGAAACCTTGTTTTAACGGTCTAATTAGGGGGAAGGGGTTAACAAAAGTCCATCAACTTGGGACCCTTAGACTGTTTGTGTCAGGACACGGTGACATAAATTAAGGCAAATGGCACAGCTTCATCTGGGTGGTGACGTCATCAACCCAACCTCCTTGGCCTTCCTGAAGAGACCCAGGCTAGATTAATGTCTTCTGGATTTCTAGTTCCTGTGGTCTGCCATGCAGGAAAAAGAATCCAAAAGTTGAAAAGACAACATTATAGTGTGGACATAAAATGTAAGATGCATGAATAAGGGGAAAAAAAACCACAATAAAAGATCAAATGAATCCACCAGAACGGATAAAATTGATGATTTTTAAAAATAAATAAATAGGGTTTTTAAAAATTTAAATCAGATTTTTAAAATTTAAATCAGATATTTTAAAATTTTAAAGCAGATTTTTTAAAAATCAAATTTATTTTAACCAAATGCTTTTGGAGTAAACATCTATCTAAAGATAGTTTTCTATTTAAGATGCATTAATGATTTAGTTTATTCAGCATGAATAAACTCCATAACATGGAGCTTAGTTATGTAGCATATGAGGCTGTAGACTCTGCAATATTGGGACTGTCGGTGACTCAACAACCAGTCAGAGGAGGGACAGAGATGACAGTTGCTCTTTTAAAATTATGATTTAAATTGAGTTGATTTAAATCAAGCCTTTTTTTTTTACTAGTGATTTAAATCATGATTTAAATCGGCTTGATTTAAATCAAATCCGCCCTGGAATCAACTATACATTGACATCTTATGCACTACGGATAGGTTCTCAACTTATAACAGTTTCTTTAGTGCCTTCCCAAAGTTACAATATCACTAAAAAAAAGTGGTTTTTGACCATTTTCCACATTGTTTCACACTGAATTTGATCCAATGAATGCAAACTCATTGCACTGAAGTCTGGTAAATTGAAATTTAACTGAATTCTACTGCCCGCTCTCTCTAACAGCAAACAAGTGGCAGATTATAACAAATAAATACATAAAATAAACTCCAGTATCTGACTATATTCACAGGACAGTGTTGAAGATTAGGGTAACACTTCTTATTTAATAAACATAGGATGGTCTTAATCTTGCCTATAGAATTTGAGGATTTTTAAAAATGTTTTAAAAGTGATGTTTGTGAATGAACAGGAAGCTTTTAATATGCAGTAAAGCATGTAAGGTTGCATCATCATACCAATATTTTCCCCATCTTTTGCTGATTTTTAAAAATCTGTTTGAAAGTTGCAAGCGGTCTTCATCTCTCCTTTTTCTCTCTCCCTCCTTTTCCATCCAAACATCCTTCTTCCCCCTTCCTGTATTTTCCTTCCTTCCTTCCCTCCTTCTTTCTTTCTCTTTCCTTCCTTCCTTTTTTCCCTTCCTTCCTTCCTTCCTTCCTCCTTCTTTCTTTCTCTTTCCTTCCTTCCTTTTTTCCCTTCCTTCCTTCCTTCCTTCCTCCCTCCCTCCCTCCCTCCCTCCCCCCTCCCTCTCTCTCTCCCTCAGTAAAATCCATCCTAGACCCCTTTTTCCATTTCCTGAAACAGGGATAACCCCTACTATCCTGTAGGATCTGAAAACTGTTATAAATTTGGGATCCACTGTTGGAACATAACTGGAGCAGAAAATGTGACGATTTTAAATACACATTGCCTCTGAAAAGTCACCCAAGAGTAGATTGACTCCCTAGAGGATGACAAGTAGATACTCTTTGACGTTATCTCCCAAAGGAGTCATACACCTTGTGTGCCCTCTAGAGAGAAAGTTAAGAAGAGGTTTAGAGAGGAGGGTTATAATGACAGAAATGTGTTCAGCTGTGAAATTAAAAGTAATACAGCATGACATACAACGTTACGTGTTGAGGTTCATCAGAAGCCATAATTAGGCTACATTAAACTACTAACACCACCACCCCAGCCAAATTGCAAAGATTATATCCAGAAAGCCTCAAAAACAATTCTGGAATGTCTTGTTAGCAGCTCCAAGAATTGAAAACAGACCGGTACCCAAGTAGGTTCATGCCTACTTATCTCTTGATAAGTAGTAGAATATTGAACCTCCTTAAGAATTCTGTCAAAACTCGTGAACTCTTTTATACAGATAAATCGTGCTTATTCGGTTCATAAAGATCTGTGAGATTAAGGCTGCAAAGCAGGGGTGAAATTCAGCAGGTTCTGGCAGGTTTCTGGAGAAGTTCGGAGAACTGGCTAATACCACTTCTGGCTGGCCCCATGAGTAGGGTGGGAATGGGGATTTTGCAGTATCCTTTCCCTGCCACGCTGACCAGAAGAAGAAAAAATGAATTTTACCAGCAAGGTGACTAGAACTCTCAGAAATATGGAACAAACTTTATTCGCACAGGGCGGTGGATAAAATATTTGGAATTGAAATGATTTCCAATTTTCTCTGGATAACACATATTATAAACGCTGCCGGTAGGGGTGAGGATGATACATGAAAGAAAGTTCAATTTATTTTCAATATAACTGAAACATTAAGGATTAAGTTCAGATGTTAATAGACATCTGAACTTAATGCTGGGGAAGGAAAGTTTTTGAACTACTGTAAGCTCAGCTGCTGACTTCATGGACATGTCCGCAAAATTTAACTGACATCGGTATATAATTTGCCACTTCCTCTTTTATTTACAGCTCCTTCCCTGTCCAATCTATAGGTCTGATGTTGCTTACATCTCTCCTGCAAATGCCATCCAGCCATCACCCTTTATTATTTTATTTATTATTTTTATTTTACTTGTAAAATATTTATTTACTAGCCGTTCCCGGCCACGTGTTGCTGTGGCCCAGTCTGGTTAAATGGCCAACTAATCTGTGTGTAGATCTACACCTGCACACACAAACACATACACACAACCACTGTATAATCCCCAACCTACCTACCTACTGTATTTCTCCCTCTCTCCACCTACCTACCTACCTACTTACCTACTGCATTTCTCCCTCCCTCTCTCTCTATCCCTATAGCTGCCTACCTACCTACCTACTGTATTTCTCCTTGAATCTTATGGACAGAGTATTTTATGTCATAAAGGATGACATAATACCTGTGGCCCACTGCTCTCTCTGTATCCATCTGCCTCCCTTTTTTACAATTTTTTACATTTCCGTTGTGTGCACCTGGCACAGGTATGACATCTACACAATCTATATATACATATATCATTGGTGCCATATTTGTAAGGAACGTTGTGTGAAAATTTGGAAGCGATCGGTGCAGTACTTTCGGAGATTAGCGGTTTTGAACAAACTCTTGTTACATTTTTATTTATATAGATTTGTAGCTTGTCTTTTGTCAAATGCCAAGCGCGCTTTTGCTGTTGCAACCATTATCGTTTCTCAGCTTGCCAACAAACCAGGGGGGAGGGAAGGGGGAGAGATGGAACTTACGCTCCAGACATCAAGAAGATGAACCATGAGAGCCAAGGACCCTTTGGCAGGTGTTTGCCAAAGCCAAAGACTTTTCCTCATAACAATACAATGGCATTCGATTGGACAATGCACCAATAGGGGGGAAAACGTCGATAGGAAATGAGTGTGGGAAACCAGGGATATGGACTGGATAGGCTGAAGGCTTCCTAAAAGCCATGTCCCTATTACAGGTAGCCTTCGATACACAACCACAATTGAGCCCCAAACTTATGTTGCTAAGTGAAGCATTTATGAAGTGAATTTTGCCCCGTTTTACGAGCTTCCTTGCCACAGTTGTTAAGCGAATCCCTACCGTTGTTAAGTTGCTAACGTAGTTGTTAAGTGAATCTGGCTTCCCCATTGAGTGTGCCTGTCAGAAGTCCGCAAAAGGTGATTTACCTGACCCTGGGGCAGGGGAACCGTCATAAGCATGAATCAGTGGCCAATTCTGAGACTGAATTTTGACCATGGGGATGGTGCAATAGTCGTGTAAAAACGGTCATACGTCAGTAACATTGTAACCTTGAATGGTCACTAAATGAATTGTTGTAAGTCGAGGACTACCTGCACTGTTGGGACAACCACATGGTTGGGTCCATATAATCACCAGGAATCAAACGTAACCCCTTTACTTTCCTGTGCTGGCTACTACAGACCGCCTACTTGTGCAGCGCTACCGCTGAAAACCTCTTGCGCCGCGGACAATCTCTTGTGTTGATTCCATTGCTTTTGTCCCTGGGAAAATGTTTCATTTAGCTTCTCCCGCCTTGCTTTGGCGAAGGAAAACTTTTAGCTTTCTGCCCTCTCTTTTGAGACCCGGTGAAAGACGCTCCTTCTGAGCCGACAAAGGTTCAGCTTTTAAGAGCACGCACTGCATATATTAAAATGCAGGAAGCCGTGTTGATAGCGGAGGAGTGCAATCCTGGGTTTAGGAGAATATAATTTTCTTTCATTTTTCTCGGAATGCTCCTTGATCGGGAGGTTCAAAAAGTACATCTCTCTCTCTCTCTCTCTCTCTCTCTCTCTCTCTCTCTCTCTCTCTCTCTCTCTCTCTCTCTCTCTCTCTCTCTCTCTCTCTCTGTGTGTGTGTGTCTGTGTGTGTCTGTGCGTGCGTTTTGCACCAACCGTTGCAAATTTCCCAAACCAAGCGTACTCTCCTTTGACTTAGGGACTGCTTCCATGCCACACTGTTTGGTGTGCTTTTAAACGGTACCCAGCCTTATAGATCTTAAATGACTTTCCCGTTCAAACTCTGGGGGAAAAGGGAAAGTGTTATAAATAGCAGCAGGGTGCAACATCATTCTTTGCCGTGCTCTGGAGGCTAAGCCAAAGGGGCAGAGCAATTATGCTATTGAACAAGGCGAGGCATTGCCCACCCGGCTTCATTAGGATAGGAGAGCGTTATCTGATCTCGGCACAGAGCGGTTCGGCCCCTCCCCGGTAGGCTCTCCGAGGGGCAAAATGTGGGCGCAGGGAAGACTTTCTCAACCAACATCTCCAAGCATTCTGAACAACTAGTGAAGCATTCTGGGAAATACAGACCTATATACTTAGAGGTCATTGTGCTGAATAAGGCTTTCTGGTGTATGTGTGTGTGAGAGAGAGGGGGGGGGGAGAGAAAGAGAGACACACAAAGAGAAAGAGAGAGATGAAGAAAGGGAGACAGAGAAAAACAGAGACAGAGACAAAAAGAGAGGGAGGGAGATGGAGAAAGAGAGAGTGTATGGGAGAGAGAGAAAGAGATGGAGGAAAAGAGACACAGAGAGGAACAGAGAGAGAGAGAGAGAGATGGAGAAAGAGAGAGAGAGAAAGAGAGAAAGAGGAAGATGGAGAAAGAGAGTGTCAGAGAGATGAAGAAAAAGAGATACAGAGAGAAAGAGAGAGAGAGAGATGGAGAAAGAAAGAGAGACAGAAAGAAAGAGAGAGATGGAGAGAAAGGAAGAAAGAGGGAGATGGAGAACGACAGAGATGGAGAAAGAGACACACAGAGAGAGAGAGAGAGAGAGAGAGAGAGAGAGAGACAGACACACGTACAAACAGAGAGAGAGAGAGAGAGGGAGAGAGAGAGAGGGAGGGAAGGAGGAGCATAGATAAGCTATAAGCTGCCTACTGTTGCTTCTGGCAAGATGAGCATTATACAAGTTTTATAAATAAGAAATTAAATAAGAGCTAAGCTGGAATAAAACTGCAATTCTTCCATTCTCTCATGAAAACCGACATACTTCAGCAAATCCATTTTTTCAAACCGATTCATTTTTTCAAACCGTTTAGCAGATTCCTCAGTGGAAATCCTTCCAAGTGGGAAAGAAAGAAATAGGGAAGAGAAGGTGGAACCCTTCCTTTGGCTACTGTCCTCCGTGTTAATGATATATGGGGAAGAAAACGAAAGCCCGGGAAGAAATTCCTTGCAAGGAAGGTTGTAAGAAACGCAGGCAATCAAAGGGCAATTTGTTTCAGCAATGTGGGTTGGTGGAAGATGACAAAGGAGGGTTTTTGACAAACTTTGTGTTTGGAAACATTTTTACATTTGTAATACGGGAAGAGTGCAGCCATGGACACCATCCATTGGTTCCTCACATTCTACATGGTCCAGAGTGGGGCCTTTTCACTGATTTCCGAGAGAATGCCATTGTATCCTAAAGGTAAAGGTTCCCCTCGCACATATGTACTAGTCGTTCCCGACTCTAGGGGGTGGTGCTCATCTCGGTTTCTAAGCCGAAGAGCCAGTGCTGTCCGAAGATGTCTCCATGGTCTTGTGAACGGCATGACAGAACGCTGCCACCTTCTCACCAAAGGTGGTTCCTATTTTTCTACTTGCATTTTTTACTTGCTTTCGAACTGCTAGGTTGGCAGAAGCTGGTAGAAGTAACGGGAGCTCTCTCTGTTACGTGGCACTAGGGGTTCGAACCGCCAAACTACCAATCTTTCTGATAGACAAGTTCAGCACCTTACCCACTGAGCCACCGCATCCCTCATTGTGTCCTAGAGAGGGTTTAAGAGACCAGCTGGATTCCAGCTTCCTATCTAAAGCTCCTAATCTCTCCAAGTCCAGTCCCATCTTAAGACGCTAACCAATGAAACGGATGACTCCCGAATTGACAAAACTTTCATTATTTATGCCATCGTTCAGTGTCCATGACCTGGAAAGCAATGAAGTTTGCTTAGGTTGCCAGCTAAGAAGTTGGCTTCACAAAGTAGGAGTTGAAATCGTAGTGTTGTAGATCCCACCACGCCCTGCTGTGTGCTTGAAAATATTTGGCAATCAGACAATTGGTTCTGCTCTCATGGTTAGGAGGAGTTTTCTTGGCATTCAACCACAATTCCATTTTTAAACCATGATTCTGTCCCCAGCTTCCCAGAGAAGAGGTCTATTGTGCTGTCAAATGCTCTCCTGTTGGTAGTAGCTGGGAACTATCAGTAGGTGGCCTACAGAAGATGAGCTTTCTGAGAATGACTTTCCAGATAGTGTCCTAAAGATAGAGACTTGTAGACACTGATCACTTACCAAGACCACTGCTGTTGGTAGGTCCATCTAGCTAAATTAATCGTAGGAAACTAAATAGGTAATGGCTAGCAATAACACTTAGACCAGTGATGGCGAACCTATGGCATGGGTGCCACAGGTGGCACGCGGAACCATTTCTTAGGGCACGCGAGGCATTAGGGCGCACTTGTGGGTACTGGCCAGCTGATTTAGGCCGTCTTTTGAGGCTGTTTTTCGCCCCCTGGAGCTTCCCTGAAGCCTCTGGAACTTCCCTGAAGCCTCTGGAGGTGGGGGGGGGGAGGCTGTTTTCACCTTCCCCAAGCTCCTAGAAAACCTCTGGAGCCTGGGGAGGGTGAAAAAAGTGCACCAAAAGCACATAGCAT
Source organism: Rhabdophis nuchalis (assembly GCA_039707465.1). NCBI lineage: Eukaryota > Metazoa > Chordata > Lepidosauria > Squamata > Natricidae > Rhabdophis > Rhabdophis nuchalis. The sequence goes on from CM077658.1 coordinate 10,226,748, forward strand.
TATGGGTGTGGCACACCCACGCATGACCATCCTGCGCTCCCCCTGCTTTTGGCACGCGAGCCAAAAAAGGTTAGCCATCACTGACTAAGACTTGCAGTATATACTGCTTCACAGAGCTCTACAGCCCTCTCTAAAGGGTTTACAGAGTCAGCCTCTTGCCCCCAACAATCTGCGTCCTCATTTTACCAACCTGGGAAGGATGAAAGACTGAGTCAACCTTGAGCAAGGCAGGATCAAACTGCTGGCAGTGGGCAGAGTCAGCCTGTAACACCGCATTCTAACCACTGCACCACCATGGCTTCTTAACCGACAAATATCCAACATTAAACCAATAAGAAGAGGAACACGTTTTATATTTATAACAACCCCAACGCAACATCAAAACGCTGTTGTTGGGGTTGCTAAACATTGTAAAATAACAATTGTAAAATAACCCTCCTCCAGCTGTTGTAAATTCAATGCATTTATTCTGCGCCAAGCCGCTCTGCCTTGGTTTGAATATGAAGAGAATGTGGCTATTCCTTTGAATGGTTACCTTATCAAAAGTTCAACACGGACCTCTCCAGCTGGACTATGCAAACTCACAAGCTGTGCGCTGCATGGTGCCCAAGTGGACAGATGAGATGCATCTGTTCCACAACTCAGAGATTTGGATTACGGAACCTCTGAGGAAGGAGACCAAAAGAAGAAGAATGATGATTCTTGCAACTCGCTCTAATGTTTTGTGAAACCAATTCCCACAAAAGAAGGCAAGTTGTTTGTCAGGGAGAGGAAGCCACTTATTGAGATTCTCCCTGATAAGGAGGAGGGAAGGAAGGGGGAAAAGAAAAAGGGAGGGGAGAGAAGCAAAGGGGAGGGGAGGAGAAAAGAAGAGAGGAAGGAGAGGCAGGAAAGGAGGGGAGAGAAGAGAGAGGAACGTGAGGAGAGGAAGGAAAGGGGAGGAGAGAGATGAGAGGAGGGAGAGGAAGGTGAGGAGAGGAGGAGAAGGAGAGGAGAGGAGGGAGAGGGGGAAGCAAGGAGGGAGAAGAGAGGAGATGAAGGAGAGGAGGGGAGAGAGAGGAGAGGAAGGAGAGGAGGGGAGAGAGAGGAACGTGAGGAGAGGAGGGAGAGAGGAGGAGAGAGAGAGAGGAGGGAGAGGAAGGTGAGGAGAGGAGAGGAAGAAGAGGACAGGAGGGAGAAGAGAGGAAGGAGAGGAGATGAGGGAGAGAGGAGAGGAAGGTGAAGAGAGGAGAGGAAGGAGAGGAGAGAGAGGGACGTGAGGAGAGGAGGGAGAGGAAGGAGAGGAAAGGAGGGAGAGGAGAGGAGAGAGTAGAGAGGAGGGAGAGGAGAGGAAGGTGAAGAGAGGAACGTGAGGAGAGGAGGGAGAGAGGAGGAGAGAGAGAGAGGAGGGAGAGGAAGGTGAGGAGAGGAGAGGAAGAAGAGGACAGGAGGGAGAAGAGAGGAAGGAGAGGAGATGAGGGAGAGAGGAGAGGAAGGTGAAGAGAGGAGAGGAAGGAGAGGAGAGAGAGGGACGTGAGGAGAGGAGGGAGAGGAAGGAGAGGAAAGGAGGGAGAGGAGAGGAGAGAGTAGAGAGGAGGGAGAGGAGAGGAAGGTGAAGAGAGGAAGGTGAGGAGAGGAGGGAGAGAGAGAGAGGAAAGTGAGGAAAGGAAGGAGAGGAGAGGAGGGAAAGGAGAGGAAGTTGATTTTCTTTCCCAACTGTTTTCTAAAAATCCTCTTTGCCATGATTACTATCACTGCAAAGAAAAAAAATTACAAGAAAATGCCTGGTTTCCCCTTTTCTCAGGAACTTTAGATCAGCAACTACCCCAATGCTGACTGAAATGATAGCATTGTACTGACAAGGAAACAAGTACAATACATAAGTTTTAAATTTTTGTGTTAAAGAATACAAATTTGTTTGTTATTGGTACTGTTAATCTGCTTCTGTTCCTTGTGCTTCTCATTGTCTCCCTTAGCTTCGACGAAACCTGAGCACCAAGAAAATAATAATTCATAATTGTATCGTATCTCTTCTCTTCAAAGAAGAAAAGGCAACGGAGAGGAGATAAAGATGACAAAAGAAAGAAAGAGATATTAGGAGATGCAAATCTTCTAAAGGGTTGTTTAGGAAACGTGAGCATTGCTTACGGGGAGAAAAGTCTTCCAAGAGGTGGAAGCAGAGAAAGGAAAAACCGAATGCTTCTCGTTCAACAAAATCTTAGGCACAGCCTCCTTCAATTTGAGCTTATTTGTGTATAGATAGTACTCAATTTAGGACCACAATTGAGCCCAAAATTGCTAAGTGAGACAGTTGTTAAGTGAGTTTTCTCCATTTGCTTCCTTTCTTGCCCCAGTTGTTAATTGAATCACTGTAATTGGCGAGTTAGTAAGACGGTTGTTAAGTGAATCAACCTTCCTCTCTGCTTCAGAAGGTTGACAAGAGGTGATCACATGACCCTGGGACACTACAACTTCCTTGCTTCCCTTTTTCAATCTCTTTCCTTTCTTCCTTCTCTTTTTCAATCCCCTTTGTTCCTTCCTTCCCTTTTCCAATTCCTTCCTTCCTTCCCTTTTTCAATCTCCTTCCTTCCCTTTTTCAATCTCCCTTCCTTCCTTCCTTCCTTCCTTCTTTCCTTCCCTTTTTCAATCTCCTTCCTTCCTTCCTTCCTTCCCTCCCTTTTTCAATCCCCTCCCTACCTTCCTACCTCCCTCCCTTCCCTTTTTCAATCTCCTTCCTTCCTTCCTTCCTTCCTTCCTTCCTTCCTTCCCTTTTTCAATCCCCTCCCTACCTCCCTACCTCCCTTCCTTCCCTTTTTCAATCTCCTTCCTTCCTTCCTTCCTTCCTTCCCTTTTTCAATCCCCTCCCTACCTTCCTACCTCCCTTCCTTCCCTTTTTCAATCTCCTTCCTTCCTTCCTTCCTTCCTTCCTTCCTTCCTTCCTTCCTTCCCTTTTTCAATCCCCTCCCTACCTTCCTACCTCCCTTCCTTCCCTTTTTCAATCTCCTTCCTTCCTTCCTTCCCTTTTTCAATCTCCTTCCTTCCTTCCTTCCTTCCTTCCTTCCTTCCCTTTTTCAATCTCCTTCCTTCCTTCCCTTTTTCAATCCCCTTTGTTCCTTCCTTCCCTTTTCCAATCTCTTTCCTTCCTTGCTCTTTCTTTCTTTCTTTCTTTCTTTCTTTCTTTCTTTCTTTCTTTCTTTCTTTCTTCCTTTCTTTCTTTCTGAGAATCAAAGCCTCTTGAATCTCTGCCGTTCATTCCCCATGCCGACATAGCGGTAGCTGCTTGGTTAGCGAGGGAGAATGCTCGGAGAAGCGGTTTTCATGCCAAGCCCAGTGGCTAATCATACAATTGCTGCCAATTCCCAGGTTGCCTTCCTTACAATTATAACAAAGTGCAGGGCATCCCTCTGCCGAAGACAACGTGGTCTTTGATTTAATTTATGCGATATCCATGCGGTTGCTTACCGTCTCCTCTATAAATATGCACGGTGCTTTCATACAGATGCTGTGAGAATAAAGGGAGGGGGGGGGAATAAAGATACCCTCCTGAAATTAAACAGGAAGAAGTCATTTAACGATATGATATGCATGCACACACACACTCACACACACACATACACAGAGAGAGAGATAAATTGGAGAAGAATAGGTATTCAAATGGAATCAGCCCCAGCTGATTATTATTGGAGGGATAATAAAATTTGAAAGTATAGATTTGCTGTTTTTCATTTCCCCTTTGGGGGTGGGGGGGGAGGAAACTTCTTTGTGAAATAAATTCCTTCACGATGGGGATTTGAAGACATGAAGAAAAAGAAAGCAAAATAGAGAAAATATGTTTTTAAGTCCTTTTACAATGCAGTCATTACTGCACGGGGTACATAATGAGAAATATTTCAGCTTTCCAGCCTGTGGATGTGGAAGAAAAATTTCAGACAGGCTGAAAGTTTGAAAGAAGGAACTTGCCCATCACCCTTACCTCTTCAGGTAAAAACAGGGTGGGTAATTTAGGTCATAGCAACTTGTAGGAGAAGACAGGAGTGAAATGCTAGAGAATAGAGGACTTAGTATACTACTGTTTTGTCCCAACGTAACACAATACAATAGAGTGGAGTGGAGTGGAGTGGAGTAGAGTGGAATGGAATGGAATGGAATAGAATAGAATAGAATAGAATAGAATAGAATAGAATAACAGAGTTGGGAGGAACCTTGGAGGTTTTCTAGCCCAACCCCCTGCTTAGGCAGGAAACCCTATACCACTTTAGACAAATGGTTATCTAATTTCTTCTTAAAAACCTCCAAAGTTGCAGCATTCACAACTTCTGGAGGCAAGTTGTTCCACTGATTAATTGTTCTCACAGTCAGGAAATTTCTCTTTAGTTCTAAGTTGCTTTTCTCCTTGATTAATGTCCACCCATTGCTTCTTGTTCTGCCCTCAGGTGCTTTGGAGAATAGTTTGACTCCCTGTTCTTTGTGGCAGCCCCTGAGATATTGGAACACTGCTATCATGTCTCCCCTGGTCTTTCTTTTCATTAAACTAGACATACCCAGTTCCTGCAACCGTTCTTCATATGTTTTAGTCTCCAGTCCCCTAATCATTGCTCTGTGAAGTGATGAAAGATGGGATCGCAAAGCTATTGTTGAACCAACCGTAAGTCCAGTTGGCATCAAATTTGGCGTGGATACAACTGCTACCTTGTTTTCACCTCAGGAAGCGAAATCCCTGGGAACAGCATTCTTTAGAAAACAATGCACTAAGCCTTCTGTGGAAAGGAACAAAGTCATTCAAAGTTGGATGGCACCTTTTGGAAATGCGTTGAAGCCCAAAGCAATCCCTACTCCAGCATGACGCATATAAAACTGAGACTTCTCTGCCCATCAATTCAACTGAAATCGCCGGGTCAAACCGAGAGACGTTCCAATTGCTTTTCGGTGCAATCTTGCACACGGCTACTTTGAATTAACCCTCAACGGGTTCAACTCCCTGACTTCCTTTCAAACAGGCAAGTTATAAGATTGCCGTTCTAATATTCTTCTTCTTCTTTTTTCTTCTCTCCCTCTGTCTTCAACCAGATAACTACGAAGGTGCTGATGAAGGACCTTTTTTAAAATGTGATATTTCCATGGCCTTCATAAGAACTTTTAATAGCGCGCGGGAAGGTTCGAGGTGCCACTCTTAATTTGCATATTTTGACTTGTGAGAAAGGGAAGAAACCGATCCTTCAAGGTCAGCTTTCTACTGAGAAATAGTTCTATTAAAAGCCCACCCCTGCTCACTTTTTTTCACTTCTAAAGGGAGCATGCATACCAATAAATGCAACTTTTGCTGATCAGTGATCAAAATAAAGGACAGTCCTGTTCAACGGGGCTAAACTTAGAACAAGAAGCTTAGAATAAATATGTCTGGTGGAAAACAAAAAACATATTTAAACTTCTATGGGATGCCCCAATTTATAAAACAGCATAGTGGCCAGGATGAGCCAGTTGAAAATTAGGTGCATTTCAGGAGAATTTCAGGTGGCTCAGTGGCTAAGACGCTGAGCTTGTCGACCAGAAAGGTCGGCAGTTCAGCGGTTCGAATCCTGAGCACCGCGTAATGGAGTTAGCTCCCATTACTTGTCCCAGCTTCTGCCAACCTAGCAGTTCGAAAGCAGGTAAATATGCAAGTAGAAAAATAGGAACCACCTTTGGTGGGAAGGTAACAACGCTCCGTGCGCCTTCAGCGTTTAGTCATGCTGACTACATGACCACAGAGACGTCTTTGGACAGTGCTGGCAGTCACAGACCTTATCTGGCTTGGCAAGCTGCCAGGCCGATATCTGCAAAACGTGGCAAAACTTGGCAAGGAGTCTCGGAAAGTCACGAACCAATGAAGCATACTAATGGTCTCCTGCAAACTCCACTCCCCTGTCGTTCCTCTTTTATTTCCTCTGGGAGGGGCCATTCATCATCCACCTGTGGCCTCACTCCCAATCGACCCCTGTTCTTTAGTTGTTCCCTTCGTCTGGAACCTCTGCACATGCACACACCGGGAACACGCTCCAGCTGTTCGTCTGCCTCATTGATGTCTGACTCTGAAGGCAGCTGATAACTGTCGGACGGCGCTGGCCCCATCTCTGCCTCCGACACAGAGCCCTCATCAGAGCCTTTCCCAGGCTCCAGGACTGGCCCAGGTTCCTCCCCAACCTCCTCACTGTCTGAATCTGCTGCCAGCTGTGCTGGCGGGCTACCACAGCTGTTGCCAGACATACTGGATAAGGGTCTGGAGATAAGGGACATTTATAATACCAATGCTGGTTTTGGACAAAAGCTAATTAGGAACTGAAAGTTTTCTAAAACAGAGGAATTTGGTGAGTAAGGTAGTGAAAGGGATGCTGAGAACCAAATAAAGTATTAGAATGCATACAGAGGGAATTATATTTTTCTTATTTCAGGAAAAGACACAAATGTTTTAAAGAACTGCATTTGAACTGCATCAGTTCTGAAGTAATGGATTTTTTTAAAAACCCAAATACAATCTATTAGCAGTTATCACTCCTAGTCAAATATCATTACTATACTATAGTGAGTAAAGATAGAGGTATTTCAAATGTGTTCTTTTCTATTATGTTCATTTTTCTCTTCTGTGATGTTCTGGAGGTGATTTTGCTGCCACCAGAGAAGCAAAAGCTGCCATCTGAGTATCTCCTATAGTTGCTGGTTGGGTTGGGTTGGGTTGGGTTGGAAGAGAGAGAGAGAGAGGAGGGAAAAAAAACATCAATTCTCCTTGCTTTAGTCTAACTGCAGACATTTATCTTCTGAGCACTATTGGTAATGAAATAAGATTAACGGTGGTACAGCTGAATGCTTTAAATTAGCAAAAGTGAACGTCAGGTTCAGAGGTCGGCCATTTTGTTTGGACTGGGCTCTGTCGCCATCCACTCTCATTTTATAGGAGGGACTCTGTTTTAAAGCATATTGGTTGTGCCAAATTTGATTTTTAAAAGGATGTTTAATTAACACTCTCCTCCTCTCCTCACCAAATGATTCCTTTCCTGAATTTCCATTGTATAAGCTGCGGTGGTAAAAGAAAAGCCAATGGCTGGAAAGAATCACAACATTAAAAACTGAAAGAGGTGCAGTAGAAACTGGAAATAAAAGGTAGGGTGAGGAATGCCTTTTGTGTTGTGTTTTGAATCCTTTCAAACGATATAAATAGTTTGTCTTTGAGTTAGGTAAAGGTAAAGATAAAGGTTCCCCTTGTACATATAAGCTAGTTGCTCCCGACTCTAAGGGGCGGTGCTCATCCCCTTGTCAAAGCCGAAGAGCCAGTGCTGTCCGAAGACGTCTCCGTGGTCATGTGGCTGTCATGGCTAAATGCCGAAGGTGCACGGAACGCTGTTCCCTTCCCACCAAAAGTGGTTCCTATTTTTCTACTTGCATTTTTGACGTGCTTTCGAACTGCTAGGTTGGCAGAAGCTGGGGCAAGTCACGGGAGCTCACTCTGTTACGCGGCGCTCGGGATTCGAACTTCCGAACTGCCGACCTTTCTGATCGACAAGTTCAGCGTCTTAGCCACTGAGCCACTGCGTTGGGTTGAAGAAAAAAGCAGCTTGAAAATAAAATGGGTGCTCTTTCATGGTTACTATTTTGTCCCCCTTTTATGACAAGATTGTTATGGGACTTTCTTGTTCTACAATGTGAAAACAGAAATCCTAGTCTATTGATTGGGGAACCTCTAACAGGATTCACTTTGCTTTTCTTTTTTTTCCAAGGGAGAGAATGCAAAACTAACAAAAGCGAAAAGAAAACATGCTTGTGCCTGTAATGAATTCTTTTATGGAGGAAGCTACACTTCAAGTTCATTACCGTGGCATTTTTCAATGGAAATTTGCCTGGAGCCCTTTCAAGAGAGGTGGGGGGAAGGAAATACTAAACAGAGCTTTTTATAGCAGACTTAAAAGAAACTCTAATGCGCAGGTATAAAGTGAACCATCAGTTTGAAGGAGAAATGTACATTCGCTCCTCTCTCCCCCACCTCAAGCTCTTGTTAGCATACACCATTATTATCTTTTCACGGAATGTCAGAGGCCTTTCCCAGAAATTCTCAGTTTTCATACATTTGGGAAGCGTATTTACAATTATTTCAACAGCACCATGACAGCTGGTAAAAAAATTCAGTTGACGTTCTTCAAAGCTGAAATATTTGGTAGGGTGTGTTTTGGGGGTGGGGGTGGGGGCGCTTCAGCTGCAAAAGCTAGTGGCCTAAATATATCTCTGCTAAACTCTAGGGCTTAATGAAAAATAAATATATGCAATTGCTTTAAGTAAATATGTACCCAGAACAAAGGAAGAGGGCAGTGGGAACTCGCGAACCTTGTTCTATGCAGAGAACCCTGAGATGTCAACTGAAGCTGAAGCCTTGGTAGGACGTTGCCTCCAACCAAGTTCATGGTTGAAGACTAATGGTTAGAGTTGTTGTCGTTGTTAGTTCCGAAGTCGTATCCGACCCATCGCGACTGCATGAACAATGTTCCTCCAGGCCTTCCTGTCCTCTACCATCCCCTGGAGTCCATTTAATCTCACACTGACTGCTTTGGTGACTCCATCCAGCCACCTCATTCTCTGCTGCCCCCTTCTTCTTTTGCCCTCAATCTTTCCCAGCATGAGGCTCTTCTCCAGTGAGTCCTTCCTTCCCATTAGGTGGCCAAAGTACTTGAGTTTGTACGTTAGGCTAATCTTGGGGGGGCAACCCTCCAGAGACTTCAAAAATGGGTGATACACAAATCAGGTCTACAAGTAAGCATGTGAATGCAGAAATAAATGCTCAGTGTGAAAACCATCTGAAGTTACTTGCTAGATGCCTGAAAATCCTTCCACCCCTATTTTGGTGACCCTCCAACATCTTGCGTTGTCCACAATTTACTTCTTCAGCCTCTCCTGCTTCCTGCCAGCTGACATCCTTACCCCCTGAAGACTAATTTATTACCGTTTCACCTCTACAAAAGTGAACCTGCTTACTAGACAAAGACGTCCTCTTTCAGATACACACAGGGTTTAGTTTCATTTTAACACAAGAGAGATAGAGAGGGAGGGGGAGAGGGGGAGAGGGGGGAGAGGGAGAAAGGAAAGAGAGAGGAAGAGAGGGAGAAGAAGAAAAAGAGAAAGAAAGAGAAAGAGAGAGAGAGAGGAAGAGAGAGAGGAAAAGAGGAAGAGGAGGAGGAGAAGGAAGAGGAAGAGAGGAAGAGAGAGAGAAAGAGAGAGGAAGAGAGAGACGGAGAAAGAGAGGAAGAGAGAAAGAAAGAAAGTGAGAGAGAGAGAGAGGAAGAGAGATGGTAGAGAGGAAGAGAGAGAGGAAAAGAGGAAGAGGGAGGAGGAAGAGGGAGAGAGGAAGAGAGAGAGAAAGAGAGAGGGAGAGAGAGAGGAAGAGAGAGACAGAGAAATAGAGGAAGAGATAAAGAAAGAAAGTGAGAGAGAGAGGAAGAGAGAGGGAGGGGGGAAGAGAGAGAGAATATGAAGCAGTTATAAAACCTTGGACACAGATTGCTGCCCATGCTTAACCGCAGCTTAATAACAAGCCAAGCAAAGTGGAAAGCTTATATGCTGGTATTGCACTGTGAAGTTTTATATTTGCCTTTCAGGGACACTTTAAAAAAAAAGTACACAATAATGGCTGGAGGGAAGTAAGATACCAATAAGTCATAATCAATTTCACTCTTTATCGCATTGTCTAACAACAATGTAGAATATCTATTTTACCAGACCAAGCATGGTATCATTCAATTTTTTATTTTTAAAAAAAAATTGAGCAAGGTTTCTATATCTAACGTCTCCACGGAAAACCTATCAGGTCAGAAATAATCAACCTTCTAACCTTCATGCTCTGGGGAGAGTCACCAGCGAGCTATAGATAGCAAAGAAGGTAAAAACTCTTAGCAGTCGGGTTCCAATAACAGAGTGTCAGGCGAACAAGCAGCCTTTTCTTCTCGAGATGGATAAAATGTATTTGAAACCAAGCCATATTACTATTGCTATTACAAATTCCAACTTGCCCCAGCGACTGCAGGAATAGGATCACAGCAAAAATGATGTGTTAAGAATAGAATAGAATAGAATAGAATAGAATAGAATAGAATGGAATGGAATGGATCGCCACAATGTAGAAAAGACGTGGAGACCCTAGAAAGAGTGCAGAGAAGAGCAACAAAGATGATTAGGGGACTGGAGACTAAAACATAGGAAGAACGGTTGCAGGAACTGGGTATGTCTAGTTTAATGAAAAGAAGAACCAAGGGAGACATGATAGCAGTCTTCCAATATCTCAGGGGCTGCCACAAAAAAGAGGGAGTCAAGCTATTCTCCAAAGCACCTGAGGGTAGAACAAGAAGCAATGGGTGGAAATTAATCAAGGAGAGAAGCAACTTAGAACTGAGGAGAAATTTCGTATTGTATTGTATTGTATTGTATTGTGTTGGAATGGAATGGAATAACAGAGTTGGAAGGGACCTTGGAGGTCTTCTAGTCCAACCCCCTAAAGGTGACAAGCAACAGAGAGAAAGCAAAACTACTTAACTCGGGTTTTTTGCATCTGTCTTTAGACAAAGGGGGAAAAAAGCAGTCCAACCTATCAAAAACAGGTAAGTTGGTAAGTTTCAACTCCTACCCTCAAAATGACGCTATAGGGCACTGCACACCCGAATAACTAGACACAAGGACAGTTTTTCCCTGAATGCCATCACTCTGCTTAACAACTAATTCCCACAATACTGTCAAATAATTTACTAAGACTGTATTATTATTATTATTATTATTATTATTATTATTATTATTATTATTATTATTATTATTATTATTATTATTATTCTCTTCCTTTCTTGTATCTGTCTCTTCCTATTTACGACTATAACTATGTTGCTTGTATCTTTCAATTTATATTGTTTTTATTTGTTTCCTGGTACAATTTGATAGCTTATTAGTAACCTTGACTATCACTAAGTGATGTATCTCTTTATTCTTGATGAATGTATTTTATTCTCCTTATGTACACGGAAGGCATATGCACCAAAGACAAATTCCTTGTGTGTCCAACCACACTTGGCCATTAAAGAGTTCCATTCTAATGTTACGTTTTTGGATGAGGGAAGAGGATAGGAAAAAATAATGCCCTTGGTGACAAAGATGAGACTTTTCTATATTAGAAACTATTAAGCGACTTCCAAAGTATATATTCCCAAGGGTCACTGAATGGAAGATACAGAGAAGGAAAGCTGTGGAATCCGTACAGCAAATCTGTACAGCTGAGAACCTTTTCCCTAAATGTGTTGTATTCCTTCTAATTCCCCAGAGTCCTGGATTAAAGTCTTCTGGACTGATGATGTTCATGTTTCCATACTTTTATCGCAAAGGAGGAGAAGGAATTTCCATTGCTGGAAAACTGCCCAGTTCAGTTCAAGAGATGAACCCGAAAACACAGCATAGCTTGCATGGTGTCAATCTTCTTCCATGATAAAAAGAGAGGGAGGAAGGGAAGGAAAAAGAAGGAGAGGGAGAGGGAAGGAGGGAGAGTATGCAACAGAGGGCTCAAAGGAAGTCCACTCAGCTCATTCGTTCTTCTAGTAGCAAAACAAAATTAGGTTGGAATGAATCTTCCTCAATCTTGTATTTGCTTAGTAGAAAGAAAAAGGAAATTATCCACATGACCTTACAACAAACGTTAACTTCTCATTGGCATGGGGATCTTTGCTTTAGACACCCTTATCTTCTGAAAATCTAATAGTAATAGTAGTAGTCATCATGTGGTGTTTCCCCAAAAATAAGACAGGGTCTTATTTTCTTTCGGCCTTACTTTTTGGGAGGTCTTATTATTTTTGAGGGGCAGGAGGCGGCGAGTGTGGTCACCTCATGGCTGCAATATTTTTGGGGTGGGCTCATTTTAGTGCATGCGCTCAAAAGCCCAATTGGACTTATTATCCAGGGAGGTCTTATTTTCATGGAAACAGGGTAGTAGAAGTAATAGTAGTAGTAATGGAATATTCATTGCAGTGCAAATATGGAAAGATATCACGAAAAAAAGTCAGCAAGAGAATGAGGTCTCATAAACAATGGGATTTTCAGGACTGAAGAATGAGACTCAATTGTCACCGTTGGTCTGATTTATTTTTTTGGATTTATATAACCGCACCCTCTCCCCAAAGGGACCCATGATTCTCACATGCTATGGCATCCTTTCATTCCCTCTGTTCTATGCTACTGAATATCGCACATTGACCCAGCACAGAAGCCACAAGCCATGGTTTACAAACCATGAAAGTTTACCCAACAAGCTAAGCTTTAAATAGGCAAATGGCAAAGCATCAAGGAGCACTTTATGAGGGACGCAGAGGCTGAGCTTGTCGATCAGAAGGTTGGCAGTTCAGCAGTTCGAAATCCCTAGCACCGCGTAACGGAGTGAGCTCCCGTGACTTGTCCCAGCTTCTGCCAACCTAGCAGTTCGCAAGCATGTAAAAATGCAAGTAGAAAAATAGGAACCACCTTTGGTGGGAAGGTAACAGCGCTCCATGTGCCTTTGGTGTAGAATCATGCCAGCCACAAGACCATGGAGACGTCTTCGGACAGTGCTGGCTCTTCGTCTTTGAAATGGAGATGAGCACCGCCCCCTAGAGCCAGAAACAACTAGCACACATCTGCAAGGGAACCCTTACTTTGATCTCCTGGCTTGACCTGCCTTATCCATAAATATATATTTATATGCCACCCAGAGTTGCTTTTCAGAGTGAGATGGGCATCATATAAATTACTACTGCAATACTCTCTACATGGGGCTCCCCTTGAAGAGCACCCGGAGGCTCCAACTGGTCCAGAATACAGCCGCATGGGTAATTATGAGGGCGACGCGACGTTCCCATGTAGCACCCCTCCTACGTGAGCTGCACTGGCTTCTGGTGGTTTTCCGGGTGCGATTCAAGGTGTTGGTTACTATCTCCGGGTGCCATCGGCTGGGCAATGCCGGCTGGAGACACCCAGGGGAAGAGCCTTCTCTGTGGCGGGCCCGGCCCTCTGGAACGACCTACCCCCCGACCTTCGCACTACCTCGGACCTCCGCCTCTTCCGCCAATGTCTCAAGACGCATTTATTCCAACAAGCTGGCCTAGGATAGCCCCGTTCTGACTTTTATACATAAATTATAATTTGGTAGGGTTTTTTAAATATGGGTTTTAGCACGGGTAAATAATTTAATATATTTTAATGTTGTATATTGTATTTATTGTGGTTTTTAAATAATGCCTGTGCGCCGCCCTGGGTCCTAACAAGGAGAAGGGCGGGGTACAAATTCGAATCAATAAAATCTTTAAAGCGCTCCATGGCTTAGGACCTGGGTACCTACGAGATCTCCTTCTGCCACTGAGAGCCTCCCACCAGCCAGTACGCTCCCATAGAGAGGGTCTCCTCATGGTGCCGTCGGCTAAACAATGTCGACTGGTGACACCCAGGGGGAGAGCCTTCTCCGTGGGAGCACCTGTCCTCTGGAACGAATTGCCCCTGGAATTAAGAACTATCCCTGAATTACGCACCTTCCACCGTGTTCTCAAAACCTTTTTTTTTTTTTCCCAAACAAGCCGGGCTGGCATAAAAATGAATTTTTATTAATTTTAATTGGGGGTTTGTTTGGTTTTTTAATTTTAAGAGAGGCCAAATTGTTTAATATGCTTTTAAAACTGTTTTTTTTTTAAACTTTTATATATCTGTTTCACTTTGGCTGTATACCGCCCTGAATCCTTCGGGAGTAGGGCGGTATAAAAAACTAAGAAGCCTAAACCTAAGCCTAAATTATTTAATAAATAAATAGACAAACACACCCTATTTATGTCCTCATGGATTTCAATCTTTTCCTCCAGAAGACGTCTGTCTGAAGCCACGTCATCGGATACTCAGGGTGTCAGTTTCCCCCAGGGTTCAGCCCGATCTCTGACTCTTGACATGCTTTGCACCCTAACCTGGCTCTGTCAATTCCCCCGGCACCAGCCTCTCTACACCAGCAAGGGTTTGCGCCTCCATTGCAAACCCTTGCCGAGTTTTCAAAGCTCTTCACGTACCTTTCTGCAGTAATCCTTCAAACAACCCTGTATAATAGATGAGTAATATTATCTCTGTGTTACAGACACAGTAGGGGGAGAGAAAGCTGGAGATGAGAGGAAAGAGCTTGCCTAAGGCCAGTAAGTAAGTTCACAGCAGGGACAAGATTTGAATGTGGGGTCCCAGAACTCAGCCATTTAGCAAGAATACTATTCGACTTCTCCCGTTGCCAGGTATTTTGCAAAAATAAATAAATAAATAAATAAAAAATATATATATTTATTCTTCATCAAGCTTTATTTGAAGGCCTCTCCCTGGCTTGAAGTCCACGGAGTTGCATTCTGCTTTTTATTTTATTTTATTTTGGGAGTAATGATAAAATCATCACCAGGATAATAAAACTGGGTCGATTACTGTATTTTCATAGCAGCCTCTAATAAGTACTAAGCAGTTCAATCACATCTCTTTACCGTGCAGAAAATGCCAGTTCTTAAAGTAGTCATCTCGTTCCTCCCAACCATTAATCACTCAAACTGTGACAAATATTTAGCTCAGGTCCATTTCATTTGTGCCTGTATTTCCCTCCCCCCCCCCCTCCCGACACAATGCATTTTTGCAATTAGTGCCTGTTGAAATGTCTGTCCCTTGCCTGAAGAATCAAATAAAGATAGATACATAATAAATAGATAGACAGACACAGTCAGATGGACAGTTAGGTAGGTGGCAGTTAGGTAGGTAGGTAGGTGGTAGTTAGGTAGGTAGGTAGGTGGTAGTTAGGTAGGTAGGTAGGTGGTAGTTAGGTAGGTAGGTGGTAGGTAGGTTGGTACGTGGTAGTTAGGTAGGTAGGTGATAGGTAGATAGGTAGGTGGTAGTTAGGGAGTTAGGTGGTAGGTAGGTAGTTAGGTAGGTAGGTGGCAGTTAGGTAGGTAGGTGGTAGTTAGGTAGGTGGTAGGTAGGTAGGTAGGTGGTAGGTAGGTAGTTAGGTAGGTAGGTGGTAGTTAGGTAGGTGGTAGGTAGGTAGGTGGTAGTTAGGTAGGTAGGTGGTAGGTAGGTGGTAGGTAGGTAGGTGGTAGTTAGGTAGGTAGGTGGTAGGTAGGTAGGTAGGTGGTAGTTAGGTAGGTAGGTGGTAGTTAGGTAGGTAGGTGGTAGGTAGGTAGGTGGTAGTTAGGTAGGTAGGTGGTAGGTAGGTAGGTGGTAGGTAGGTAGGTGGTAGGTAGGTAAGTGGTAGGTAGGTAAGTGGTAGGTAGGTAGGTAGGTAGGTGGTAGGTAGGTAGGTAGGTAGGCATATGGATGAATATTAAAAGTATAGTATCTCAGAAAAGATACTGATTCTTTCCTTTGCCTAACCTCTCTGCTCAAAGATTTAAGAGAGAGAAAGGCACAAAGGTTGGTTGCAAATGTGCATTTTCGGAACAAGGGAAGAAAATTCTTCCAGCTTTAATTTACAAGCAATAAACAAAGCTACTTCTTCATTGTGCTAATGCCGTGACGGTGAACCTATGACACATGTGCCCGAAGTGGCAGGGGGAGCCATGTCGTCTGCCATGCATGGCATCACCCGTTCATCTTCGGGGTTTCCGAGGCGCATAAACGCACGATTATCAGCTGGCCTTCTTGCGTGCAGCAGTGCCGCAAACTGTAAGAGATGGCCTTCCGTTTTCCGGTGTGAGCATGCACGAAACCAGCTGATCGTCGCATGCACATGCACACCAGCAACTAGAAGACTTAGCTTGCCGGTGTGCATGCGCAAGCTGGAAACTGAAAGTTCATTTTCTGGCATGCGCATGCCCCCTGGGCAGCTCCTCTTCCAAGTTGCAGCCCCATCGAGCATGTTTCACCCACGCATGTGGTACTTTTCAGTACTCAATGCCGAAAAGGTTGGCTATCATTGTTCTAACCCAGTGGTAGTCAACCTGGTCCCTACTGCCCATTACTGGGTGTTCCAGATTTCATGGTGGGCGGTAGGGGTTTTGTCCAATACTGAAGCACTTTTCTTTTCTTTTTAAATTGAATTGACTGCCCTACTTTATAAATCACCATTACTGTGGAACCGGTGGGCGGTTAGAAAATTTTACTACTAACAGAGATACAAAAGTGGGCGGTAGGTATAAAAAGGTTGACTACGCCTGGCCTAAATCAATAAGCTAATAAAACAGAATCTCTGTAACTCAGGGTTGAACTATGGAAGAGATACAAAATCTAAAAGTGGGTGGTAGGTATAAAAAGGTTGACGACCCCTCTTCTAACCCATTATGACACAATGGTTTCTTCTAGGATTTGGGAGCTAGGAAACACAGAAAGAATGCTAAGAACCAGTTCTCAAGTTACTTCAGTCATGCCACAAGAGTTCGGTTCACAACAAGTGCATAACTCTGGTGGAGAATCCAAAGATCAGCAGCCAATGAAGAGCAGAGAAGGAACAAATGCCAGCCTGAGGGTACAGCAGGACGTCAAGACCAGGCATCCAGGATGCAACCAGGAAGAAGCAGGCCAATAACAGATGGTTGTTATTGCTGTGAACAGAAGGCTTCATAGGGCTGTCTTTAGGGATCCAACTACTGTAGGGTTTAGATCAGGGATGTCCAAACTTGGGAACTTTAAGACTTGTGGACTTCAACTCCCAGAATTCCCCAGCCAGCTGGCTGGGGAATTCTGGGAGTTGAAGTCCACAAGTCTTAAAGTTCCCAAGTTTGGACATCCCTGGTTTAGATGGATAGAAGTACACTACCAATAACACGTCCACTGGTCCAGATTTGTAGAAGATAATTCCCACCAAGATGCCTTATGGAAAAAAAAGAGCTGTTGGAAGGTTAGCCAACTTGCTTTCATAGGAGGAAACCATCAACTACATGTGCATTGCTTCATTGCATGGTTTATTGGTGTTATTTGTGTCAAATTACAACACAGCTTACTCCTGTGTGCCCTGATGCCTTTTCAAATGATGAAAAGCTGACAGTTTTGTACAGCTTTATATAATTAACACAAATGATGTGACGTTGATGCTCAGGCAAATGGCCTAATCGAATGCAAAAAGAATTGAATTACATAAATGAGAATTTGATCAACGTTAAATTTTAACAGACAGCCTTTTGCCCCCAAGATCAACAGCCAGGATTAAATCAAGAGTTTGCTTTAATATGCCAAACTGAAGCATCCCTGATGGAGGGAAATAAGACATATTTATGCTGCCTTGTGCTCCTACAGGAAAGGCAACCTAGAAGTTTAACAATGTTTTCAAACACTGTTTGAAGGGCTCTCTCTGTGGCGGGCCCGGCCCTCTGGAACGGCCTTCCCCCCGATATTAGAACGACCACGGACCTCCGCTCCTTCCGCCTGAAATCGAAGACTCATCTTTTCCGCCTGGCCGGCCTAGGGTAGTCTCTCTGTCTATGGGTTTTTTAAATGTATACTATATTTATTGGGTATTTTTAGTTAATGGGATTTTAGCACAGGATTGATTGAGTTTAATCTGTTTTAATTTGTATGTATTTTGTATATTTTTCGCTTTTAATTTCCCTGTGCACCGCCCCGAGTCCCTGTGGGGAGAGGGTGCGGTCAATAAATTCAACTTATTATTATTATTGAAAACATCATTTTCGGAGGTGCAATGGTTAGAATGCAGCACTGCAAGGTACTTCTGCTGACTGCCGGCTGACTGCAATTTGGCAGTTCAAATCTTATCAGGCTCAGGGTCGATTCCCTCTCAAGGCCTTCCATCCCGTCCAAGGTCAATAAACTGAGGACCCAAATTGTTGGGGCCAATATGCTGACTTTGTAAACCGTTTAGAAAGGTCTGTAAAAGCACTGTGAAGCGATATAAAAGTCTAAGGGCTATTGCTGTTAATAAAAAGAGAATATTGAGAGATGAATCAACACTAGAACTGTCACAGAAGGAATCTTATTTTTCAGTGGAATATCAATACCAGATTAAGATTTGGATTGGGAGGACTGAGAATTGTAGTGGCGTGGTCTAAAATGGGAAACTGGGAAAACATCTCAGTAGAAGTGAGAAATGTTCTAGAATGCTTCTTAGAAAGCTGCTTGGAGGCAGATATCAAGAGTTAAGTTTGCATCCAGATAATCTTTGTTAGTGCAAGTATGAATTGGAGTAGGATGGAACTGGGAGACAGCATTGAAATAAGTAGGTAGCTAATTTGCAATTGGGAAAGCTTCACTCTATTAATTCAAAAGTCTAAGGTAAAGATAAAGGTTCCCCTTGCACATATGTGCTAGTTGTTCCCACCTCTAGGGGGCGGTGCTCATCTCCATTTCAAAGCCGAAGAGCCAGTGCTTTCCGAAGAGGTCTCCATGGTCATGTGGCCAGCATGATTAAATGCTGAAGGCGCACGGAGTGATGTTACCTTCCCACCAAAGGTGGTCCTTATTTTTCTACTTACATTTTTATATGCTTTCGAAATGTAAGGTTGGCAGAAGCTGGGACAAGTAACGGGAGCTCACTCCATTATGCGGCGCTGGGGATTCGAACCGCTGAACTGCCGACCTTTCTGATCGACAAGCTCAGCGTCTTAGCCACTGGGGCCACCGTGTCCCTTCTAAAGTCTTAGACGATGCAATAGAAGATACATCTTTGACAGAATCCTTCTTCCATTGCAAGCAAAAGTGCATAAACTCAAATACCACTTAAATGATTTCTTTGGGTCCGGCCTTTCCAGAGTCAAGGTAAACAAAAACAATTAACCAAAAGGTACTGCTTTCCTAAAAAGTGTGCCCAGACAGCAGTTTCCTGTAAGGAAGTATGGAATTCCATCCATCTCCTTGTGAACCAAGCACTTCATGGTCCTTTCAACTAGGCTATTTGTGAACATAAAACAGCTTAGAGAGATCAGGAGGGCACACCTCTCTTTGTCCTCTATGCAACATTTATGATACAGGATCATGATCGTCTACAATCCCAAGAAAGGACAATAAAATGTGATCATATTTCTAAAAAGCACTAAATCATTTATAAATAGGGGAAGGGTTAAGGTTGCTGAAACGATTTAATGTGAGATATTTCTCCTGCATGTAATAGCCTAAATGTTCACCTTCTGAGACATGTATATATACACTACTGCAATTGTCCCAAGTACAATAATTCAAAATGCCCATAATTAATCACATGATAATCTGTGCCATAATTTACACTGGACCAGGAGAACTAGAGACATATCTAAGATAGAAGCATAAGGCTGGATCCGAGTAATGTGCCCAATGATAGACAATTTGGGAGCTTGAACAGCAGCGAGAATTCTTTAAAAGTTACAAATTCCAGGTAAGTTGGAATCTGTGCCTCTGTTATATTAACTTCTG
Organism: Rhabdophis nuchalis; assembly: GCA_039707465.1. NCBI lineage: Eukaryota > Metazoa > Chordata > Lepidosauria > Squamata > Natricidae > Rhabdophis > Rhabdophis nuchalis. The sequence continues at coordinate 10,246,083 of CM077658.1, forward strand.
GTTCATATCTAACTCTAGTTTTAGATTCTGAGGACCAAACCCTTGTGAAAAATTCAGAGATTTGATTTTTCAGGCCATTGGATCAAATCTCCGAACCAAATCAACTTTCCAAATCAGATTGATCGTTCAGATGGAATTGCCAAATTGAACATCTCCACATTGTTTGGCAGCTCAGAATGCAAACCCTTGGTCATTCATTCATTCTCCATCCATCCATCCATCCATCCATCCATCCATCCATCCATCCATCCATCCATTTCAGAGAAGCCATATACATTTTGAGAATCAAGCCAAACTTTGGGGGTTTAAAATGAGAGCCGACTCATTTTAAAGGGGGTCTATGATGACTCCTAGAGGCCAAAGGGGCATGGCTGGGTGGGCCACTTGCCTGTGTGCAGCTGGCCATGCCCACCCAGCTACCCCAAGACATCTGTGCCAAGTGGGCTGCACCGAGTTTTCTGTGGTGACCTGGCGAGGCCGCGCCCGCCTGTCTGCAGCCAGATGGCACTCACCCACCCAGCCTCGCCCACCCATCCATGCCCACCTGGCCGCTGTGAGTCTTCCCATTCCACCGCTGAAAGGATAAAGGTCAAAGCTATATCAGAGGTTACTTATATTTAACTAAACACTGCAGACGTGCTGTTTGGCCTCCTGGAATCAGTGGCCAGCAGATATTTCGTGACCTTTCTCTCATTTGAAGAACACTGTGCTATTTAAAAGAAAACAAAAAATCCAGTCTGTTTTCGGATGGTTTTATGGCACTCTGTTTTAATAATGGTTTAACTGCTGCTGCTATTTTAATGCTGCTTAGTGCTGTGGTTTGCTGTTTTATAGCTTGTGCTCTTCTACTGTTTATTTAATCAAAAGCTTTCTAAATAGCTGTGGAAAGGTAAGCACCCTAAAATGGAGACCATCATTCTTTTAATGCTAGGATTTGCCTGGCATGTTAAAAACCAGGTTCTAAACAGGGGCAAGAGCCAAGGGGAAGAGGGGTTAGTCCCAGAAGCACTTGAAAGGGTGAAGGTACCCAGTTTCCCTCCATATCTCCCCAAAATGAAGGCTCCGTTTACTCGGCACATTTTGAGGGATTATTATTATTTTTTGCGCCTTTTTTTCTTAAAGAATGACTGTTGTATTTCTTCCATGGTGGGAACCTACAGTTAATTTCCCCCCAAGAAACGATGGGAATGGATACCTGTCAGAACGGACGTCAATCAAAGATGTAACTAAACTGAAACATTTCGTATTTCCCCAACAATTTACGTTCGGCTTGATTTATGAACTGGCTCAAACTCAGAGGGATGCGCTTAATTATCAGCATTTGCAGCCTGCTTTGGTTTTATAGATCAAATAAAAGCACGGCGGCTTACAGCAAGGGGAGATTCTGTGCGCATGGCAGGCGATGCACGGGGTTGACGCTGTGAAATATGTCTCCTTCTTTGACACTCCTGTAATAGTGATGCTCTTCACTTTCCTTGTATCCACGGGGTTTATGGTCCATAAAGTTTAATAACAAATTTAACAGCTGAACAGTGAGCACGCCGTGGTAAGAGGTGGTTTGTCATATAAAAACAGGACCTGGCTTTCAGCGCAGGCCAGCCTGTTTTCATCCTTGTTCAATGTAACGATGAGAAAAGGTCACACTTCAGACCAGTGAACAATTTCAAACTGTTAAACAAGCAGAGAGCAGGGACACCTTTGTGTTAAGCCACTGGATCTTTGACCATGGATGGGAGGAAGGAGAGAAGTTTAGCTAGCAGGGCTGTCAGAAGAGAGAAGCTTCTGAGCAAAGGAGAAGTCTTTTAGGAAGGAAAGGAAAACTTGGGCTCTTGTTCTTACAGTGGCCTGCCTTTTTGCCACCCCATCTGATTGGCTGATTTTTATTTTGTTTCGTTACCATCCTTTCTGTAAACTGGAATGCATCTTTACACCTGTAGAGAACCTCTGCTTATAGCTGTATAAGCAGATTTCAGTGTGCCCAGCTTCATTTAACAAGACAAGCTTATAACCAGAGGCCTTTCTAAATAAAAGCGTTGGAAATAAAGGGTGGAATTATTGCAGAGGAAGCTTTTGGCCAGCTGATCAACTGAAGTTATAGGTCATTCTATTTGGGGATATAACGGTAAAGGTTCCCCTTGCACATATGTGCTAATCCATCCTGGCTCTAGGGGCAGTACTCATCCCCGTTTCAAAGCCGAAGAGCCAACGCTGTCCGAAAACGTCTCCGTGGTCATGTGGCCAGCATGACTAAACACCGAAGGTGCACAGAACACTGTTCCCTTCCCACCAAAGGTGGCCCCTATTTTTCTACTTGCATTTCTTACGTGCTTCCGAACTGCTAGGTTGGCAGAAGCTGGGACAAGTAACGGGAGCTCATTCCGCTACGTGGTGCTAGGATTCAAACTGCTGAACTGCTGATCTTTCTGATCGACAAGCTCAGTGGGTCTTAGCCACTGAGCCACAGCGTCCTTTATGTGGGGATATAGTGACAGAGAAATTAAAGGGAAACGATGGAAGGTTTTACAATAAGAAGGAAAAGCTTGTACAGGAGCTGAACATAGTCAGAGAGAAACTTCACAAGGCCAGAATACTAGCTGGATAATTTTGGATGGTTGTGAAGTGCACTGTTCTGTCTTTGGCCCGGAAGACCTTTCCCTATTAATATGATTTTTCCTTCTCTTCTGAATCTTAAAACAGCCCTTATTATATTATTCTCAAGGAAGCCCAAATTCAGTTTAAATTATAATGCAGCCCTGAATGTATGAATCTGAGGATGAAGATCGAACACATGTAGGGTTACCAGATATCTGAAAGAGGTGAGGGAGGTCATGGGCAATTGGAAAGAGGACAAATTGGAAGGAGGTGTGGAGTAAGAAGGAAGAAAAGGGTGGTTCCTATTTTTCTATTTGCATTTTTACATGCTTTCGAGATGCTAGGTTGGCAGAAGCTGGGACAAGTAACGGGAGCTCACTCCATTACGCGGTGCTAGGGATTCAAACTGTAGAGCTGCTGACCTTTCTGATCGACAAGCTCAGCATCTTAGCCACCGTGTCTCCAAATGTAAGTTACACATTGGGGGGAAAAAAACAGATGGTGTTCATCTTCTAGAAGGTATCATACCTTCCAGCAGGTATGATCTTTGACCTTCCTAAAGGGAGAAAAGAGACCCCGTTTTTACATTCTTGCTGAAAAAGAAAGTTTGCACAAATCTCAGCCTTTTCTATTGTTAATGAAATCTCTCGTGTGAATACTGTCAAATATGTCAGTTCCAACTATTTCTACAAGTGCATCTTTAATACGGGGCCATTTGCAGGCACTGCTCTCAAAAAAAGATCAGCTAAGTGGAGAAATATAAAAGAAATAAGATGCAGAACCACAAAACTGGCTAGGGATTATAGGGAAAATACAACAGATTAAAAGATCTATTTTCTAATCCCCCCTCCCCTTGTAAATAAACATAAAGATTATAAAAAGACTGGGTTGCTTTAACATTTCCCTACCAGCAGTTTTTCAATGAATTCAGCACATCACGTAATATCGGAGTAAATCTGTCCAAAAATGTTTTACAATTAAGTGCAAGATACTTTCTCATGAACCAGTAAATTGAAACTTCTTCTCAGAGGAGCGACATAAAAGTCATTTTTATGGTTTTATTGTAATTTTAATAGGCAATTTCACAGGTAAACAGAAGTGTTTGAGCTCCATTCAATACTACGCCGCAGATTATGCTGCATTTCTAACGGCATCAACGCGCACATCTACATGAGATGAAGAGGAATTACAAATGGGTCGTTTTGTAATATAAATGGCAGTGTTTTATGAACGCCTAACTACCCAGCTGACAAAGAAATGGGAGATTTATAGAACAGGAGGGTATTAATCTAGCATCTTAGGAAGGGTGAAGAAGGGAGAGGGGGAAACTGTTTAGCCTTCAGACATGTAGACAGCAGGCTGACCTGGTCCGTCTGGGTTTTAGGCGTTCTGAGAATACGTCCCCAGCAGATGCTCCTCAGTCTGCATTTTGAAGAAGTTAAGCTACGGGAAGAGGAGCCTGGATAGGTTGAGAGTTGGAATGCCTACATGTAAAACCAACAAGTCTTAGCAGATAACAACATGGTGTGTGAATGTGGAGAGACCAAGAGACCTCTGCCATCTGCTGGTATGTTGGCAAGTACCAGAAAGATGTACCAATAATAATGAGGTGTTTTTTGGTCAACAACTAAAACAAGAAGATGGGTTTCAGTTTAAAGCTTGATCTAGATGATGATGAGGTGGTGGTGGTGGAGGAGGAGGAGGAGGAGGAGGAGGGGGAAGGAAGGAGGGAGGGAGGGAGGAAGTGAAGGAGGAGAGGAAGGGAAAGAAGGAAGGATGGAAGGAGGGAGGGAGAGAGGAAGAGAAGGAGAATAGACTATGTGTTAAATGTATTTAGCTTATAATTTCAGTTTTAGAGTGATACTCTGTTGACTAGGGTTCCTAATATGTACCTCTAATTTTGGTGGTTCTTAGCCTTTTAAAATGATTTTATATATTCCATACTTCATATGTAATTAGACATATTCCAAAAATGTAATCTCCATGGCATTTTAGATTTTTTCTTTACTGTTTGGATTTAATCTTATATTGCTTTTTATTTGTTTTTTCATTGCTTTCTACCATATTTGTATTTTTTAAAAAATGTCATCTTTCCCTCCCTCTCTTAATGCCTGGAAGTGGAAATAAATTGAGCACGTGACTGATTACTGGGTATGAATTAGTGTTTTTCAAACATGACAACTTTAAGATGTCTGGACTTTAACTCCCAGATTTCCCCACCCAACATAAAGTTGTCAAGTTTGAAAAACATCGATGTAAATAATTCTACCAAATCACTTCAATTTGCATAGGGACTCTCAGCCACTGAAGCGAAGTTGATGAGCATCCCGCTTCCAGTTACAGTTATGCCAACGTACCAGTGGTGGGATTCAAATTTTTTTACTACCCATTCTGTTGGCATGGCTTGGAGGGCGTGGCATGGCTTGGTGGGTGTGGCAGGGGAAGGATACAGTAAAATCCCCATTCCCTCCCAATCAACTGGGACTCGGGAGGCAATGAATAGATGGGGCGGGGCCAGCCAGAGGTGGTATTTATCGGTTCTCCAAACTACTCAAAATTTCCACTACTGGTTCTCCAGAACTGGTCAGAACCTGCTGAATACCACCTCTGCAACATATTTATGGGAAGGGGGTTGAGGAAGGAAAGAATGGGAGAGCAGACTTAAAACAATCAAGGCATAGAAGGTGAACCTGTCAGCAATAAATTCCTCAGGAATAAATTTTTCAAATCACCCCAAAAGGGTTGAACCTCAAACGTAGCGTTCTAAACTTATAAAAGAAAAAATAATAATGCTATAAAACACTGGAATCACTGGTGTATGAAATTTTGTCTTTTGCTTGGAAGACGTATTCTCAATATTACGTTTTCTCTTTGTCTTCTGCAACTAGAAGGCAACTTTATTGTATCAAGGAAGCCCCAAATCAATTTAAATTATAAGCATATTTACTTATGTTACAACAAGGAAGAATTGTATACACTCGCACAATACAGAGAGAGAGAGTATACTGTGCGTGGAACGATGTTCCAAAAACCAATTCTGTCTTAAATCACAGCTATTTAGACATATAATTTACATATACACTTTTTTTTTTAAAGATACTGCATGCCATGTGTCTGGATCTCATTAGAAAACTAAATATCATTTGGAAGACAGGGAAGAAGGATCTGCAAAAAAAGAAAATCAAGCTGTGTTTTGTATTAGAATAGAAAATGTTTGTATTACTCTGGGAATACGGTTGGTAAAGAAAATAAGATGGAACAGTTTTTTATTGTAATAGGGTTCCTGACTGCTTAAATCCTATTCCAATGACTTAACCATGATAGGGGAATTGGACCTCAGAGCATTTAAGTAGGACGGAGAAGATGAAAAGAAAGAAATGTATGGGTCTGAATAAAATTCATATTAATTCCCCCTGCGCGAGAATTTTGCCAAGTTTGGGGGGTTATTTCAAAGTAGACAATGGTGTTAAGCTAAGCAGTTCTCACTGGGACAGATCCTGATGCTGGGAAAGACTGAAGGCAAAAGGAGAAAGTGACAGCAAAGGATGAGATGGTTAGAAAGTGCCATTGAATGAATGTGAATTTGAGCACACTCCGGGAGACAATGGAGGAAGGGTCCAGAGCTATTTCACGAGAAGAGTCCTCCACTCCTCTGCTCGCAATAAAATCCCTTATGCCACCAGGCCCAAAATTTTGGGCTTGGACAACCTGGAATTACGCTGCCTACGGTTCCGACCTAAGCATAGTACTCAAAATTGTCTGCTACAAAGTCCTACCTGTCAACAACGTCTTCGGCTCTAACCTCAATAATACTCAGGCAAAAAATAGATACAAAACTCGATTGCAGAAAATACAACTTCAGCAGCAGAGTGGTCAACGCCTGGAATGCTCTACCTGACCCCATTGTTACATCCTCAAACATCCCCCCAACCTTCAACCTTACACTGTCTACCGTGAACCTCATTCAATTCAGGTGAGGCCCACAGCAGATATAAGCTTAAGCACATAAGTGCATAAGCGCACCAATGTGTCTTCCATCATTGTCCTATTGTCCCCATTTATTTGTACTAATTTCCTTGTCCGTGTCCATGTTTATACTTATACTTGTCATCTTGCACATGTTTGACAAACGAAATGAAAAATAAATAAAGGGGTGGGGCCTGGTGTGCTATGATCCATGAGTTGAACACAAATTAGCGATTGAACAAGAAAACTCTAACCAGTCACATGACATTTTGAAATAACTTAACTTCGGGCTCTCCAATGGTTTTTCTCCAGCTCTTGCGGTTTCCCTTCCTGAATGCTGTTGTAAGTCTTTCCATTGCAAGAGAGTTCATGGGAGAGACTTTGGGGTTATGAATCAGACCCCTTGGTTCATTAATGATGCTTTCTAAGATGCTAGTTATAAAACACCATGTCTTTTAGTTTGATCAACCATGAACAGATAACCCAAATATCTACTATATCGAAAAAAAGCGACTGAGGAGAAATAGGGGGGAAAAAAACAGAAGTCAGAAAAAAAACCATGAAATTTGATCGATAGTATGCATCCAATGTTTGTTAAGTTGTTCGTGATATTTGGTTTTATTATATAAATACAGGACCATCTATAACAGGGGTCCCCAACCTTTTTGGCACCAGGGACCGGTTTCATGTAAAAAAAATTCCGCAGACCGGTGCGAGCCTCCAGCGGGTGCGTCGAGTCACGTGGGCCGTGCGCGCTTCGGCAGTCACGTGGAACCCGAGGCGGGAACCCGCGTCTCGTGGGGGCGCGACCTGGGGAGGGTGTCTTGCATGCAACTGGGCGGGAAAGCTGTCAGGAGTCCTGGGCGAAGGATCCGCGGCTGGGGCCAGGAAGGACGGGCTGCGTCCTGGGCAGGAGGGCCTGGCAGCCCCTTCCCCCCTGTGCAGGGCCGGGTGGTGTCCCGAATCCCCCCAATGCAGGCCGTTGCCCCCGTCTTGCCCCCGGGGAGCGCCCCAGCCAGCCGCCAGGACAGCGGAGCATTTGCTACACTTTCCTAAGATTTGCGCCACTCTCTTTGCTGCTCACTCCGGCCCGGTTGCTATGAAGCCACGGACCGGCACCGGTCCACGGCCCAGGGGTTGGGGACCCCTGATCTATAAGGTCGAAGGGTGGAGGCCAAATTAGATTGTCATGGCTAATGTCATAAGAGTTGAAAGTTGCATTCTTTACAAAATGAAATCAATTGTTATAAACATTAAAAAAGAAAATGTTAATTTTGAGCAATATCCATGATTCAATTGCCAGTTGAAATGCACACTGATCCTAAAAAGATATATTATTTATTTTAAAAAAAAAATCTCTCTACAACAAATCTTCCAATAAATCTTAATTTTCTCAGCTTGAAAATGAAATGAAACCAACTGCATATTCAACAAACATGCCTTGGACCCCATCTGAAGCTTGAACATGTTTGTTTATTGTGGTCACAGCTCCCTGGAAACCAGGATACATTCAGGTCAAATTCAGTGTGACTTGTTTCTCAAGTCACAGGAGTTTGAAAAGGAAACAGGCTACTAAAAGTTACTCCTAACTGATCTCAAAATGCAACAGCAGACTTATACTTTGGAATGTGATGGAAATTTTGATTTCCCAGAAATATGTGGCTTCTTGCCAACTAAAATAAATTATCCAGTTCAATTATTTAGGCTGGCAAGGCATTGGTAATTAATATTACCTTCTGAAATTAATATTTTACAGTAGACTTTCTGGCAAAAAGCGTATCTGTTCCATGTTAGGAGCTGTTGGGCATAAGAAATCAGGAACCAGGGTTGTTCAAATGAGTTTATTCCATGCTAGCTCTCTACAAGAATCTGAACTACTAATGGTCAAGGCAAATTGGTGGTAGATAAGAGTCAGCTGAATTCTGTAAGGGTTGAACTTACATCTCTTGGGGGTTCAAAGGGACTCAAAACTGTTGATGCACTTGACCTCTTCTTTGGGCTCTGCCTGATCATCTCCTACAATAATACATATTACAGACATAACTACATCATGGCTCTGAGGGATGTGTGTATCTTTTTCTTGTGCCATATCCATCATCGGATGTTGGTGATCATGTTGGCAATCCTATTTTTGTCAACAGCCACATGAAAAATTGCAGCTGAGTTTTGCCCAAACCAGTCCCTTAGATTTTGAAGCCATGATGTTCTTCTTCTGCCTGGACCTCCTTTGCCTTCAATCTTTCCCTGGAGGATTAGGTGAAGGATGCCATATTTTTCCAGGTGTCGCATCACGTCTGAAATATTCTACCTTTTGCTTTTTAATGGCTTTGATGATTTCTCTTGGCTTCCCCAGGCGGCTTATCACCTCCTCATTTCTGATCTTGTCGATGTGTGTGTATGTTTGATTTTAAACTCAAAAACTGGAAAGACCATCACAAATGTAGGACTTAACTCCTACCCCACTGCTGTTGTCCCTTCCTTTTTATTTATGTCATGTCACTTCAACAATGAATTACTGGGCCAGAAAGTTTCTTACTTCTATCTCTCATTTGTAAAAAAATCTAAACTTTTTAACTGGAGCACAAAAAAGCAATTTTTAAAAAAGAAATGTGTCTATTATTATTAAATTTAAAAAAAACTTGTGTGAGCAAACAAATAAGGGTACAAGTAAAGAAATAGAATTTATAAATTTCATAAATTGTTTCTGGTGCAAATAATGAGTGCCACACATTAAACTCCAGTTCAGCTAATTCACATGCTTATAAACAAGAATCTAGTTATCTAACAGTCAACAATAAATTGGTGCTAGGTAAGAGTTAAAATTCAAGAGAGGATGGACTTAGATTATTTGTGGCAATTTAACAATTATAGGCTGTTCACTCTCTTGACTCTGCCCTCAGGCTCTGCCTGTCCTTTTACAAATTGATTGTAAACAATTGAGTATATTGTATCACTTTTGAAAGATTAAAAATGGCTATTAAGCTCTAAATAGAATGTAAATCTCAGGAAAAGGATTGAGAAAACATAAATAAATAAGATTGTGATCTATGATTATGAATGATCATAAATTCTACCCCATACTAGTAGAAGTCTCTTTTGATTTAAAACAAAACAAAGCAAACTATGAATTTGAAGTACTAAGACTCAACTTCTTAATGTGGTACAAATCCATATATAATAATAATAATAATAATAAAATAATAAAATTTAATTTGTTGACCGCTCCCTCTCCCCGAAGGGACTCGGAGCGGTGCACAGGGCAAATAAAACAATAAATACACACATATAATTAAAAACAAATTAAACCTTATCCCTGCGCTAAAAATCCAGTTAAAAAAATTGCTAAAATCCCCATCTAAAATTTCTAGCAACCCCATCGAAGAGAGACTACCCTAGGCCGGCCAAGCAGAACAGATGTGTTTTTAGTTTTAGACGGAAGGAGCGGAGGTCCGTGGTTGTTCTAATGTCGGGGGGAAGGTCGTTCCAGAGGACTGGGCCCGCCACAGAGAGAGCCCTTCCCCTGGGCGTCGCCCGCTGACAAGGTCTAGTGGACGGCACCCGGAGAAGTCCCTCTCTGTGGGAGCGAATCGGCCGTGTGGATGTATGAGGCAGGATCCGATCCTGCAGATAGCTAGGTCCCGAGCCATGGAGCGCTTTAAAGATGATAACTAGAACCTTGAAGTGCACCCGGAAGACGACAGGCAGCCAGTGCAGCTCGCGCAAGAGCGGTGTTACGTGGGTAAACCTTGCGGTTCCCATAATTGCTCGCGCGGCTGCATTCTGGACCAGCTGAAGTCTCCGAGTGCACCTCAAGGGGAGCCCCATGTAGAGAGAGTTACAATAGTCCAGTCGGGATGTCACGAGAGCATGAGTGACTGTGCGAAGGGCGTCCCGATCCAATAGGGGGCGCAACTGGCGAACCAGGCGAACCTGGTAGAACGCCCTCCTGGCCACGGCTGTCACTTGATCTTCCATGGACAGCCGGGCATCCAGGAGGACACCCAAGTTGCGCGCCCCATCCACTGGGGCAAGATGTTCGCCCCCAATGGCCAGCGATCGAGTCAGCATTATATAATTTTGCATAATATAATTTTGCAATGTTAGAAGTGGATTCCGAATGGAGTTAAAGTTTCTGTTAGATTTGCTTTAATTTATCTGCCCGCTCTAAGTTCCACTTTCTGGACCCAAGCGAGAGAAATGAAAATGCAGACTTATCTGATGAGTGTTTACTCAAAATAAATGACCAGCACACAGAATTGCAAACTAAAAGGATTAGTCCAATGGGGGGGGGGGGGGGGGGGAAAGATGATAGCTTTTGGTTTTGCTCTAATATGGCATTCCAATGGAGATTAATATGCGTGACCCAAAAGACTGCAAATTTGAGGGTGGGTTACTATCCTCACTTGTCATTTTTAATATCTTTATTTAGCATCCTTTTTTTAAGTGTTAACTAATTTTGAAGGAGAATCCAGAATTCCTGGTTATTATTTCATGTGATAATTAGGAGAAAGTTGCATTCAAATAATTTAAAACAAATAATTTAAATAAATGGAGACTACAAATGCTAAGGAATGGTCAGCTACTGATAAGTAGAAAACAATTACGTACATTTCTGCAAACTTACAGCTTCCGGCTTGTAGGAAAAATATCTAAGCTATATATTTTGTTTTTTGATATACAAGAATTATTATGGTGCGACTTGAAAACATGGCATCAATTAACTTTTGCTTTCTAGGCAATGACACACTTAGTACAATGACTGATGACAAATTGCAAAGGCTATTAAACCCTTAGGGATTTTAAAATTTTCTCCCACCCCTTACTTACTTTAATTATTTATTTTGGAACTGAAAAAGAATAAATTGACCCGTCAACAGTAAAGGTAGAAGCACTCAAGAAAAGTGCTTAGAAAAAAAATATTCAAATGGTGTGATGTGCGATACAAAGATAAGGATCGTGCAAACACACGGCATTTGCTGTAATGCTCTATGCATGTGAAAGTTGGACTTTGAATAGGAAGAGTATTGACATATTTGAACGTTGGTGTTGGAGACAATCATGGACTCCCGAGATAACCAAGAAAACAAACCAATGGGCTCAATTTCAATTCAATTTCAATTTAATATTTGTAAACCGCTCCCTCTCCCCATAGGGACTCGGGGCGGTGCGCAGGAAGAATAAAAAACACAATAAATATATACAAACATGTATATTTAAACAAATTAAACCCAAACATAAAAAACAAATTAAACCTAAACCTGTGCTAAAATTCCCCATTAAAACTAAGCTATACTAAAAAAACTTCCCAATAAAACCCCAGAGACAGAGAGACTATCCTAGGCCGGCCAGACAGAAAGATGTGTTTTTAATTTAAGACGGAAGGAGCGGAGGTCCGTGGTCGTCCTGATGTCGGGGGGAAGGTTGTTCCAGAGGGCCGGGCCCACCACAGAGAGAGCCCTTCCCCTGGGCGTCGCCCGCTGACAAAGTCTAGTGGACGGCACCCGGAGAAGTCCCTCTCTGTGGGAGCGAATCGGCCGGGAGGATGTATGAGGCAGGATCCGATCCCGCAGATAGCTAGGTCCCGAGCCATGAAACAACTCAACCCAAAGAACTGAAGAAGCCTCTTGGATGAGAAGTGAAATATTTTCAAAGGAAAAAAAACCAAAACAGGAAAGTCCAGTTGCCTTTTGGATAAGCACCTCTGAGATAACCATGACCTGGATGATTGAGAATCTCCACAGACAAAATCAACGCGAAATTCTCACTTAAGGCTCAAAAGACCAGGCTAAGATTATCCTATTTCAGACGCACGATGTAAAGAGCCAGCTGACTGGAAAAGGCTCTAATGCTGAGAAAGGTGGAAGGAAACAGAAGAAAAAGGAGGATCAGCAGTAAGGTGGATAGATTAAGACACAATGGTGATCTGTACACCATTGGAAGAACTGAAAGAAAGGTTAGAGGTATATATTCATGAAGATAGTCTATATCAGGGGTGGCGAACTGTGGCTGTTTTATGACTCATGGACTTCACTACCCAGAATTCCTGAGCCAGCATGGCTGGCTCAGGAATTCTGGGTATTGCAGTCCATGAGTCATAAAAGAGCCACAGTTCGCCACCCCTGGTCTATATGGTCACTAGGAGTTGAAAATGATTTCAATGTCTGTCTGTCTGTCTGTCTGTCTGTCTGTCTGTCTGTCTGTCTGTCTGTCTGTCTGTCTGTCTGTCTATCTATCTATCTATCTATCTATCTATCTATCATCTATCTATCTATCTATCTATCTATCTATCTATCTATCTATCTATCATCCATCCATCACCTATTCATCTATCTACCCCGTTTCCCCGAAAATAAGACCTCCCTGGATAATAAGCCCAATTGGGTTTTTGAGCTCATGTGCTAAAATAAGCCCTCTCCCGAAAATATTGCAGCCATGAGGTGACCACACTCTCCATCTCCTGCACCTCAAAAATAGTAAGACCTCCCCGAAAATAAGGCCAAGCACTTATTTTGGGCATCAAAAGAAAATAATACCCTTATTTTGGGGGGGGACACGGTATCCATCCATCCATCCATCCATCCATTCATCCATCCATCCATCCATCCATCCATCCATCCATCCATCCATCCATCCATCTATCTATCTATCTATCTATCTAACATCTCTATTTATGTATCATATATATTCATCATATCTATCATCTATCATCCATCCATCCATCTACCTACCTACCTACCTACCTATCTATCTGATGTAGTTGTTCCAGTGATCACAACTGTGATTTTCATCTACTCACAAATTTCTCACAAATGAAGAAAACATAAATAAAATGCCATCGTGACTGCTACCTACAAATGCCTCCAACTGGAGTCATTTCAACGTGGTTTAATTTATTCTAGATGAACAATGACATTCATCAAACATGCAATTTGATGGGTTTATGGAATAAATAAAATATTAACTAGCGTGGAAATCCATTCTGATTACGCTATTTGACGTTCCCGTATGTGTTACAAGTAATCAGAAATCCCCAAAGGAACCTTCCACTTGTGTCTTTTTTTAAAAAGAAAATATCGTTCAGCAAATTACTTAACTGTTCAATATGCTGTCCCCACCCTAGCACTGATGTTAAGAATTTACATAGATGCCTGTGCAGGTGAACAATGGGACAGGTCAGAAGGGAACAATCTGCACTGCGTGAGACAGAAATCAGAGGAAGCTAAGCTTGATTCTCATTCTCAGCTGAGGCATCATTTGGGGCCACAGATGTTCTCACTGGGGAAGACCCTTCCAACTGAAAGTGCTTGTAGAAGCAGTCTCGGAAACCAAAGTCACAGGCAGTGGTTTGCTGTCTTGCTGTCTTTCCGATGAGAAACTTCAGCACAGTCATATGCATCGTACCTTGGACAGCATACCTGTCCAAACCAAGCATGCCTCTTTTTTCTTCTTCTTTCAGAAAAGCCAAACTTGTCACCTATGATTCTGGGCCTCTGAATTGTATCCAGAGTTGTTTTAGTAGAAAGTAGAAAACGCACTGTTCTGATTTCATTGCATCGATTGTGGAATCTAATTTCCCAAACTACTGGATCTGTGATCATTTCCACCAAAGGTGCTAAGGCAGGGGTGTCAAACTCAAGGCCCAGGGGCCGGATTCGACCCACAGGGTGCTTAGATCTGGCCGTGGGGCTGCCCTGGGAATAGCAAAGGACTGGCCTGCGGTGCTTCTACCAGCAAAAATGGCCTCCTGCAACCCTCTGCTAGTGAAAACGGAGCTCGTGGGCCATTTTAGCTGGCACAGCGCTTGGTCCGCCACAGGCAGCCCCGACATGAGTGATGTGGAGCTGGCCATGCCCAACCTGCCCCCCGCAACCAAGGTTGAACACAATCCTGATGTGTCTCTCAACAAAGAGACCTAGCTATTTGCGGGATCGGATCCTGCCTCATACATCCACACGGCCGATTCGCTCCCACAGAGAGGGACTTCTCCGGGTGCCGTCCACTAGACTTTGTCAGCGGGCGACGCCCAGGGGAAGGGCTCTCTCTGTGGCGGGCCCAGCCCTCTGGAACGACCTTCCCCCCGACATTAGAACAACCACGGACCTCCGCTCCTTCCGTCTAAAACTAAAAACATATCTGTTCTGCTTGGCCAGCCTAGGGTAATCTCTCTTCGATGGGGTTAGTAATTTTAGATGGGGATTTTAGTAATTTTTAACTGGGAATTTTTAGCGCAGGGATAATATTTAATCTGTTTTTAATTATGTGTGTGTATTTATTGTTTTATTTGCCCTGTGCACCGCTCTGAGTCCCTTCGGGGAGAGGGAGCGGTCAACAAATTAAATTTATTATATTATTATTATTAAAATGTGTTTCAAGGTGTTAGTAACAACCTTTAAAGCGCTCCATGGCAAGGGACCTAGGTATTTGCAAGACCGCCTCCTACCACATACCTCCCTCCGACCAGTCCACTCCCACAGAGAGTCAATGTCGGTTGGCGACCCCTATGGGGAGAGCCTTCTCTGTGGCAGCTCCTGCCCTCTGGAATGACCTACCCCCTGACCTACGCACAACCACGGACCTGCGCCTTTTTCGCCAAGCCCTGAAAACGCATCTATTTCGTGCGGCCGGCCTGGCGTAGTTTTAATTTGTTTTATTAGGGTTTTATAATGGTATTTTAGAGCAGGCTAATTTGTTTAATTTGGTTTTAGAACTTTTAGCATATTTATTGGATTATTGGATGTTTTATTGTGGCTTTTTATTATCGCCTGTTCACCGCCCTGAGTCCCGCAAGGGAGATAGAGCGGTATATAAATGTAATTAATTAATTAAATAAATAAATAAATAAATAAATAAATAAATAAAAATTGAGTTTGACACCCCTGTGTTAGTGTGTTCCAGCGTTTCTAACAATCTTTTCTAAGAGTATGTTTACCAGAAACGCAACACATTTATGGACAGGATTAGATTAGATTAGATTTATTTAATTTATATACCGCTCCCTTTCCCAAAAAGGGACTCGGAGCAGTGCACAGGAAATTAAAAAAGCATATAAAAACAAGACAACATACAAAATTTAAAATCAAATTAAATTATTAACCCTGTGCTAAAATTTACAATAAATTAAAACTATTACCCTTAAAAACCAATTAAAACAATTTGATGTCACGCTAAAGGCTAGGTAGAGTTAGGCCAGGCCGGCCTGTTGGAAAAAGCAGGTCTTGAGTTTCAGATGGAAAGAACGGATTGCACCACATCACCCCGTAGACGGAGAAAAAGAAATGATTCCTCCAGCAGATCCCAGATCTGCTCCCTTCTTTTGAAGCAAGACCTTCATTGAAGAATGACAAAGGCACTTTGGTGCCTGAGGATGGGTGAGATTAAAAAAAAAAGTACTATTATCATTATGCAAGCAGGATGGTTGTGATATAAATGAACTTTAACATGTAAAATAAGCTGGGTTTCATATTTGCTGCCATAAAATAATTTCTAACGGCTGCCTTACTTTAAAAGAGGAGCGGGCCTTCGAACAGAAGCCAGCTTTCCATATTGCAAACCTTAATTTTGCCAACCCAAAGAGGGAGTATAAGCTTAAAGGCCTGAATTTAACAAACCTAATTATCAAGGCTTAATTAGTACCAAGGGTAAAGCTTCATGGAACACCTGCAGACTTAATTTATGTCCTGACAGAGAGGAACAAGTGTTAATGGGCTGTATTTATGTTAATACCTGAACCTTAGAAAACCAGTGGGATAGCTCTGTCTTATGTTGCAAGTTACAGGACAATCTTAAAAGTTTCATCGCCTTAATTTAAAAATAACTCCTTGGATTTCTTTCTTTGTTTCCTTTCTTGGAGAGGATGAGTAGAGATCTCATTTGCAAATGAGTAGCAATAAAGTAAGTGCTATTGTTGATCTGTTCAACAATTAATGCCTTCTTTATCTTCCAGGGTAAAACAGAAAAAAATAATGTTGATGTACTTGCTCTCCATCAACAGATGTGTCATCTGTGGCCCAGTGGTGGAATTCAAACTTTTTTTTACTACTAGTCCTGTTTGAATTTCGGCTTGGTGGGCATGGCAGGGGAAGGATACTGCAAAATCCCCATTCCTTCCCAATCAGCTGGGACTCGGGAGGCAGAGAATAGGTGGTATTTACCGGTTCTCCAAACTACTCAACATTTCTGCTACTGGTTCTCCAGAACTGGTCAGAACCTGCTAAATACCACCTCTGATGTGGCTCCATAGTGGCCCCACAGCTACAGGTTGGACTTCCCAGCTACCTTATCCTAACAAATAGTAAAGCACATAAAACATAGCATAATAGGACTGGTAGGCTCTTTGGAGATCTTCTAGCCCAATCCACTGCTCGAGCAGGAGACAATTCTGGACAAATGGCTGTAGAGTCTCTTTTTGGAAACCTCCAGTGATGGAGCATCCAAAATTTCTGGAGGCAAGCCATTCCATTGATTCATTGTTCTCACTGTCAAGAAATGTCTCCCTAGTTCTAGGTTGGATCTCTCTGTAACGATCTTCCACCCATTCTTTCTGATGCTGGTGCTCCTGGTCCTGCTCATAGGTGCTTTGTAGAATAAAGTGCTACTCAAGTGCTGGAAGGCCACTATCTTGTTACCCCTAGTACAATACAATAGCAGAGTTGGAAGGGACCTTGTAGGTCTTCTAGTCCAACCCCCTGCGTGGGCAGGAACCTTATACCATTTCAGACAAATGGCTATCTAACATCTTCTGAAAGACTTCCAGGGTTGGGGCATTCACAACTTCTGGAGGCAAGCTGTTCCAGAGGTTAATTGTTCTAACTGTCAGGAAATTTCTCCTTAGTTCTAAGTTGCTTCTCTCCTTGATTAGTTTCCACCCATTGCTTCTTTTCCTGCCCCCGGGTGCCTTGGAGAATAGTTGGACTCCCTCTTCTTTGTGGCACCCTCTGAGATATCGGAACACTGCTATCATGTCTCCCCTGGTCCTTCTCTTCATCAAACTAGACATACCCAGCTCCTGCAACCGTTCTTCATATGTTTTAGCCTCCAGTTCTCTAATCATCTTGGTTGCTCTTCTCTGCACTCTTTCCAGAGTCTCCACATCTTTTCTACATCGTGACAACCAAAACTGTATGCAGTATTCCTTCTCTTTGTTAGACTATACATATCTACTTCACTCAATCTATCATCATAAGGTTTAGCTTTCAGGCTTATCATCCTTGATGTTCTTCTCTGCACCCTTTCTAGTGTCACAACATCTTTTTGGTGGAGGGGGATATTGTGGTAATTTGAACTGGACACAGCATTTCAAGTGTAGTCTCACCAATGCAGTATTATTAGTGATTAGTATTACCCAGTAATTGCCTTTAAACAGTACTTTGCTACACAAGTTGTATGTCTGCTGAACACTACTAGGGTGATGGTTAAGCCAATGAAATATCTCAGCCTTTTCATATTTAAGATATGAAGAGGGAGTCAAACTATTCTCCAAGGCACCTGGGGGCAGGACAAGAAGCAATGGATGGAAACTAATACAATACAATACAATACAATAGCAGAGTTGGAAGGGACCTTGTAGGTCTTCTAGTCCAACCCCCTGCGTGGGCAGGATCAAGGAGAGAAGCAACTTAGAACTATGGAGAAATTTCCTGACAGTTAGAACACTTAACCTCTGGAACAGAAGTTGCCTCCAGAAGTCGTGAATGCCCCAACCCTGGAAGTCTTTAAGAAGATGTTGGATAGCCATTTGTCTGAAATGGTATAAGGCTTCCTGCCCACGCAGGGGGTTGGACTAGAAGACCTACAAGGTCCCTTCCAACTCTGCTATTGTATTGTATTGTAAGATGGCAAAACTGAAACAAAACATCGACATTTTCGTAAACCTCCTTCTACAGCTTCCCATAAACTAAGACTCGTCTTGACTGATGGGAAGAGTATGGTTAGGCCACAACTGCTGAGGAGTGTAGAATTTCACTGATAAAAGAGTTTCATTTTGTTCGGAAACCAGCATTTCAGAACAATTTGTGCCGGGTGTGAAATTGGCATACAAGTTGACAAAATGGAAACAAGTCCCATTCTGAGAATTATGATATAAATTCCGGATATTGTTTAGTCATAAACTTTTCATCAACACCGATGGTGTGAAAAAAAAAGAAGAAGTTTCGGTACAAATACAAACAACTTTCATGATTCGTGTGATTCGTGCTTTTGACTTAAAAGATTAGTGCATATGTGTTTTGATCCTTTTATTCCTCTGTATTGGTAACTTCTGGTTGTCAAAATAGTTTCTCCACAAGAAAGGATCAATATCCAGATATGACTAGTTTTGAAACCTGTTAGCTGGTCTATTGCCTTTGAAGAGAAAAATGAAGGCTATTCAGTATAAACAGGGAAACCAATTGATAGATAAAGCAACAAGTTATAAATAGATAGTTCAAAAAGATACTTTAATTAATTCCTTAGCAAGAATGTATTCACTCTTTGTAATATAGAGTCATCTTTACTGGAAACCTATTTGCTACTCTCTTGGAAATCCTTTGGTGTTTTGGTTCAGCAGTTTCATTTACTTTATGTTCATATTTCTTATAGGAAGAATGGAGAAAGAGAAAAGGGGATTTATGTGTCTTTCATTCTCATTTTTTTTCACAGTTTCTATATTCTTCAACTATATTCCTACCATCATTTCTAGCTGAGAAAAGAACTCCTGCAGGTTAAACCCATCCATGACTCTTAAACTACAAGAACTAAGGAAGGCAGATTATGAAATACATAAATAACAAGAATGAAATGTAAAAATGGGGCAACAACCTTCACGTTAATATTTCTCAGCAATTTTCTTCTATGAAACATTTCTGGAGGGGAATCAAATGCAGACTGTGAATTATGCAATTAGTTATATTCACGTATAATCTCACACACACCCTTACACTTAGCTTGCCTCTGGAAGTTGTGGGAGCTTCATCACTGGAGGCTTTCAAGAAGAGATTGGACTGCCATTTGTCGGAAATGGTGTTGGGTCTCCTGCTTGGGCGGGGTTGGACTAGATGACCTATAAGGTACCTTCCAATTCTGTTAATCTATTGATCCACAGAGCTTTGGGGCTGTATTGTGATTGTAAGTCAAACTATCTGTATTACTTTTGAATCAGTGTTGGTTCTTGGTGAATGCATGGAGTTTTTTAGGGGGGCAGGATTTTGGAATTGGTTTGCATTGCCTCCTTCTCACGGAGGAGAGAGATTATCCCAAGGTCACCCAGTTGGCTTTGTATCTCAAATGGGATGATAAATCACAATCTCTCACTTTGTACTCTGATACTTTAACCACTAGAGCAGAGGTTCCCAAACTTGGCAACTTTAAGACTTGTGGACTTCAACTCCCAGAATTCTTCAGCCAGAGTTGAGGATTCCCTATAGCTGGAGAATTCTGGGAGTTGAAGTCCACAAGTCTTAAAGTTGCCAAGTTTGAGAACCTCTGCACTAGAGCAAGGTATCCAACCATGGCAACTTTAAGAGTTCTGGGACTTCAACTCCCAGAATTCCCCAGCCATAGGGAATCCTCAACTCTTAAAGCCACCAGCTTGGACACCCCAGCTCTGGACCAAACTGGCTCTCATATGTATTTTATTTTAGATTTAATGTGGTACATTTGGTTTCCCTTCTCTAAATTATGTTGCGTGTAGTCAGCCAATTTTACCATGCTGTACTTAAACATTAAGCAAATCTCAGTTAGAGTCTTGCCTGAATCTGTGATTGATTTGACTCATGTTCTAAATATACTTTTAGGATTTGTGAACTAGGGCTGGGGTTACGATTACAGGAATTATAACAAGTGTGTGCACTTACACACACACACACACACACACACACACACACACACACACACACACACACACCAAGAAACACATCTAGATCCTGGCTGCTGAGATTAGTTTACTTAAGCCAAAATGCCAATACATGCCTGACTAATCGCCTCAAGCAAGTCAACCCCTTTGCTCTGAAATAGTTATTGCTCTTTTATAACAGGATTTTATAATGCTTGAGAAACTAGTGGGCAGCTTGTTAACCATAACAGCTGAATCATAAAATGCACTGGAGGATTTCTGAAACTGATTTATCTTATCTATTAGATAGGTATGACTGGCCTTTACATCTAAATATATCTTCTTTAAGCCATATATTATTATTCAGTGCACTACCTCAGAGATCAAGCTAGATCGGGTCCACGTTTACTTGGAAGTAACTATATTGCACAGGGTGGGGAGGATTACACTGGCTTGAAGGGAAAACTCCTTCCAGGAACTGCTTGCCAAGGCAGATCTGCCAAAAAAAAATTTAGTTGATTGTTCAATCGGAGTTGGACACCACGAGAATATGCCGCTCAGAGTACATTTGCATACGTGACTCCTTGACCAGAGATGCCCTTGCTTTAGCTAACTATGGCTATGAGTAGAAAGAATAACCAAAAAACCCCATATCTCCTAGAATAAGGAAGTCGGTTTCAGAGTGTGTCTCACTGATTTTGGCCAAAGCACAAAACTGCATCTCACTTATTTTGGTCATGCCATAGAGGGGGATTCACTAGAGAAAGCAGAGTTGGCGGTAAAAGGAAACCAGGATTATTATTATTATTTATTAAATTTTTATACCGCCCTTCTCCCTTCCGGGACTCAGGGCGGTGTGCAGGCACTAATAAAAGGCAATGTAAAACATAAAATACAGTTAGAAGTCTATTAAATAGCTAGCCTGACTAAAATCCTGTTAAAACCCTTACTAAAACAATTTAAAAACTACGCCAGGCCGGCCACACGAAACAAATGGGTCTTCAAGGCCCGACGGAACTGGCGCAGGTCCGTGATTGTCCGTAGGGCAGGGGGCAGGTCATTCCAGAGGGCAGCAGCTGCCACAGAGAAGGCTCTCCCCCTAGGGGTCGTCAGCCGGCATTGCCTGGCCGACGGAACCCTGAGGAGGCCCTCTCTGTGGGAACGGACTGGACGGTGGGAGGTATTTGGTAGCAGGAGGCGGATGACAAACAACATGATGGCAGGAGACCATCAAAGCGGACACCAGCCAGAACAACTCAAAAAAGGAGTGCAAGATTGGAAGAGATGGAAAGACTTGGTCCCTGGAATTGCCAAGAGTTGGACACCACTGAATGGATAACATCACTATCCTCCCCCTCTTCTTCGTCCTCTTCCTCCTCCTCTTCCTCACCATCATCATCATCTGCATCCTGATGATGTAAAGACTGCAATGAATCTTTCCCTTACTGCATATGCAACCTACAGTTTCTTAACTTGAAATAAACTTTGTTGAATTCTATGGCTAAGATAAAATTTATATGTTAGGGTTCATTTGGACCCCTTGGTTTAATCAAATGGGGCATCAGCTGAACAGGCGTATCAGTTTAAGAGGCCAAAAGCTACATTCAACCACCACTAGGGAGAAGAAAGGCTCAGCCTTTCCATTTCAGGTCTTGGTAGATTGAGCTTTCAACTGGACTCTTATCTGGCCTTTGGGATTCCATGTTGTACATTGTGGAAAGCCAAACACACAAACAAACATCCATTTGCAAGGAAGCACATCTGTATAAATAGGGGACTTTCTAAGATTTAAGTAGCAAATTAGGATTGCTACAGCTCAACTTTGGGAGAAGTCAAGGGATGTTGGATATTTATGGCCCATTCAGGACAAGAACAACTTTTGCCATAGCCCATAAGATTCCTGATAACATGTCTGCTTCTTGAAATCTGGGCTTTAGACCAGATTGAAAATAGGCTGCTGCCTTTTTTCCTTGAAAATGGTCGTTTGTTAGGGCGGTTTATGCATCTTTGATTCTTGGATTCAATCAGAACATTGCCACTGGCTGGTTCTCTGTGAATTAAATTGGATTTTACAACTCTTCGAACAAAGTTTGCATCGCTGTAATTAGTGACCGAATCAGTTTACATTCTTCACGGGTCTGAGCCAAGCTGAAAAACTATGATTTTTGTTTCTCAATGGAAATCTATGACCAGAACATGTACTGGTCTCTTCCTTTTCTATCATCATAATGGCCTCGAGGCCATTTCATCCACAAAATGACCAGCAAATTGGTCATAGTGGGTCATTAACCACTGAATCCACTGAACCTTATAGCCTACGCCAAGAAGGCCATTAACCACTCTGAAGACTTCTGTTGGATGACCTTGGTAAGATCACCTTTGGAACGTATGGAATAACATATATTTCGCCTGCTGAAGTTGCCAGTTTCAATTGCTAACTTCCCCAAGTGGAGCTTAAAAAAAAACCCCTGTCTGCTATAGTATAAATCTGCTGTGTTAAATGATATATTAGATAGATTGTGGTGCACTTGATGGCAGTTTCCTGATTTTCTTTGCAATGAGATCACAAACGGTCCTAATCTGTACCTATGTTTGTTCATGAGAACATGTCATCATTCTTACAACCTTAGAGTACTAAGGTGACAACATGGGCAATTGTACTGTGGTTCAGCTCATATCTAAGCAAAGATGATCTCAGTGTTAAGGTAAAAGTTCCCCTCGCACACATGTGCTAGTCGTTCCCAACTCTAGATCTCAGTGTTAGTATGGACTGAACCTGTAGTAAACTCTTCTAAAGACTTCAATCAAAACAAACAACTGAATATATTCACTTCCCTTGCAGTGGCTGCCTGAAACTCAAACTTGATCTATCCCTGGTAAATACCGGAATATCCTGTCTGCTGTCTGGAAGAGGAATTAGTATTGCTCCAGGATCAGGTATCAGTTGCCAGCTGTTGAGGAAGAACTCGAGGTCACCACCTCTCCGAGATAGGACATAGCGGGGTAGCATGATAATATACTGCTTTTCCCCCCCATAATCCAAGAAAGTAAGAGTAACTATTTTTGCTGGAACAAAAACTAAATGTCTGTCTGAATTCAAGATCGTGATTTGTCTGGCAATGTAACAAGGTAACATTTGGTCAACCTATTCCTTCAATGCAAATTGATGCTTACCCTCTGACTTCGTTGGTAGGCTTGTAGCTGAGTTCCTACCAGACCTTGTGAAAGTCTCTTGTACACCCAAAATGTGCACTGGGATGTTAGCACTAGGATCTCTTTTTCTTGATTACTATTTTAAAGAAGTCTGTTGCAACCAAATTCAGGGAATCCAGCTTGTCGATCAGAAAGGTCGGCTGTTCTGCAGTTTGAATCCCTAGCGCCGCGTAATAGAGTGAGCTCCCATTACTTGTCTCAGCTTCTGTCAACCTAGCAGTTCGAAAGCACATAAAAATGCAAGTGGAAAAATAGGAACCATCTTTGGTGGGAAGGTAACAACGTTCTGTGTGCCTTCAGCATTGAGTCATGCCGGCCACATGACCATGGAGACGTCTTCGGACAACACTGGCTCTTCGGCTTTGAAACGGAGATGAGCACCGCCCCCTAGAGTCAGGAACGACTAGCACATATGTGCAAGGGGAACCTTTACGTATGCAATCAGTAAGCAACTGTTCACTAATGTCAGGTCTGGAAGCCATCTTTTGCGTTGGGCCTTCAGGCCTGCCAATCTCTCTCATTTAGATTTCTCGTGCTATTCTTTCTTTTAGTTTACAATATTTAAGAGCCATCCCAAACTACAATTACAACCCCAAAATACTCAACTCTTGTGGAGTGGCCAACAATAACTCCAATCATGGTCACTGATAATGATAATAAACTACCTACAGGGATCATAACCAGGGTACAAATACAGTACTGTTCCTCAGTGAACTACAATCGATTCATGAAACTGGTTGGGATCAGTTTCTGTTTCCCCACAATCAGCATTTAGACCAAATGCACATCCAATGTGCTCTGCTATATTTACTAACCAGTTCTTTTGCAGGATTTAGAGGACACCCATGAAATCCAAGGCAAGCCCAATGTCTCATTTTCACGACCATCCAAGAATTCCTGCTCAGGGATCCTCACTGTACTAAAGGCAGAAACTAAGTTATTTTGTGAGTGATTCAATGCATGCATAGAAATGCTGTCAATAAACTCTAGTGTGTTCTCAGGTCAAATTCTTGAACTGGGATGTGGAACCTTCAGGGAGTAAATTTCATTTTGACACAAGCAAGGAGCAGAGCTCCCCAAAATGTCTCTACAGAGCATTGGATTTTAAGCCGAGATCCATCAGATCTTTGACGTGTCTCTCCTACTTGAAATTGATGAGTTTCTGTGTCAACACCCTCCATTAGCCATCTTTCATGCTCTGGAGGCCCTTCTTGGCCAATTTAACAAAGAAGGATGCTCTACAAAAGAGACAAGTTATCTGCTAATGACAGGCAATGGTTCAATATTTTATGCCACCTTAAAAAAGTTTTCAGTAACTGAAGGTGTTCTCACATTAATTCTTTGCATCAATTATTGACAGGGAATTTAATTTAAAGGCAAGTAGTCAGTAACCTAGGGGTACTCTTTTAAATAATTTATAATTGCTGCATAGGTGTAATCATATTGCTATTGATTAAGATCCACTCGCTTCTATCCGGCCCACGTTCCTTATGCTAATTAATTTAAGTGATATCACCCTTTTAACACTGTATTTCTTGGTAAGAGGAACTCATTATAAAAATAATTTAATAAAGGCCATCTTTTACAAGTTCATTTGATTAATACCTTGTGCGTCCATGGAGGGAGAGGGAGAGCGGATGAGGAAAATGTGAGTAAGAACACTAAGCTAGAAACAGAAAGCACATATAGACATTAAAGCACAGATGGCTTATTGCAGGGACCGCTTGTAAAGATCATAAGGTGGTATTTGTGCATGGATACATGGGTGCATAAATGCACCCCCCCCCCCAAAAAGTTTTTTTTCTGTTGAAACATTTTCTATATGTGACTCCCTTGTACCGTCATCATTTAGAATATGAATTTTATTTATGCTACTAGGCTGGATACAAAAACCAAGAAAAGCAGAAGACATTTTAATTCTAAAGACATCTCCATATAAAAGACATTTAGGGGCTGCAGTAAAAGTATCCATACATACTATGGAACTGATGGTATCATACCCAAGCAACTATCAAAAGTAGTTACAACCAAGGGTAAAACAAATGTCAACAATTTTGCACACATAAACACATATTTCCACATCTAAGCAGCCAAGAGATACTTTTCTTGACCTTTAAAGAAGACTTTGAATTAATTCTATACGCCCCCCCAAAGGTGCTTTTTTTAAGAGGCAACTGGACTTTCTGGTTTTTCTTTGAAGATGTTTTGTTTCTCATCCAAGAAGCTTCTCATCCAAGAAGCTTCTCATCCAAGAAGCTTCTCAACCAAGAAGCTTTTCATCCAAGAAGCTTCTCAACTAAGAAGCTTTTCATCCAAGAAGCTTCTCAACCAAGAAGCTTCTCAACCAAGAAGCTTCTCATCCAAGAAGCTTCTCATCCAAGAAGCTTCTCATCCAAGAAGCTTCTCAACCAAGAAGCTTCTCATCCAAGAAGCTTCTCATCCAAGAAGCTTCTCAACCAAGAAGCTTCTCATCCAAGAAGCTTCTCATCCAAGAAGCTTCTCAACCAAGAAGCTTCTCATCCAAGAAGCTTCTCAACCAAGAAGCTTCTCATCCAAGAAGCTTCTCATCCAAGAAGCTTCTCTTCTCATCCAAGAAGCTTCTCATCCAAGAAGCTTCTCTTCTCATCCAAGAAGCTTCTCTTCTCATCCAAGAAGCTTCTCAACCAAGAAGCTTCTCAACCAAGAAGCTTCTCATCCAAGAAGCTTCTCTTCTCATCCAAGAAGCTTCTCTTCTCATCCAAGAAGCTTCTCTTCTCAACCAAGAAGCTTCTCAACCATGAAGCTTCTCAACCAAGAAGCTTCTCAACCAAGAAGCTTCTCATCCAAGAAGCTTCTCAACCAAGAAGCTTCTCATCCAAGAAGCTTCTCATCCAAGAAGCTTCTCATCCAAGAAGCTTCTCATCCAAGAAGCTTCTCAACCAAGAAGCTTCTCATCCAAGAAGCTTCTCATCCAAGAAGCTTCTCATCCAAGAAGCTTCTCATCCAAGAAGCTTCTCTTCTCATCCAAGAAGCTTCTCAACCAAGAAGCTTCTCAACCAAGAAGCTTCTCAATCAAGAAGCTTCTCATCCAAGAAGCTTCTCATCCAAGAAGCTTCTCAACCAAGAAGCTTCTCAACCAAGAAGCTTCTCATCCAAGAAGCTTCTCAACCAAGAAGCTTCTCATCCAAGAAGCTTCTCATCCAAGAAGCTTCTCATCCAAGAAGCTTCTCAACCAAGAAGCTTCTCATCCAAGAAGCTTCTCAACCAAGAAGCTTCTCAACCAAGAAGCTTCTCATCCAAGAAGCTTCTCAACCAAGAAGCTTCTCATCCAAGAAGCTTCTCAACCAAGAAGTGAAATGTCTTCAAAGGAAAAACAAGAAAGTCCAGTTGCCTCTTGAAAAAGCACCTTTGGGACAACCAGAACCTGGAAGACTGAGAATCTCCATAGAAGTTTACACCAAAAAGGATTGATACCAAAGAAGGAAATAAAAATCTCTACCATACACCCTGCCCTCTGTAACTCTAAGTACCTTCACTCTCTTGTTCCACCCCAACTCCAGATACAAAGGAGGGAAAAATTCTCATTTCATTTCTTGCAAGGCAGATATTACACACAGTACTTGACTTACAACCACAATCGAACCCGACATTTCTGCTGTTAAGTGAGATTCCCCCCATTTTTCAACTTGTCTTGCCACAATTGTTAAGTGTGAATCACTGCAATTGTTAAACTAGTAATCCTGCCGTTAAGTGATTCTGGCTTCCCCATTAATGTTGTCTGTCAGGAAGTCACAAAAGGTGATCACACGACCCCGGGATGCTGCAGCTGTCATAAATATGAAGCATTTGCTAAGCGTCTGAATTTTGACCACAGGGATGCAGCCATGGTTGCAACCATGAAAAGAAGGCATAAGGCAATTTTTTCAGAATCTTATGACTTTCACTTTGTAAGTATACTTTTAGGATTTGTGAACTAGGGCTGGGGTTACGATTAGAGGAATTATAACAGGTGTGTGCACTTACACACACACACACACACACACACACACACACACACACACACCAAGAAACACATCTAGATCCTGGCTGCTGAGATTAGTTTACTTAAGCCAAAATGCCAATACATGCCTGACTAATTGCCTCAATTACTAAATTATTTTTTGTAAGTCTAGGACAGGGGTCTGCAAAGTCGGCTCTTTTAAGACTGGTGGACTTCAACTCCCAGAATTCCCCAGCCAGCTATGCTGGCTGGGGAACTCTGGGAGTTGAAGTCCACCAGTCTTAAAAGAGCCGACTTTGCAGACCTCTGGTCTAGGAGTACCTATACTGAATGAAAGAATAATATAACAATGGCCACCAATATCCAAGCCAAAACGTACAACTTGGCCTTACTTTTTAAGGAAGGTAATAGACACTACTGATTACAATTAAACCCAATATTATCGGACCATACAGGATAAACTTTTCTGGGTTTTAAAACCGATTACTGATATCCTTCTGTTGTCCTTCAGTGTATACTGAGTTCCTAATTGCAGAGATCAAATCCTTTCTTTGAGCATAATACAGATGATGATGACAAATCTTTTCTGTATTGGTGCCAAGTTTATGGAAATTTCTTTTGGCACCATTTTGCACTCTCTGTTTTGTAGATGTCCCCCCGAGACTAGCTTTTCTCAGGCTGGCCTAAAGATAAAGATTCCCCTTGCACATATGTGCTAGTCGTTCCCGACTCCAGGGGGCACTGTTCATCTCCGCTTCAAAGCCAGCGCTGTCCCAAGATGTCTGTGATCGGCATGATTAAACGCTGAAAGAGCACGGAACGCTGTTACCTTCCCACCAAAGGTGGCTCCTATTTTTCTACTTGCGTTTTTTACATGCTTTCAAACTGCTAGGTTGGCAGGAGCTGGGACAAGTAACGGGAGCTCACTCCGTTACGTGGCACTAGGGATTCAAACCACCGAACTGCTGACCTTTCTGATCGATACAAGTGACAAGTAAAAAGAAGAGAAGGAGAAGGAGGCCCAAGATATAGATAGGAATGTGAAGGGTTAACTGCCCTGGGAAGAGAAGGAAAGAAAAATGGGGAAACAGCGAAGATGGAGGGGGTCAAAGGACAGGAAGAAGAGGGAAGAAGTAATGTTTGCACATTGCTAAGAGGGTTAATTTCATTAGGTCAGCAGACCATTGTATAGTAATTTGGGTAAATCGGCAAGCTAATCTTTCAAGGTGGAACACTTTCCAGCAACAACAGCTGCAATCATTTATCGGGTCTTCAACAAAGTCTCTATTCATCTCAGCTAACACCAGATGCATGATGTAAAACCAGATTGCTCACTGGAAGCCTTAAGAAGAAAGCCAGTGCTTAAGTATTGTGGACCCATTAGACAAAGCCAGGAATCACTGGAGAAGATCCTGAGATTGGCAGAGACCAAAGGCAGTAGAGCCACCTGGGTAAGCCAAGGGAAAGCATCAAAACCATTAAAAAAGCAAAATTTAGACTATTTTGGACATGTGATGCAGAAAGGTACGGCATACTTCACTTCATCTTCCAGGGAAAGAGTGAAGCCCCATGCGTGGGGATGCCATCACAAAAATGCTGCTAGATGCTTGTATCCTGAGTGTGTAACTCACAGCATTTGTGTGATGGCATCAACCTATACTGGCCATGACACTTCTGCGAGAAGGATGAAAGTGAAGCACCTATCCAGAGCAAGGAAAAACCATCTGTCGTGGTCTGTCAGCGGCCAGCAGAGCTAGCAGCAGAGTCGGAGAGTGAGGAGGTTGGGGAGGAAGGTGGGCCAGTCCTGGAATCTGAGGAAGGCTCTGATGAGGGCTCTGCGTCAGAGGCAGAGACGGGGCCAGAGACGTATGCCAGTTATCAGCTGCCATCGGAGTCAGACATCAGTGAGGCAGACGAACAGCTGGAGCCTGTTCCCAGTGTGTGCATGCACAGAGATACCAGATGAAGGGAAGAGCTAAAGAACAGGGGTCGACGGGAGTGAGGCCACAGATAAATGGCCTCTCCCAGAGGAAATAAAAGAGGAGCGAAAGGGGAATGGAGTTTGCAGGAGTCAATTAGTTTGCTTAATTGATTCCTGGCTTTCCGAGACTCCTTGCCAAGTTTTGCAGAGATCGGCCAGGCAGCTCTCCAAGCCAGAGAAGGTCTGTGACTGTAGATGCTCCCTTGAAAGACTTTGCTGGATGTGAATGAGCAGAATTCACAGTCAATTAATAAAAGGGGTTATTGTTGGGACAAGGACTTTGCTTCATCTCTTATTGTGATGCCAAAAGGTTTTTTGGAGAAAGGTGTCAAACCAGTTTAGTAACGCAAACTCTTTCTGACGCAGCTGTGCATGAATCTGGCCCATGCTTGACAATTTTCCGACAAAAGGCATAAAGACAGACCTGTGGGGGGTTCAGGCAGAAAGGGATAATTTGATACATGCAGTCAACACAGGGCTAAGCAGGACGCCTTGCCTCCAACCACGTCTATCTCTACCATCTATAACCAGTCAATTAACTTCTTGTACTTTGCTGAGGAAACCCTGACAGAATAATTAGACAGCTGTGCTGTGACTTTTCATGTCAGGACTAATAAAAGTAATGATCAACTTTCTTGATCGTTTACTTTTAAAATGCAATGACATTCTCTTGGAAACAGCATGAAGACAGAGGTAGAGCACAGTAAAATGTCATTTTGAACAGCCCTCTTCTGGCATCTGCATATTTAAGACTTCCTTCCTTCCTTCCTTCCTTCCTTCCTTCCTTCCTTCCTTCCTTCCTTCTTTCCTTTTCCAATCTCCTCTCTCTTAGTCCCTCCCTCCTTCTCCAATCGCCTTCCTTCCTTCCTTCCTTCCTTCCTTCCTTCCTTCCTTTTCCAATCTCGTCTCTTTTCCTCCCTCCCTCCTTCTCCAATCGCCCCTTCCTTCCTTCCTTCCTTCCCTTTTCCAATATCCTTCCTTCTTTCCTTTTTCAATCTCCTCTCTCTTCCTCCCTCCCTCCTTCTCCAATCGCCCCTTCCTTCCTTCCTTCCTTCCTTCCTTCCTTCCTTCCTTCCTTCCTTCCTTCCTTCCTTCCTTCCTTTTCCAATCGCCTCTCTTTTCCTCCCTCCCTCCTTCCTTCTCCAATCTCCTTCCTTCCCTCCTTATTTCCTTCCTTCTCCCTCCCTCCCTTCTTCCTTTCCTTGTAAATGGCATTGACACTACAACCAGAAAGTTCATTTTGTAAGGATGATTCATTAAGAAATAAAATATTCATGGTTGACAGCTTGAAGGATCGCCATACAGTTTTATTCTAATGCACCTGTCCTCTTTGTCAAGTCCAATATGGGATGTCATACCGCCAAAGTTTTATTTAGAAATTGTTTGTCAGAGTGAGCTTTCTAATGTGAATGAAAAATTCATCTCCTCATTAAGATGATTTTACATGAAATGTCTAGGATTTTCAATGAACACTGGGACATGAACCAATTACTGTTAAACACTTAAAGAGACCGTGCCTTTGCCCACTCAGCAAAACCCTTGCCGAAGAAGAAGGGAAAAAAATACAAAACCTTTATCCTGGGAAAAAGAAATCTCTGTAAAGAAAAAAGCAAAAGGAAGTTTAGTTTTGGAGAAAGAGAGAATAAGCTAAGCTCCATTTTTTAAATCGTTTCAAGAGTCATGCCCATGTTAATTTGGGATGAAATCCCAAGTTATACTTGGATAATGACATGAAGTTAATAAAATAAATGTGGGCTGAAAAAGGAATCTAAAAATAAATATTTATGGTGTGTGTGTGTGTGTGTGTGTGTGTGTGTGTGTGTGTTTCTAGTGGCTAGGGCACCATGCTAGAAAGCAGGAGAGTGTAGGTTCAAGTTTCTCCTTAGCCATGAAGGTCAGCTGGATGACCTTGGACAAAACACCAGGAGACAGTAAATTCTAGTCCTGCCTTAGCCATGAGAGCCAATTGGGTGATTTTGACCCAATCAACTGTCCCTCAGCGCAATTCATAAAAAATAATAAATAACATTTGTATTCCCCTACATACCATTCATATTTGATTCAAGATGGTTCTGACACTTTTTATAACTCTGCCAAGCAACTGCAGGTTTTAAAAAAAACCCAAACATCTGGCACAATTATTGCTGAGAATGATTGTGCTGCTGTTTCAATGATATTCTATGTATTCAGTGATTTATTTATTTTGTATAATTTTGTGGAATTAGTTCCAGCTCCTTATCTACTGCAGAATAAAGAAAGAATTGACGTTTTTCTATGATATTTTATTTTTAGTTCCGGAGTCTCTTTGTGATTAACACGGTGGCTCAGTGGCTAAGGCCTTGAGCTAGTCAATCAGAAAGGTCTGCAGTTCAGCGGTTCGAATCCCTAGCACCACCTAACGGAGTGAGCTCCCGTTACTTGTCCCAGCTTCTGCCAACCTAGCAGTTCGAAAGATGTAAAATGCAAGTAGAAAAACAGGAACCACCTTTGGTGGGAAGGAAACAGCGTTCCATGCGCCTTCAGCGTTTAGTCATGCCGGCCACATGACCAAGGAGACAACTTCGGACAGCGCTGGCTCTTTGGCTTTGAAACAGAGATGAGCGCCGCCCCCTAGAGTTGGCAATGACTAGCACATATGTGCATGGGGAACCTTTACTTTTTTAATGTCTGTATGTTAGTGGGAAAAGAACTAGAGGCAGGATTTATCTACTCTTTGCAAATTATGTGTTTGGTGAACAAAACATTTGCTATGATGAAGATGCATGGAAGTATATTTCCAGGCAGATGTTCTTTTTTAACTTGCAAAATGATGTAGAAATAGGATAGAGCCACCTGAAAACTGGGGGGGGAAAAATGAGGAGGACAGAAATGTACAAACTTGACACATTTGTCCGCCCTTAACAAAGACTCCCTGTTGTGCATTTTTGTCACATTAAACTATGGTTTGGTGCCATAGTCAAATACAACATTTCCTTTAAAGATTAATCACGCCGCCCTTGTAATTTAATGTTTCATATGTCTAATGAACACGGGGTGGGCAAATGACGGATTTCCCCCTTTCAGGATTTTTGCTAAATGTGCTGTATAACAAAGAAAAACAAAACATCACTACTAGAGTTTCCATTATTTTGGCCATAATTAGTTTCTCTGGGAAAACCATGAGGAATGGTTTCCCTTGGTTTTTTTTTTCTTCCCCACTTCACATTTTTTGCTGCTTGGATTGTGGTCACTGCTTAGCAAAAGGCTAAAAGAAAGAAGTATTTAGCAAAATGCATTTTATTTCTAAAAGAGCGTATTTTCTTACAAATCAATATTAATTTATCTGATTACTATTGCCGCTTAGAGCAAAAAGTCTATTTGCACTGAGCTGCCGGGAAAGATTTTAATCCAGACCAAAAAGTTACTCAAATATTTATAAGGTTGGATAACTTAGTAAATAAAATACTGATGGCAAGATACAAAAGTACCTTTGGAAAAAAAAAGAGAGAGAGAGAGAGAGAAAACATGAAATTTCAGAGGGTGTGTTAGACAAATGGGCATTTCTAACACAAATTTGTCTGCTATTCAGTTGTGGTACAAAGAGTAAGGAAAGAATTAAGAAAGAATTAAGAAAAAAAAACAACTTACATGCATCTTCCAAATCAAAGAAATTAAACAAGGTTTCATTTATTTCTAAACGTTAAGAAGTTGCTGGATAGCCATTTGTTTGAAATGGGTATAAGGCTCCTGCCTAGGCAGGGGGTTGGACTAGAAGACCTCCAAGGTCCCTTCCAACTCTGCTATTGTATTGTATAGGTGTCCTCACAATTCAGGTATAGTTAAACAATTTGGTCTAGGTTGGTTTAGGGGTCTGGAGGCTGAATCATATGATGAATGATTTCTGGACACCATGATACAAAAAATGATGTTGAGACTCTAGAAAGCATGCAAAGGAGACCAATAAAGATGATAAAGGTAAAGGTTCCCCTCACACATGTGTGCTAGTCGTTCCTGACTCTAGGGGGTGGTGCTCATCTCCGTTTCAAAGCCAAAGAGCCAGAGCCATCCAAAGACGTCTCCATGGTCATGTGGCCCTGCATGACTAAACGCCGAAGGCGCAAGGAGCCCTTCCCACCAACGGTGGCCTCCCCCTTTTTTTTCCTACTTGCATTTTTACGTGCTCTCAAACTGCTAGGTTGGCAGAAGCTGGGACAAGTAACAGAAGCTCACTCTGTTACGTAGTGCTAGGGATTCGAACCACCAAACTGCTGACCTTTCTGATCTACAAGTTCAGCATCTTAGCCACTGAGCCACTGCATCAATTAACAAAGATGATAAGGGAGGCTAAGCCATACTGAAAGATTGAGGGAACTAGGTATGTCTAGATACTCCCTGTTTATTTATATTATTACAAATATCTCTCCACATAAATAAATGTTATCTGATATAAACTTGGGATTGTGTAGGGTTTATAAGTACTAAGATACGATGCACAGGTAAAGAGACAGGGATATGCAAGGTAAGTGATATGTAAATGCAAGAATGGCTTAAACTGAGAAACAATTGAAGAATGAATACCCAGATACATGTTACAAATTCAGATTCATATATTTTACAGCTTTCGGTATCCTCCAACACAAAGAACATTCCACAGAGTTTGTGTAAAGTCGTGTCTCTTTTTAAGCACAGTCTTATATATAAATGGCTCAGAGGCATTTTCTCTTAGATTTTGACTCTGCTTTCACTCAATTAATTTACTGAGATAAAATCAAGTTACAAATAACCTCGGGGGTTCTCTCTTAGTTGCTCCTCCTTGGATTGGAGGGTGGAGAACTTTTAATAGTAGAATTTTCTGTCTCCTGGGAATCTCGACTGGGAATAGCGCTTTGAAAATTATCCAAAGCAAACTAAGCAAAAAGTATTAAAAATAATAAAAGAATTATTAGTAATTCTGCAGGAAGTTAAACTGTATTTATATACTAATGAACTGTTGCCCACAGGCGTGTTTTTTTTTTAAGTACAAATATACAAAAATAACATCATCAGTGTAGACCCATGAATTCCATTATTTCCATTCTTTTAGCCCAGGACAACAGCCCAAGAACAGGAAGTCTGAAAATAGATGCTACAATTAAAGTGGAAGGCAAAAAGAGAAATAACACAAAATGTGAATTATAACATTTGGTGATCAGGTGTCAAGTCGACATCCGTCAGATGTCAAAAGCTCAAATGGCAAAAACGGCCTTAAATCACACACAAAAAAGGGAGAGTTTGTATGTAAACACCATCTAAAGTTCATCTCTGCTTCGGATTTCAATTGCAATACAAAAAATGGAAGCTTTAGGAATCTCTCTCTCCCCCCTCCCTCTCTTTTAATTTCAGAATTATTTTGATACATCAATGATTTGTGTGTCTGTGTCATTTTCTTCCTTGGTGAGCATTTACCCTGATTGTAACCATCAAAGATAAAATCTTTTCATGACATACAGCCTACTTTGATTTTTTTTTTTTTAAAAAGAAGAAGAAGAAGAGGTACAGATCACAGAGCTATTAAAGTGCTTTAGCCAGATCTTTAAATGTTAATGACTTTATGATTTACAATGTAAGCCGTCTAGTTTCCCTCTTTGGTATTTTGTACATATCTATTGTTTTCCTTATTTCGTCTAACACACCATCTTGTCCGTTCCATTAGACAGAAAGACAGGATATAAACTGTACTAATCAGTTAAATAAAAGAAGCAATCTATGAGTTTCCAATTTTAGTTCAATGATCTGTGTGATGGGATGTGAGGCAAACAGCTGGACATGACAAAGAGGCACATGGGGTTGTTGTTTTTTTTTGCACCAAAGAGGACATCATCAGGACTATGGGTTATTTGTGGATAAGAGAGGTGGTGCTTTGGCCACTGCATGGGCAAATTTGGAGAAGTTTCCAACATGGATGTTCTTTCTGTTTTGTACAGATTCAGAATCTAGTTGATAGATGTTAAGAGTTTTGACAATCAATGCTGGGTTATAAGAAAATTGCAGGGTGAGAGGGAATGAAATGATTACATGAATTATTCTAGATGTTAGAAGAAATAGTCCATGTTAGACATCATGGAGAATAAATAGTGCTCCTTTTTTTTATGATTGACTAAGCCTATCAGACAATACATTCATATCGCTTGACTGTGGCAATTGCATCGGCTATTTTTAAAGGGCTCTGCATTGGCCACGTTCTCAGCAGAACAGCTCCTGAGACCTTTTCTGTTCTACTTAGTTGAGAATACAGCAAACAAAGAGAAAGCGAAGTCCAATCCTATCCTATTCAGAAGACAGAAGGAAACACTGTGCTTGCTCTATTGGGCTTTTAAAAGATCTGTCTGATGGAAGGTAGGAGCAGGAAAAATGTTTCTACTTTTGAAGTGGGGAAGAAAGCTTAAAAATGGCTCTACACTGAGAACAAGGAGTCAGATCGCTATCCTAACAGAATTGCATACAAATGGGGTTAGGATAGGTAACAGCAACAGTCCCTGCGGGGAGAGTGGAGCGGTTTATAAATTTAATAAAATAAATAATAATAACACACACGTCTAAATACATTCTTGTGAGACCATCTCTTTTAGTTTTCTCAGCTCTTAAAATAAAGGCGTTCTATTGATCTTCATCATGATTATTAACACTGCAGCTGGAATAACACATACCTCTGAACAAATAAATAAGATTCCTGTTGTCTTCAGTATCATTTTTTGGGGTGTGTGTGCATTTGGTGCCTTTAAGAAATGTTGATCGCTGGCATTCTTTGCAAGTCCCTGCAGTTTTCTTGGCAACATTGTCAGAATTGCTTTGCTAATGACTTCTTCCTACAACTGAGGGTCAACTTGACTTCGTTCTTAAGATAGGGGTAGAATTCCAGTTACTCCTGGTGCTTTAATCACTACACCAAACTGGCCCTTTTCAAGTACAGGACACAAGTAAAATGGCTTGTCCAGACAAACAGAGATTAGTAGCAACATCTTGACATAATTAGAGAAAGCTAAAGATGTTTTTTTTCTCCCTCCATTATGTAGGAAACACATGCTTGAAATCCAAGAAGACAAGAAAACTGTACCCAAAGGTTTATCAAGTTCCCACCCACCCACCCGCTCCTAGGGGCAATTTCCATTGGAATGTAACATGAATTGGGATACATCAATATTATGGGTGATTGGGTGGCTCAATGGGTGATTGACAAACTGCAGGTATTTAGGAAGGTTGCAGTGACCTGAGGTCATCTGGTCACTATCTGCAACTTTCCCAAGCAAATTCCAATAAGCAAAGACAATGGGGAAAACCAGATTTCTTAACAACCGCACAATCCTTCTTCACAACTACGCTGACTTGCTTAACAACCATGGCCAAAAAAAGCCATAAAAGTGGTCGTGACTTACTTCACGATTGCCTTCTTTAAGCAACAGAAATTGTGGTCGCTATGGGGGCCCACCTTGGTCCCTTGGTCCCTATTGGTCAAAGACTTATGACCTGTATTTGAAACAGAGGGCGGGGGGGAACCCCAGAACATGGCAAACGTCAATTTAGGAGAAAAAAATGTTGGGCTATTTAGCCTACGTTGCCTCGTCCCGGAATATCCATAAAATAAAGTTGCATTTTGCCTATTGATTTCATGCAACTTTAGTACCCCTGCCCTTGATTTGAACATGCTGTTATATAATGTAGGAACATAATCTGGAAATACAGCTTGTGGCAAACAATCACGCCTCTTATCACCAGAGTACGTTCAGGAAGGATGCATGGATAGCTCCGTGACCCTGAACATTTAAATGCCTTTTCCTCCTTTTCAATTTCTCGTGGTACGTTAATTTTTATTGATAGCTTACAGCTATGACAAGCCATCTTAGTTTTACTAACTTGCAGGATGAATGAATGGCATCTCCAGAGGGGTAGGGGGATGGGAGTGGGGTAGGCTCCCAAACAAGACCTTTGTTAAGTTTAAGGAATTTGTTTTTGTGGTTTAATTATGATCGTTTAAATATATTGATGGAGAGGAGAGATAAGAACAAAACAAAACAAAAGAGAGACACGAGAGAATTTTCTTTTTAAAAAAACCACCGTAAAAACAGAGCAATAAAGAGAACAAAATTATATTACATATGGAAGATCAGCCCGGTTTTTAAAGCCATCTTTAAAGCTTGTCTACATAGAATAATATTGATTAATCTTTGCAATTATACTGAGATGTACAAGCTCCAAAACGGGAAACAAACATATTTTTGGTGATCCAAGACAGCAAATCCGATGTGTCACAGCTTTTTCAACATTGAAAAAAAAAATCAACTTTTTATTAGTTGTTAAACCAACAAGAGACACTATATATACCAAAACCTATATCATACAAGAGTCCTTGACTCAGGGGTCACCAACCTTTCGGACCTCCGGGACCACTAAATTCATAATTTTAAATCCAGCAGGCCACTAATATGATCTGCCTAATGACCTGCTGGGTAGGAGTGGCAAGGTGGTCATGTGACTGGGTGGGTGTGGCCAACTCAATGTCACTGACGTCAAGGGGCGCCTTGCCGCCACTCTCAGCCACTCCTTGCCTCCCCGCCGTGGCTCCTTAGGGCCCCAAGAGGAAGCAGTTGCTGGAGCTAAGCAGCCCCCAGGAGAAAGAGTTGGCAAAACAGCTATAATCCTTCCATTCTCCACCATTCAGTCAGAACTGAAGAAGCTTCTTGAATGAGAAGCGAAATGTCTTCAAGCAAAAATAAAGACAGTCCAATTGCCTTTTGAAAAAGCACCTTTGGCCTAAGGTATTTGAACTAAGCCTGTGAAATTAAGGGGTTTTAATTGAATCTATTGACATTTTGCAATTTTAGGCAATCCCATTTTTTCTTGAAATATTTCAAATGCTTTCAGAGCTTGGTTGGCAGTAAATTTGATCCATTTTATTAATAGTCCCTATTTACTCATTACATCTTCTTTTTTTTAAGTTTCAAACTGGGATTATCTCAAAATATACATTTCGTATCAAAAAGGCTTAAAATTTGATTGCTGCTTCAACATTTTGCTAAGGTGACTTCTGAATGTTATTTCAGCGATCTACATACATGCCATAGGATTTTGTTAATATTTTTCATCATTTAATAAGTAATTGGGATGCTATCTCACTTATTAAAGGCAATATCTTAATGACTATGTTCACCCAGTATGTTAAGCTTTATTAGAATCAACCTAAGTCATATTTTTTTTAATGTTTTGGCAAAAATTGCAACTCTCTTCCATTTGGCCAGTTTATAAATGTATTGTAAAAAGAAAGAAAATGGATTAATTCAATAATTAAAAAGTGTGTTGCGGTGAACGCAGCCATTGAATCTTGAAAAGAAGGTCACCTCTGTGTATATGTAATATTTTATTGTCAAAAACAGACTGGCATTTGTTATTATCCTTACGGCGATGCTGTGAACTAGATTAGGCAGAGGGATAATAACTGACCCAAAGTCACCCCAGTGAATTTCCTAACTGAGTGGGAATTGAAGCCTGAGAATCACTTGTCCCCCTACCAATGTGGGAGCCATGCGAGGTGGAAAAGAATTTCATTTCAAACACCCTTCAGAATGCAATTTTGCCTACTGAGAGGAAGGAAGGAAGGAAGGAAGGAAGGTAGGAAGGAAGGAAGGTGATTGGAAAAGAGAAAAGGAAGGAAGGAAGGAAGGTGATTGGAAAAGAGAAGGAAGGAAGGAAGGAAGGAAGGTGATTGGAAAAGAGAAGGAAGGAAGGAAGGAAGGAAGGTGATTGGAAAAGAGAAGGAAGGAAGGAAGGAAGGTGATTGGAAAAGAGAAGGAAGGAAGGAAGGAAGGAAGGAAGGAAGGAAGGAAGGAAGGAAGGAAGGAAGGAAGGAAGGTGATTGGAAAGGAGAAGGAAGGAAGGAAGGAAGGAAGGTGATTGGAAAAGAGAAGGAAGGAAGGAAGGAAGGAAGGAAGGAAGGAAGGAAGGAAGGAAGGAAGGAAGGAAGGCGATTGGAAAAGAGAAGGAAGGAAGGCAATTGGAAAAGGGAAGGAAGGAAGGAAGCAAGGAAGGAAGGAAGGAAGGAAGCAAGGAAAGAGTCCTTCCTCCCTTACTCACAAGTATCATGTATTCAAGTGATTAGTCTCTTAAACAAGCATTGCCCTTCCTTTAACCATGCCTTCCATAGCTGTATTATCTTCTGGCCCTCATCTTCACATTATCTCAAGCAACGTCGGAATATAAACTCCAGATGCATGAATGACCTGAATGTAAATGATCAAGATGCTATCAATTGAGGAAATGCAACTAAGAGGCAGCTGAAATGCCAATATTTATTTGGAGTGCTATCCAACGCTGACTCTAAATGCTAAGACAGGGTAACAAGGGAAGAAGAAGAAAAATCCAATTCTAAATTCCTCCGCTCCTGTTATGATGCTGAGCATTTCTTTGATTGGTCCTGAAATGGAGAAGCTATGAACATGTCCTCATGTCAGGACCATATATGGATATTTTCACTCACTCCGAACAAATAAGAGAGCCCATATTTGAATGGCAGTGGCCCCCAATGACCTTGCATTGTTAGGTAGCACAGCCAGCTATAGAGAACAGGTCGACCTATAGATGGTGCTGAGTCAAGCCTTTTAGAAAACTAATGAGCAATTAGAAATGTTAATGAAGCTCGGGGAGGAAAATATACCTGTCGGAAAACATTAACAAATCGTCCGCTGCTGAAACACATTCTCTTTGGAAAGCAAGCACCATATTTCTTTTATTGTTGATTTAGCAAATGCGTTGCCACCCAGAAGACACAGTGGATGATGGATCCAAAAATCAACCTAGAAATGAAAATGCATGCAACTAGGATAATAATGGAAGCAGGAAAAGTCACGCCCAAGGCTACTCTGAGTAAATGTGGCAGGCTAAATTGGAAAGGATTGTGCTTAAAAGTGTGAAAATGAAAGAAGTTTAACTTCTTTACCATTGGAGGGACATGATCCAGCAGAGCTAAGATACATTTTAGGCAATAAATAGGACATGGCTATTGTTTGTATCTGGTTCTCTATCCTCCTATATGCCAGCTTGCCCCCTTAGCCTCTTTACCCTTTTGTCCCCACTGCTGCCACCTCCCTTAAATTAAAATGGAATATTCTCAATGGGACTACCTATCTTTTAATCTGAAACTCCAATACAGTAACTTTCTTTCCCTTTCCTTCCAGGATTGGCTATACTTTTGACCCTCTCTCTCTTTGGTCACTCTCTTTGGTCTCTCTTTGGTCACTGGCATATAGGATGATGAGGAAGGAGGAAGAGAAAGGAGGCTGAGGAGAAGGATGAGGAGAAGAAGAGGAGAATAAGGAGAATAAGAATAAGAGGAGCAAGGAAGAAGAGGAGAGAGGAGAGAGGAGAGAGGAGAGAGGAGGAGGAGGAGGAGAATTGTAAGATACCATCGCTTTTTTCTCCACTGTCAGCTAATGGTACTTTCACCCTAAAATGGGAAATCAACCCTTGGAAAATGCTCGGGAGTTGTTGTTATCCTCCTCCTTAGAGGAACTGGGGAAAAAATATCATTCATAAATCTTGGATTACAACTTTGAAAAGTTATTTATGCTATCGAGGTCTCCCGAAAAAAGCCTTCAGAAAGGAAGAAAAGAAAGGAACAAAATTCTGGTTACTGTTACTACTTCTTCCTGGATGTGAATCGCTCTAACGTTCGCCAAAAAGATATACATAAGTGAAACTTTGTAAATTGCTATGTTGACACAGATAAACCTGAACGCCACCGCCAACACCGGGCATGGAAAAACCAGCGCTAACGATAAAAAAACTGATTTTTTAGCACATTCCATTTTTAATTAATTTTTAATACTTAAACACCCATAAATAAAAATTAGAAAAGGAATGAAAGAAAGGAAAAATGCCTTCCCTTCAGCCATAGCAGCCATTTCTTCCTGTTGAAAATCCCCTAGCTGCTTTGCTTCTCTTTTTGAAGGCAAATTTCTTTCTAATTAATTAGAAACTAGGGTGGGGAAGAACGACGCCTCCTAAGTCCCTCCATCCTTATTTTTTTCCCCTTTTCCGGTATCTAGCTTGAGCATTCTTCTTTCATAAAATGCAAGGGAAGGTTTAATTTTGGAGTACAAAACTAGGATTGGTTTTTGCCTTTGAGATTCCCCCTCCACCCCCTCTGCTCAAATGCTGGTTGGGCCAATCTACTAAAGACTTTTAAGTGTCTTCTATAGCTTGCATGCTGGACCCTGAGCCATTCTGCAGGATAAGGAGTGAAATACCACCGGTTCAGACCAGTTCACCCAAACCAGTAGTAAAAATGCTACTAGTATGCCCGAACCTGTAGTTAAAAAAAATGAACCCAGTTCGGGCCAACTGGTTTTTTCCGACGATCATCTGTGAAGTGCAATTTATATTAGCTAAAAGCAGGATTTCCTATATCTATATCCATCTACCTGCCTGCCTGCCCAAAAATCCATAAGACACTAGGTGATTTACATAATTTTGATTGGTTTTAACTTGTGCAAAGTTGAACTAACAAGCCTGATTACTTAAGTACATTCCCATTTGGGACACAAATACAATTTGGTTTCCATCCATAAAAGATAGGCATCAGAAATATATACAGTATTTCATGCCTATAGACGTAGTTTCCTTTCAACAACTTGTGGTTCAATTCATATGTTTTTAATTTTTTTAACAAAAAAAAGTATATACATTGGGTTTTTTTGTCCTGAAATGAAATAGTTCCCCATTTTCTCCCCCACCCCCTTATCAAATCTACCTGCAACATATAATTTTAGGCAGCTAATAGTAAATTAGACATACACTCAGATTTATTATGATAAGAACATTCGGTAAGCTAATTTCAAGATGATGACTCCTATAAATTCTTATAATTTATTATTTAGCACTTTGGTTTTTAATCATTAAGTACGTGAAGACTTTGTAGGTCAAACCTGTATTAATGAAGACAGTAATCTATTTTTCAAACTCTCAACTATCACCTATCTTTCAGATTGTAAATTAGCAGAAATATCTTCAAACATTGGTAAGTTGGGAGGGGAGGTAAGCGAGAAAATTTGGAAGGACCTGCAGAGCTTTTTAAGCAAATGAATCGTGATACTTTCGCTCATTTAAGGTCTGGCTTTTTCTGGCACCCTCAGAAGGATAAATTGCAGGTATTATGGGAAATAACGCAACAGAGGCCCTCACGGTGAAAGTGTGCACTGTCACTTTCCAGGGAAAGGGAAAAATTTAAAATTATGCCAACATCACTGAGTGAAGTTTTCATTAGATTGTTGCATTAGCACAATTGGGGTCATTAAGGAGAACTTTCTCTGCCTTATTCACACTTTGCCAAAGCTAAAATATTAATCAAATGAATTTTTTACACAGTACAGACAATGCATTAGAATGGGGCTTCGGCTGTTACTCGTGTATGTTGCTAATGAGGAGAATGCCTAGTTTTCCTTTCTTAAAACGGGTTTTGGGGCTCTGGGGAATGGCGTGTGCCAGACCTGGGCCTCTGACCGGCCGAACTTTTCATTTTGATTCTTGACATGTCGTCACCGCTACTTGGGTTACACTAACTTTTTACTCCATGCAGCACATCTGGTAGTTTTTTTGAGATTAACTTTCTCCTGCTTTCCAATCTCTTGGGTGGTTTTGCCAGGGCCTACTTTGCGGCTTTCTGCATTTGAAGCAGAACTGGGATTTGCAGTGTCCAGCAGATTTCTCTAGTTCTTATAAGATTTGGCTCTTTGCATTCTTAAAAAAAAAATCATTAAGGGCCCCAAAGAGCTTTGGGTTTTTTTTAAAAAAAATAAGTTTTTATTTTTATTCTCTTATATATAGTTACAGTTATATAGTTCACTTAGTTATTGTTCTTATTTATCTTCATCACTTTTACATGTTTGTTTTGCCATATAAAAGGTTAAAATATATATATTCTGGGTTGCTTTGCTGACCATCCCGTAAACCTATTATCACCGCACTATTTTTTCTTTTCTTTTCACCTTCCCTCCCTTCATTACTATCTTCCTTCCCCCTGTCCTTACCCTTTCCTTCTTCCCTTGCCTCTCCCCTACTCCTCTCTTCCTCTTCCTCCTCCTGCCTTCTCTCCTTCTCTTTCTATCCCTTCCCTCCTTCCGCTTCTTTCCTTTTTCTTCCTTGTCTCCTCTTTCCTCTCTTCTCCTCTGCTTCTCTCTTCCTTTCCTGTTAGCAAACAGCTTTGGTTTATGTGGGTTGCATCTATCAATATTTGTTGCTGTCCAGTGGCTAAGTCATGGCTGACTATTTGTGATTCCTATGGATCATAACATGCCATGCCCCGCTGTCGTCCACATGCCTCCTGGACTTCGGCCAAATTGAAGTTCATTGCATCGAAGATACTATTTAACCATCTCATCCTCTGTCGTCCCCTTCTCCTTTCGGCTTCCATCTTTCCTGTTAGGATATTCAGCCTTATATTGGTTTGACAATATATATGAGCCTATGTTCTTAAGGAGTTATGTAGCTTTTAAGAACTGTTTGAATCTGATTGGCTGTGAGTATCAGCTATACTATACAATCAAGGCCAGGAATGCAGCTCATTCCCTGTTCGATTCCGTGTGATCCTATGTTTCCTGCTGCCGTTGAAGAAGAAGGATCACTGTGAGATAAACTTTGTTTGGCGAAGGACTGTTGATATTTG
This sequence comes from Rhabdophis nuchalis, assembly GCA_039707465.1. Classification (NCBI taxonomy): domain Eukaryota; kingdom Metazoa; phylum Chordata; class Lepidosauria; order Squamata; family Natricidae; genus Rhabdophis; species Rhabdophis nuchalis. The sequence goes on from CM077658.1 coordinate 10,290,289, forward strand.
TTTGAGAAGTTAGTCGGAAGAAGCATTTTAATTGCTATAAAGTAAAGACTATTTATTTTCTTACTATCACTGTTTTAGAGTTTGTGATTTACAGCAATGTATCTTTTTACTGTCCGGTGAATTACACTATTCTGCATTCATTTGCTAACACTGGTTATGGGACCAGAATTGTAACACTGGTTCTGAACCCAGAGTTGCTAACATTTCCCAATATCAAGATCTTTTTCAAGGGGTCCTTCCTTCCCACTGGGTGAACAAAGCATTTGAGGGTAAGTCCTTACAAATGACAATCAGGGTTGATTGTCTTTAGGATCGACTGATCAGATCTCCTTGCTGTCCAAGGGACTCTCAAGAGTCTTCTCCAACACTACAATTTGAAAGCATCCGTTCTTTGGCGCTCAGCCTTCCTTATGGGCCAATTCTCACAACCATACATTTCTGTTGGGAACCAATATTTATTGTATTAAAAACTAGCTGATAACCCAGCATTGCCCGGGGATTTATTTATCCCAACCCTCCTTCCATCAATGTTACCACAATTTCTAATGTTGGGCAGAGTGAGCCCCCTTGTGGAGTACTGTGAAGCCGTTACCATGGCAACTCCACAGTGCTGTACAGTAGAAGCCATTTTACGGCAGTACAGTAGAAGCCATTTTAAGGCACAACAGGCTCTTAACACCTCGAGGGGTGTTAGGGATATCTTACCCCCACAGTATTTGCTTCCAGAGGGTAAGCAATCTATTTACCAAGTTTGGTGGAAATTGCATTCCAGAGTTATGCTGGAACACACACAAACACACAAACACACACACACTTATATAAGATTAAAACTGACAAATAAAATGAAAATTATTTATGTGAGAAGGACTTGGGATCACTGCCACATCTCTCCCAAAGCTTGAGTCCCGAACAAAATGGCATTTTTTCTTCTTTACTTCCTCTGTTACCACTTCAAGTGTTGATTTTTGCCTACTTAATACTGGGGCTTGAAAACCAGAACAGCTCCTGATTTTGCTCCTCTGTTGTGGCTGTGTTGCTCTCGGCCTCATGCTGTGGGATGAGTGGCTAACGTCACAGCTGGCTAGCGTCACAGCTGGCTACAGCATGTGTGAATCTGCTGAACAGTTTATGGAAAAAGTTATGTTTTAATTGCGGGATATGAATTGCCCTGAAAAGTATGAGCCCACCATGATTTATAGCTTTGCAAAGAAAAAAAGAGAAAGGAAAGGGGGGAAAAATAACGCTATTGAGTTTCTGCACGAGGTTTTGCCATTTTCCCTTTTACATACCTATCACTCCCCATTGTTTCCACTCTCTGATTGATGGTGGGCCTTCCTCATGCTCCCATTATGAGTTTTATAATTATCACTGGTAATAGAGAAGCTTCTTCAGTCTCCTATTCAGGGAGATCGCCCGAATTATTCATTGCAGACCTTTGGTATATGGGAGAACGAGAAAACAAGAATTTATTTCCCGTCTCAGGCACATGCTAGATAAGAGGATGTATTTATTTCCTTATGTTCCCAAAAAGAATTCAGGCTGGCAAAATAAATATCACTTAGGCTGTCAACATCTACAACTTTATAGTTATGGGGGTAGAGTGCTTTTACCGCATTAAGTCCAGGAAGCCCCAAAACCGAGTTTCTAAGAAGGAGATGACCAAGTGAAGAGAGGGTAAAATACATCACGAGTATATCCTTACTCAGCTAAATCCTCCCATGGTTCTTAGAATAGAATAGATCTGGAAGGGACCTTGCAGATCTTCTAGACCTCCCTGTTCAAACAAGAGAGTGTATAAGAGCTGTGGTGATGCAGTGGTTAGAATGCGGAACTGCTAACTGCTGGCTGCAGTTCGGCAGTTCGATTCTGACTGGCTCAAGGTTAACTCAGCTTTCCATCCTTCCGAGGTGGGTAAAATGAGGAGCCAGATTGTTGGGGGCAAGAGGCTGACTCTGTAAACCACTTAGAGAGGTCTATAAAACACTATGAAGTGATATATAAGTCTAAGTGCTATTGCTAGTACTGTACCGTTTCAGATATCTGCTCCAGTGATGGCGCACCCACAATGTCTGAAGGAAATCTGTTCCACTGATTACTTGTCCTCACTGTGAGGAAGTTTCTCCTTAATTCCAGGTTGCTTCTCTCCTTGATTAGTTTCCATCCCTTGTTCTTAGGCCTCGATCAAGCAGGTTCTAACAACAGTACCTTTACTTCAACCTTTGCATTGTGCTTACTTGAAAAACCAGTCTGAAATCCTAAAAGCCCTCAACCTTTGGCTCTTGTAAAAGCCCACTGAATATATCATCTGGGTTTTGCCTAATTACACTTAATTAGGAAGTGTAATTACGCTTATAGTGTCACTTTCCCCCCATTAGGAGAACTGTGGGCAGCAGGAATACCAGGATGGCATCAAAGGCAGGGAGACACTAGAGAGAAGCAATCATGTAAGAAGCAGTCATATGAACAATTTTAAACAGGCAAATCAAAGAATGAGAGAAAAGGAAGGTATTGGTAGAGGTGGAGGCCCTGTTACCATAATTGACTGAATATTATTTCATTATAAAAGGATCACTATTTATTTATCAAATCAAATCAATCAATGTAGTTCGGTTGTTGTGTGGTTGGAAACGTATCTTCATGTTCTCACAGACCACCTGGTCTTTTTAATAGGTGATATCAAGAACTGAAATTTAGGATTAATCCTTAAATAGTTGGATTGACTATCTCTATAGCTTCCCAGACCATATTTATTACTGTGAAGATGTGGAAGGGCACAGGGTGGTTCAGTGGCTAAGACACTGAGATTGTCGATCAGAAAGGTCGGCAGGTCGAATCCCTAGTGCCACGTAACGGAGGGAGCTCCCGTTACTTGTCCCAGCTTCTGCCAACCTAGCAGTTCGAAAGCATGTAAAAAATGCAAGTAGAAAAATAGGAACCACCTTTGGTGGGAAAGGAACAGTGTTCCGTGCACCTTGGTGTTTAGTCATGCTGGCCACATGAAGATGGAGACATCTTTGGACAGTGCTGGCTCTTTGGCTTTGAAACGCCCCCCTAGAGTCGAGAACGACTAGCACATATGTGCGAGGGGAACCTTTACCTTTACCTATAGATGTGGAAGAGTATGGTCTGGAGTCACTGGTCTGGCTTTTTGCCAGAGATAATAGAGCTTCAAATGTCTGATTGGCAGGTAGAGAGGTCTTCTGCCTTGAGCAGGGGGTTGGGTTAGAAGACCTCCTTTCAGCCCTATGATGCTCTATTTTATGAGCAAAGTTGGATCTTCCCTAGCAATTCACAGAGGATATCTATGGTTATTGCAGATAATTTGTTTGGTCTGGCAAGATTCTGTCTATAGGTCAGCTACAATAAAGTAACTACTCAGAAATAATTCCACATGTCGTTCTTGGTTTCTTTGGACCTGGCAGAAAGATGGGAAATAACTTAGGCTCAGTTATTTGAGACAATCCTTTTTCCTGTTTAATCTTCACCACTCCAAATTATGTTTGGTAGACTGTATTACCTTTAGAGATAAACTGGGTATTCAAGTAGCCATATGCAATTGCCAAGATTTCAATAATTTAGAACAAATCTGGTTAAACACAGCCCTGGAGTCCTATTTTTTTATTTTTAGCCCTAAGGAACTGCTCAAGGATTGAAGGTAAAGGAGAAGAAAGTTGGAAAGTAACAAAATGTTATAACTTACACCTTCCTGCCTAATCGTCTGCAATATCTCAGACGCCTTAAAAGTATACTTGCAAGTTATTTGTTTGTCTAACAATAAAGCATCCTCAACTTTTTCTTTCCTTCTTTCTTTCTCTTTTCTTTTTCTTTCCAAGGGTTGGTAATTGTCTTGTCTTTGTTATTAAAACCAATTCCTTAATTACAAGACATCCTGAAAAGTAACCCCAGGATCATCTGCTGATTACAGCTCTGTAATGTTTTAATGACTCTGCCTTTTTTTCCTTTTGAAAAGACAGTATAATAATTGTAATAATTTTGTTTCTCAAGTGTTTCTCCCCTGACATGGAGTTTCTTAATGAAAACCGTTCCCAGGGTGTGTTTTCTCTATGACCTTTTATTGCCAAAGCAACAGGGGGAGAGAAAGAAATTTAAATGACAAAATAAATACGCTGTGGCAATTTTGAATGCTTTTCAATTAACAATAATAAATAATGTTTATTACGAGAGCATTAACAGCCCCCTGTGACTGTAAGGCACACAAGTCCTTACAGTTACAGAGAAAACTTTTTTTTTCAGTTACCCAGTTGTTACTGAGATAAAATCAGGAGTAGCAGAGCTGAAATAAACTCTCTCTCTCTCTCTCTCTCTCTCTGTGTGTGTGTGTGTGTGTGTGTGTGGGTAGTCTCTCACACACACTCACACACATTATCTTCTCTTTCTCACAAATACAAAGTCAAATAAACCAAATTAGTGTACAGGGCATAACAATTTAAACAATTTAAAAGAGAATGCTTATAGCTTGGGAAGAAAATAGAATGTTTTCTTTCTGTGATTACACATGCTGATAAAGGTAAAGGCTCCCCTCGCACATATGTGCTAGTTATTCTCGACTCTAGGGGGCGGTGCTCATCTCCCTGTCAAAGCTGAAGAGCCAGTGCTGTCTGAAGACGTCTCCGTGGTCATGTGGCCAGCATGACCTCTAGGTTTGCCCACGTGACACCGCTCTTGCGCGAGCTGCACTGGCTGCCTGTCGTCTTCCGGGTGCGCTTCAAGGTGTTAATTATCATCTTCAAAGCGCTCCATGGCTCGGGACCTAGCTATCTGCGAGATCGGATCCTGCCCCACACATCCTCACGACCGATTCGCTCCCACAGAGAGGGGCTTCTCCGGGTGCCGTCCACTAGACTTTGTCAGCGGGCGACGCCCAGGGGAAGGGCGCTCTCTGTGGCGGGCCCGGCCCTCTGGAACGACCTTCCCCCTGATATTAGGACGACCACTGACCTCCGCTCCTTCCGGGTAAAATTGAAGACCTATCTCTTTCGACTGGCCGGCCTTGAATAGTTCTCTCTGTCTTTTGACACCAAATTTTAGTGGGTTCTTAATTTTATATCTTTTAGCACGGGTAAATATTATTTAATTCCATTTTAATATATATATGTTGTATTTATTGTATATTGTTTTTAGCTCTGCCTGTGCACCGCCCCGGGTCCCTGTGGGGAGAGGGTGCGGTTAATAAATTCCAATTTCAATTTCAATTTCAATGATTCAATGCCGAAGGTGCACGGAACGCTGTTCCCTTCCCACCAAAGGTGGTCCCTATTTTTCTACTTGCATTTTTACGTGCTTTCGAACTGCTAGGTTGGCAGAAGCTGGAACAATTGATGGGAGCTCGCTCCGTTACACGGCGCTAGGGATTCGAACCAACCAAACTGCCAACCTTTCTGATCGACAAGCTCAGCATCTTAGCCACTGAGCTACCGTATACGTACTATACGTATTTAACCTTATATGGATAGAGTGTTTCATTTGAGGTGGCTTACCAAATTTCAGAAACATTACTTTAAACAGTCAACTGGAAAAATACTGTATGCAATTGAGCTTCTGGGTGATTTTAAGCTACGCTTGCTGCACAGACGAAAGAAAGTTGGTTTTCAGTTTTGTACATTGCAGAGAGGGGGGTGTTTGTGTGTGTGTGGGCGTGCACACATGTGTGTAGGGAGAAGCGGGAAACAAAGAGGTGTGTTTTTTTTCCTTTAAAAAAATCGCACATCTGTACAAACCTATGGACTTTTGCTATGCTTTCCTAGGAAGACTTCACAAGGTCAACAGTCTCTTTGGAATCCAAAAATTGAATTTTGGTGCCATCTATTTTCCTAATAGGATTTGTGCAATCCCAATTGGTGCTGACAGTTTTGGTCTCATCTCTCGGTTGTGCTGTACATTTTTATTTGACACCAGAGATGGCATCAGTGTGGATTGGAGAGAGCATCTGTGCAGTGGGACGCTCTCTTGGGATTTAAGCTCTTACACGCACATCCCTCTTACCAGAGCTGGGTAATTCTACAGATGCCTTGCACACTCGAGTAAAGATTCCTTTTGTTTTGATTTTTGGTTGAAAACCTGAGAAGAGTCACTGCAAAGTAAATCTACGGTTACATTACTTTATGCATTTCATTTGTAACTTATAAGATCAATGAGGATAAAAATCTGGGGGATGCTACTTTATATGAAAAGGGGGAAAAATGCAGGGTTCTGTCATTATTTTTTCTCACATTGGAGAATAAGGACCATCCAAGACAGGTGGTAGATCACATTTTTTTAGATGTCCAATGCACTAGGGCAGGGGTCTGCAAAGTCGGCTCTTTTAAGACTGGTGGACTTCAACTCCCAGAGTTCCCCAGCCAGCTACGCTGGCTGGGGAACTCTGGGAGTTGAAGTCCACCAGTCTTAAAAGAGCCGACTTTGCAGACCCCTGCACTAGGGAATTAAATTTATATAATTCGTATCTGCATTTTAAGCCTGATGAAAATTGCATTGGTCTTGATGTGAGGTTCTTTTGTAAAGTAGGGATGGGAAAAATCACCCCCCGCCCCTGGGAAAAAGAAAGAAAGAATTGCTATCACTTTCTTGCTGTACAAAAGTTATTTTTAAAACACAAAAGTCCAATCTTTTGTTAATGAGACTTTTAGTGGGTTGAATCAGAATGTGAACTGTAGTGAGGTGGTCAGGGTGAAATATGGAGACAAAGTGGGGGAAGATCCAGATTCAAATCTCCACTCAGCCACAGAGTTTTTCGTCCATGGTCTTGGGGATGGAATTCCCTCTCTCTCAACCTAACCTTAAGGCCTGGTTTCATAAAATTATATCACTCTCTTCGTTGGTGGGAATTACTGAGATTCTCCAGAGGTCCCAATAATCTCTTGCATGTGCTCTTAGTGTCTCTGTTTCTCATGTGTGGCACATCAGTGAAGAGGAAAACAGTAGCATTGACCCTATGAGGCTCATTAGTTGACTCAGGTCAACTTTTGTTCAGTTGCTATTAAAACTGTAAAGTTTCCCAGATACGATCTTACAGGCTACAAATAAAACCTAGGAGACAATCCAGACAACCCATAAAATATTTCTGCTTGAACAATTGGAGACTGGAATCAGGCAGAGTGGCTTCTCAATGATACATATTGGCTAAATCAGGGGTCTCCAACCTTTGCAACTTTAAGTCTGAAGGACTTCAGCTCCCAGACTTCTCCAGCCAGCTTTGCTTTATCCTCACCCCAGCTCTTGCCAACCTAGCTGTTCAAAGCCATACAAATGCAAGTGAGATAAATAGGTACCATTTTGGTGGGAAGGTAAGAGTGCTACGTGACATCATGCTGGCCACATGACCACAGAAATATCTTTGGAAAGTGCTGGCTTAATGCCCTTGAAATAGAGATGAGCAGCTTCCAAAAAACATGCCAACACAGTTCTAGGCTGCATAAACAGAGAGATAGACTCAAGATCACTTTGCAATGCCTTGGTAAGGCCACACTTGGAATACGGCATCCAGTTTTGGTCGCCACGAAGTAAAAAGGATGTTGAGACTCTGGAAAGAGTGCAAGGAAGAGCAACCAAGATGATTAGGGGACTGGAGGCTAAATATATGAGGGACGGTTGCAGGAACTGGGTAGGTCTAGTTTAATGAAAAGAAGGACCAGGGGAGACATGGTAACAGTGTTCCAATATCTCAGGGGTTGCCACAAAGAAGAGGGAGTCAAGCTCTTCTCCAAGGCACCTGAGGGCAGGACAAGAAGCAATGGGTGGAAACTGATCAAGGAGAGAAGCAACTTAGAACTGAGGAGAAATTTCCTGACAGTGAGAACAATTAATCATGGAACAACTTGCCTCCAGAAGTTGTGAATGCTCCAACACTGAAAGTTCTTAGGAAGATGTTGGATAAGCATTTGTCTGAAGAGGTGCAGAGTTTCCTGCCTAAGCAGGGGGTTGGACTAGAAGACCTTCAAGGTCCCTTCCAACTCTGTCATTCAATTTCTATTTCTTAGAGTCAGCAATGATTCGCGGAGTAACATCTGCAAGGGCTCCCTTTTTATATTTGTATTACTGCAAGACAGGGTGATTCCCTTTGCTTCACTTAATGATTCTTACTTGCTGAGAGTAATACTGGCCATTGGGGGCGAACAACTGGCCCCCGTGGAGAGGGCGCGCAACTTCGGCGTCCTCCTGGATGGAGGACCATGTGGCGGCCGTGGCCAGGGGGGCGTTCTATCAGGTACGCCTGATACGCCAGTTGCGCCCCTTACTGGACCGGGGAGCCCTTTGCACAGTCACTCAAGTGCTTGTGACATCCCGGCTGGATTACTGCAACGCTCTCTACATGGGGCTCCCCTTGAGGTGCACTCGAAAGCTACAGTTAGTACAGAATGTGACCGTGCGGGTGATAACGGGTGCCTCAAGGCAAACCCACGTAACACCTCTCCTGCGCGAGCTGCACTGGCTGCCTGTGGCCTTTCGAGTGCGCTTCAAGGTGTTGATGACCATCTTTAAATCGCTCCATGGCTCGGGGCCTAGCTATATACGAGACCGCCTCCTGCCCCATACATCCCTTCGTCCGATCCGCTCCCACAGATAGGGCCTTCTCCGGGTGCCGTCGGCGGGGCAATGCCGGTTGGCGACACCCAGGGGAAGGGCCTTCTCTGTGGCGGGCCCGGCCCTCTGGAACGACCTACCCCCCGACCTTCGCACTATCTCGGACCTCCGCCTCTTCCGCCAACGTCTTAAGACGTATTTATTTCAGCAAGCCGGCCTAGGATAGCCCCCGTTTCTGACTTTTTTAAAAAACAAAAACAAATTATAATTTGCTAATGGTTTTAACATGGGTTTTAGCACGGGTCAATTAATTTAATTCATTTTAACTGATATTTATTGTATTTTGGGTTTTTTAATAATGCCTGTGCGCCGCCCTGGGTCCTAACAAGGAGAAGGGCGGGGTATAAATTTAATAAAATAAATATTATCTCACATTCAAGTCTGCCTTTCATCGTTTCATGGAATTCACCTTGTGAGTAAACCAGAAGAAAGGAAGGACAAAAAGGGGATGACAACAATAGTGCTGGATTATTTATTTTTTTATCTCTCCAAAAACTTTACTGAACAATGTAAATACTTTTTCAAGGGAAAAAAAAAACCTACTCAACCAATCTATAACTACTTTAACCTGGGGTCAAGTATTCTGAGAAAAGAAAGTGCAGATGTATTCTTACAACATTGCTTTAAAAGTTTGGTTTCAAGCAACAATGCACAGCGTTATATCCTCAGAGTATATTTTAAATCCCCCGCCTCCTCCTTTATGAGAAAAGGGAGAAAAACATCTATCCGAACAAGTATTATTTCAAAAGCTTTTTCAGAATGACATATTTCATCTTGGAGAACTTCCCTCTTGCAAGACTATTATTTGGGCTATTTAATCAGAATGAGAGAGTAGCTAGAACAGAAGAATTGTTTCATCTGGCTCAGCCTCTTGGATTTAACAGATATGTATGCATATTATTTGTGTGTGTGTGTGTGGTTTTTTGAGCTGATCAATAAATAAATCAGGGAGACTGATAAATGTGTGTGTTTGTGTGTGTGCTTGTGTCACAACACCCTGTTAAGCCCCAATTAAGGGAGGAAGCATACTGCTTTCCTTTTCTGCCTTTCGGCTCATCACCAGAGACCATCTAGACAGAAAGCTATGAGTTCCGTTGTGTACTTTTTTTTTATATGTGTGTTAGGTTTTTGAGCTGATCAATGTACTTATCCTCCTGTCTCAGCTGATCAGGATAAGAACCAGTAGTTTAGTGGCAATTACAACTGCCTCACATGTAATACTTCCCTGGTTCGAATCCCAGTAAGGGCATGGCTAGCTGATGAGAGCTAAATAGCTTGAAATAGATCTATCCTAGTCTCCCTGATTTATTTATTGATCAGCTCAAAAACCTAACACACACACACACACAAGCTGTTCTCATGTTTGAGAACTCATGTTCTGACCCTCTTCTCCCTGTTTTGCATTGAGAGGCAATTGTAATATTCTGCAAGATGTAGAATGAACCTGTTTTTTTAAAAAAAAAACAAGCAAGGTCATCTTGTATCTTTCAAACAATGTAAGGGAGAGAGGAAGGAGTCTTTGGTGTTTGCGTCTACCGAATGTGTGTCCTTCATTCCTTCCATCTTTTCCCTAGAAGCTTCAGTCAGTTTGTATGGGCATCTCTGACGAGAGCTCAGCAACACACAAACAGAAGATAGATTGAGTTGAGAAAGGGGTGATGGGGTGAAACTCATCAAGTGAATATGTGCAATTCTAGGATTTGATGTCCAGACGTCTTCAAGTTGCCAAGGTTGAGAAACACTGGTCTATAGGAAAGGCAAACAGGGCTGAGGACTGCTAGATCTTGCACAATTTTATATAGATTTCACCACTAACTGATATAAAATTAAAGGAATACAATGAAGACAAATGTAAATTAGTAGGTGAACGCAATGGCAATCTGTGGTATGATCTATACCAGGGGTCCCCAACCTTTGCAACTTTAAGTCTGAAGGACTTCAGCTCCCAGACTTCTCCAGCCAGCTTTGCTGGCTGGAGAAGTCTGGGAGCTGAAGTCCTTCAGACTTACAGTTGCAAAGGTTGGGGACCCCTGATCTATACAGATAGATGATTAATATATGCAAGGACAAAGCTACATTAGAATTGCTGATGGATTTGAAAATAACTTCCTTGCATTCTTGAAAAAAATGATAAAAGTTTGACACATTTAAAGAAACCACTGGTGATTATCCTGCATAGCTATACCAGCATAGTTACATGTTATGGTTCCTTTTGCCAATAAAGACAACCTTGAACAAGCAGAGGTGTCTCATTATTGCCAAATGTTCTTTGCCTGGAAGAGTCAACGTTAAGCTATAGTATGTGGCATGTTCAATCTTTATTTATTTATTTGGATTTTTAGGGCTGTCCATCTTATAAATGCGAGTCTGAGGGACCGACACAATTTTTTTTAAAAATGCTGTGTGTTCTCTCCACTTAATACAATATAGCCCTGAAAATATACTCCAGTTCATAGCTGCTGCTGGTTCGCCCATGTTCACTTTGAATGCATTGACTGGGGGGGGGAAATGTGCTGGGTACAAATACACAAACTCCCCCAGAGAGCGCTGAGTAATTTGCAACACCCTAGATTTGTGCTGCATTGAAAGCCAGGTTCCAGAATGGCCCCTTTTCCTAATTTTACTTCAAACGTGCGCTTCCAAATAGCGCTTATTTATATGCACTGAATCTTGTTACATGCATTATGCGCACAAAATGTGCCTTCTGCTCAATTCATTGGCCATGGCAACACAATCGGGTGATAATCGAGGACCTTTGCTGAGCCCACCAATGCATTAAAGATCTCACGTACAAAATGCAAACATCTGTGGGCATCATTAAACCATTTCTATAGACTACATGCCAAGACCTGACCCACCGGCGAGTCCTACCCTTAGATTTGTATGGCCTCAGCAAAAGAGCTGAAAGGCTAAGGTATTAATTCACAAGACCACGAGCTCAATTTAAGATTTAATTTGAGATAACTAAGAGCAACCGAAAAGTGTATTCAAAGTTATAAGTGCAGAAGAAAAGAGCTTCCCCTGTTTTCCAAGTTAAATATAAATCCAATATTTCTTTAACAGATTAATTTATCAATTGACAAACTAGGTCTAAGGGTTCCGAACGCCGTTTTTGCTCAATATCCCGCATTACCGAGCTTCCATTTAACAACTCTTTTTTATTTATTTATTTTTAAGCTTAATTTATTAAAGTCTTATCCGTAGAGGTTGGCCATGGTTTGATTATGTGTCTGAGCTGGGGGCTGGGATGAGCAGGAGGGGGGGGGTATTTCAGGTTAGAAGACATTCCCACTGAGTAATGTGAAATCTTCACATTTATTCTATGCCTTCTATCAGGTTTACCTGATACGCCAGTTGCGCCCTTTCTAGATCGAGATGCCCTACGCACGGTCATTCAAGCCCTCGTTATTTCCCACCTAGACTACTGCAACGCCCTCTACATGGGGCTCCCCTTGAGGTGCACCCGGAGGCTCCAGCTAGTGCAGAATGCAGCCACGTGGGGGATTCTGGGAGTCTCTCGTTACTCCCACGTAACACCTCTCCTGCGCGAGCTGCACTGGCTGCCTGTGGTCTTCTGGGTGCGCTTCAAGGTTGTAGTTACCATCTTCAAAGCGCTCCATGGCTCGGGTCCTGGTTACTTGAGAGACCGCCTCCTACCACATTCCTCCCTTTCACCTGTCCGGTCTCACAGAGTTGGCCTTCTCAGGGTGCCGTCAGCCGGTCAATGCCGACTGGCGACCCCCAGGGGAAGAGCTTTCTCTGTGGTGGGTCCGACACTCTGGAACGACCTCCCCCCCGATATCCGTACCATCACGGACCTACGACTCTTCCGTCAGATGGTAAAAGCTCATTTCTTTTGTCTTGCCGGCCTGACATAGGTTAGGGACTATTTTAATTAGGTATTTATGGTTTTAACTATTCAATTTTAGCACAGTCATATTATTTAATTGTTTTTTAAATTTTGTATATTGTGGGGTTTTATCTTTCTGTGCACCGCCCTGAGTCCCTTTTGGTGAAAAGGGCGGTATATAAATTGAAAATAAAGTAAAGTAAAGTAAAGTATTGTAACTTAAATGAGCTAAGGGTATAACTCTTCAACATTGGCTTTAGATTGGGGGGAAACTTTAAATGCAACAGTGTTTTCAAGACTATCTATATCTACAACATATCTATATCTGTATCTATGTACAGTATATGCTTATAAAATAAGAACATATAAAGTATATATAAATACATCAGAAGTTGTAGGTGCTTCATCACTGGAGGTTTTTAAGAAGAGATGTCTAACCATTTGCCTATAATGTTATGGCGTCTCCTGGTTGAGCAGAGGGTTGGACTAGAAGACCTCCAAGGTCGCTTTCAGCTCTATTCTGATGTCAGATATACTGTAGCTACAGATATACTGCTCTAAATATGTTTGTCTATAATTAATATTGGGGGAGGAACAGAATCCAAAGTTTCAAAATATATTTCAGGCTGATTGATTCTGCAGAGGTAAATGTACTGCAACTTGGTATCAGACTAACAGAGATAATTAAATGACTTATGAACCAGTGGTTAGATTCTAATTTTTTTACTACTGGTTCTGTGGGCATGGCTTGGTGGGCATGGCTGGGGAAGGACACTGCAAAATTCCCATTCCCTCCCTACGTCTGGCAGAGGGATACCTCAAAATCTCCATTTGCACCCCACTGCAGAGCAAGGATGCTGTAAAAACCCCATTCCCTCCCCACCCCACTAACCTGCTTTCCAGCTCCATTCTCCTGTGCAGGGTAACAATAAAAGACCCAGGCGATCAGCTGGGACTCGGGAGGCAGGGAACAGATGGGGAAAGAACCAGCCAGAGGTGGTATTTGCCGGGTCTCTGAACTACTCAAAATTTCCACTACCGGTTTGCTAGAACCGGTCAGAACCGGCTGAATACCATCTCTGTTGTGAACTGAATATGTAGTTTTGTCCATCATTATATGTCAGTATTTCAACTAAGTATCGGCCTGCTTCAAGGATAACAAATCTGAAAGGAAGGACACAGTGGGTGTACAGCGCCAGGAATTTCTAGCCAACATCCATTCAATCTTGGGGGAAGGGTTGGTATAGCTATGAGACACAACAAATTGTATGATTTAAGCCAGTTCAGGGCAGTGTTGATTGGACCTCTCAATGTTTTCTGATTCCAAACAATTATTGCATTGCTCTGAGTTACTTGCGTATGGACCAGGAGGATTAAAGGAATAAGATGGACTTTTGTGAATGCCCTGGCAGGTGTTCATCTTTTCCAAAGAAATTATAGATCAAGAAATCATGTCCTAAATACTAGGAAGATCTTCTGGAAAGTGAGAAACAGTTTGAAGAAAGAAAATACAATATAATACAATAGCAGAGTTGGAAGGGACCTTGGAGGTCATCTAGTCCAACTCCCTGCCTAGGGAGGAAACCCTATACCATTTCAGACAAATGACTATCCAACATCTTCTTAAAGACTTGCAGTGTTGGGGCATTCACAACTTCCTGGAGGCAACTTCTTTTCCACTGATTAATTGTTCTCACTGTCAGGAAATTTCTCCTCAGTTCTAAGTTGCTTCTCTCCTTGATTAGTTTCCACCCATTGCTTCTTGTCCTGCCCTCAGGTGCTTTGGAGAAGAGCTTGACTCCCTCTTCTTTGTGGCAGCCCCTGAGATATTGGAAGACTGCTATCATGTCTCCCCTAATCCTTCTTTTCATTAAACTAGACATACCCAGTTCCTGCAACCGTTCTTCATGTGTTTGAGTCTCCAATCCCCTAATCACCTTTGTTGGTCTTCTCTGCACTCTTTCTAGAGTCTCCACATCTTTTCTACATCGTGGTGACCAAAACTGGATGCACTATTCCAAGTGTGGCCTTACCAAGGCCTTATAAAGTGGTATTAACACTTCACCTGATCTTGATTCTATCCTTTTTTGTTTAACCTCTGATAGAGAGACTGCTCTTGGGAAGAAATCTCTGTTCCATGTGTTGCATAGATATGTGCACATATTTTGGCAATAACGCAGATCTGATTGATGTACAGCTTGTACAAAATCCACACCTCTAAAACACAACATATGCTCAGTCACCAATTAAGACGGCAGATGTGAAGCATTATAGATTCATTGTTATAAAACCACGAGAGAGGATAGCATGCATCTTTTTCTGTTAATGACGAAAGTTATTATCTGAAGCTTCTAATAAATTAAGGACTTCTGATATGTTTTCGGGGCAATGAACAGATTACACTCTACCAGACCCTAGTAATATGTGCCGCCTTGCAGAGATATGTAATAAACACATTTATCATCTCTTTTTGGCCTGATCGGTGCCTCTTGCCCTCTGATATGTAACTTATCTCCAAGGGACTCATTTACACAACTGTATTCCAGCCCCCAACAACTTCTTTCCAAGTGCATTCAGTCAACTTGCTACATCAGCCTTCTTCTCTCTACTGGTGGAAGATATATGGCCAAGCATTGTATCACTCCAGATTTTTAAGAGGTCTTTTACTTTGCTGGATCTTCAGTACTTCTGAGCAGTTTACATTGTGTTTACAAAGAATAGTCCAAATGATTATTTTACATTATAAATACATTTTTAGAAGCAGGTCTCTCCACTTCTCTTCTATGCACCAATGCATCTCAAAAGATCCCTGTGTTAAAATACTGAAGTGGGAAGATGATACAACAGTGATTGATCTCGTTCAAGACAATGATGAATCTGCATACAGAGGGAAGGTTGAACAACTAGCTTCATGGTGCGACCGGAACAATCGGGAACTAAATACACTCAAAATGGTAGAAATGGTGGAAGATTTTAGGAGAAACACTCCTATACTATCACTTCTTACAATGCTAGACAACACAGTATCAACAGTAGAGACCTTCATGTTTCTAGGTTCTATCATATCTCAAGACTTAAAATGGACACCTAACATCATAAACGTTATCAAAAAAGCACAACAAAGAATGTTTTTGAAAACGACACTATAGGGCGCTGCACACCAGAACAACTTTACACAAAGGCAGTTTTCCCCTGAATGCCATCACTCTGCTAAACAATTAATTCCCACAACACTGTTATATTACCTACTAAGTGCATTACTATTCTTCTTCTAGGAATTACTATTCCTTCCTTCCTTCCTTCCTTCCTTCCTTCCTTCCTTCCTTCCTTCCTTCCTTCCTTCCTTCCTTCCTTCCTTCCTTCCTTCCTTGTACCCTGTTTCCCTGAAAATAAGACCTTCCTGAGTCCCTACGGGAGAGAGGGTGGTATACAAATTAAATAAATAAATACATAAATAAAATAATAAGCCCAATCAGGCTTATTAACAACTAACGGCAGTGCGTGATAGTGGTAAAAGCAATCACCTTGCTTGAAACTGGATGCTGCATGGATGGTGCTTATTATTACATTCAATTTGCATCTGCGACAGAGCTGGAAAGGGGAAGAAGAAACAGAGAATGTACTTAAACCCAATAGGCTTTATGATTACCCCTAAAAGAACGACAAGTTGAACTCTCTTTTGCAACACATCTCGTTCCTTTTCTGCTCTCCTAGGTTTCCTTTGCACGCCCCAGCTGCTCCAAGGTGTAAAGACTGAGTAGCCTAACACTGCGCTAGGTTAAAACATTTTCTTTTGACTTTTTGGCCCATTCGTCATACAGCTTGTCTTTTCTGCTGTGGAAACCTTTCACCTCTATCTTACTTTGAAGGTAGACCCCAGGAGAAGGAATCGGGAGGTGAAAAATGATAAAGGCATGCAATTCTTGCAAGGTTAGCACACCTTTAAGCCCAGCACTTGCCCACTCCCAAGAGTGCCAGGGTTTCTCTCCCCTCCTTCTCAAAACACCGCCGACACAAGCACACACACACACACACACACAGAGAGAGAAAAACTCAACACACACACACACACCATTGCAGAGTCAAGAAATGAATGCTAGGCTTAAAGAAGGACCTCAGCAGGAACTACATGTTGACATAATTACTGTTGGCTCTCTTCTTCTCTTCCCCCACCCCCTACCCAAGCCAACTTGGCAACCTTTTCCACAAAGCTGAGCTGACCTCCAGCCAAGTCTTCTCCTATTCAGCTTTCTGCGTTTTCTTCAGCCTAAGCCAAGAACCCAAATACCCAGCTACTTTCTCATTGTTTAGGTTTCTTCGGAAAAAAATCTTTCAAAAGAGGGGATTCCACTGTTGGACTGCCGGGAACAATTCAGGAGTCCTTTGGAAATCTAGCGGCTCATTGTTAGCGACACCAAAAGTCTTTGGGGGAGAACACAAAAGGAAAGGGGAGTTGGGACAGGGTGCAAACTTGGCCTTTCGTGGAAGAAACGACCTACTGAGAAAGCTGCTGGCTCGGTTTCCCCCGCTAAGATCAAGGCTAAATGGTTTGGATCAAAGATAACAAGGAAAGAAAACTGACAAGGAAATGGCTCTTTTTTTAAAAGAAAAAAAGCTTTATAGCCTTGTAGCCCAATTCCTTGCATATTTACATGTTAAAAAGTCCTACTGAGATCAAATCCGTCAGTAAGCATCGTCTGGAGAGCAGCTACAGTTCTGCCACGAGTGGATGGATTGCAGGCCCGGAAAATCCCCATTCGGCTTGAACAGAAGTAAGAGTTGGCGTTGGGCCTTGGACTCTATTTAAAGCCCTTTTGACAGAGTCTGTCAGTTGAAGAAATGTGTTTGTTTGCATCGGGACTGCCTACAGATTCAGCCCAGTCCAAACATAACAGAGGCGCCCCGTAAATCATAACGTGCAAATCAGGATTCAGCTTCCAAAATACACATTCCATCCTAATCTCTCCTTCCCTCTTTGGAGTAGGGTGGCCACTAAAAAGAAAAAAAAAGAAAAGAAAAGAAAAGAAAAAGCATTATCAATCTCCTCTACTCCCTTAAAGGAGAAGACATAGGTTTGGCTTCAATCTGCATTGACTAGTCATAGTAGACATGAACCAAAGTAAATCAGATGTAGTCTTATGATTTTAGCTCCTGGTGATGTGTCTGGTTTTATATGATTTAACACCTCTCTGAGAAAAAGAAGGAGGAGGAGGATAGAATCAAGATCACGTGAAGTGATCTTGTGAAGTTAATCGTGAAGTTAATACCACTTTATAATGCCTTAATAAGGCCACGCTTGGAATACAGCATCCAGTTTTGGTTGCCACGATGTAGAAAAGATGTGGAGATTCTAGAAAGAGTGCAGAGAAGAGCAACAAAGATGATTAGGGGACTGGAGGCTAAAACATACGAAGAACGGTTACAGGAACTGGGGATGGTAGCAATGGTGCAATATCTCAGGGGTTGCCACAAAGAAGAGGGAGTCAAACTATTATCCAAAGCACCTGAGGATAGAACAAGAAGCAATGGGTGGAAACTAATCAAGGAGAGAAGCAACTCAGAACTGAGGAGAACTTTCCTGACAGTCAGAACAATTAATCATTGGAACAATATGCCTCCAGATGTTGTGAATGTTCCAACTCTGAAAGTTTTAAAGAAGATGCTGGATAATCATCTGTCTGAAGTGGTGTAGGGTTTTCTGCCTAAGCAGGGGGATGGGCTAGAAGACCTCCAAGATCCCTTCCAACTCTGTTATTCTATTCGAGGAGGAGGAGGAAGAGGAGGAGGAAGAGGAGGAAGAGGAAGAAGAAGAAGAAGAAGAAGAAGAAGAAGAAGAAGAAGAAGAAGAAGAAGAAGAAGAAGAAGAAGAAGAAGGGGAGGAGGAGAAGGAAGAGGAGGAAGAGGAAGAAGAAGAGGAGGAGGAGGAGGAGGAGGAGGAGGAGGAGGAGGAGGAGGAGGAGGAGGAGGAGGAGGAGGAGGAGGAGGAGGAGGAGGAATGAATGAATGAGGGCAAATACTACCCAGATATCCATCACTATTTCCATTAGAGCTAACATGTTTGCTGGGTAATTTGGGAGTCCAAATCAGAGGTGGGTTGCAGGTGGTACTGCCCTGGTATGGGTGTTCCAGTGCCTTGCAAGGAGCACTGAGTACCGTTCCAGTATGGTGCTCTGGAGGGTCCACCCGCCCGTCTGTCATCCTTACCTGTATTTGAGCTCTTTGGCGCTTCCGCACATGGAGTGTACGGTGCCTGCACGACGCCCTGTCAAGCAGCTGGAGCGTCATGGAGGCGTCGCATTAGGTAAGGACACATGTGCGCCCTCCATGTGTGTGTGCATGTGCTGCACGCATCCATGTGGTGGACACTGGGCCCCGTTGCACCGTGCCGATTGCACCGGGATCCGAAACCCACTACTGGTTCAAATCCAGACTCCGTCCAGACTCTGCTCTGCCATGGCTTCTCCTACAGTTGTTGCTGTTTTATTGGGAGTGGGAGGGAAATACATTTTTACTTATGCTCAATATGTTTTAGGATTTCATTTCATTTCCTCATCTCCTCATGGAAGACTGTCAATTGTTAATATCCCGTGAAACCAGAATGAAGAGCTGAACAGCATTTCAGGCCGAGAAAAACCTCTGGTTGTGTTTCATGAAGCTTCAGGACAGTGGCAAGCCGATGCCAGAGAGTCCTTTCCAACTCTGCTATTCTGTTCCGTTCTACTGTTGTAATTCAACTCAGCCTCACGCCAACCGAAATTCCAAAACGAGAACCAATTTTTGCAAAGCGATAAAATCGATCCTGGGGAGCCACACTAACACGAGCCACCTGTGAAATACCCACACCTGTGCTGCACTCTCTCCTAAAGGAGAATATTCAACCTGCTATCGGGTTCTAATCTAGATAAATGACCCCGTCAGAAAAGCAGATACAAACGGGGCAAATTTTGCTGAGCTTGCACAATTAGTAAAGATAGCAAAACAGGCAGGAAACGAAAGAAAAAACACCCACCCAAAACTTGAAAAGCCAAGGTCCAGTTGGATGCATACCTTTTCTGATGCATAACCAGAGAAATTAACATTGACACTTGTAAAGTGTTGCCAGTTGTTTTGTACGCCAAATTCAATGAATGTGATTGATCTGAAAAAGGAGGATTCCAAAAAGGACCTTGGGATAAGAATGAAATACAGTGGTACCTCGCTTCACGAACGCCTCTCTTCACGACCAATTCGGATTACGACCAAAAATTTCCCAAAAAATGTGCTCCGCTGCACGAACTCCGCCTCGCTGCACGAACGGAAAAGTTCGTAAAAATACGCTCCGCTGCACGAACTCCGCCTCGCTGCACGAACTCCGCCTCGCTGCACGAACTCCGCCTCGCTGCACGAACTCCGCCCTCGCATCACGAACAGAAAAGTTCGTAAAAATGCTCGGATTCACGAACCCCGCCTCGCTGCACGACCCGGAGCCGCGGACATTTTAAAAACAAGGTCGGAACGGATTAACCGGATTTACATTGAACCCTATGGCAAACTGTGCCTCTCTTCACGACCAATTTGCAACGCGAACAGAGTCCGTTCAAGATTCACGACCAAAAAACAAGGTCGGAACGGATTAACCGGATTTACATTGAACCCTATGGGAAATTGTGCCTCGCATCACGACCAATTCGGATCGCGAACAGAGTCAGTTCACGAATTAAGTTCATGAACCGAGGTACCACTGTACTTCATTGAAACAAGCAAGGGGCCCTCCTTATTCTTTACTATCTCTACTTAAATGACCAAAGAGATAGTACATGCTCAACACTGTTCGGGAATGACATTGTCTAATATGGGGTAACATCCAGCAGGAAGGATGTGTTACCACCCAATAAAGGGAAAGATCTGAAAATATTTTTGGGGGGGGGAAAAATCCCGTATTGGAATATGTTACTATTCCCATTTAAGTAGCTCAACTGATTTGCGAGACCGCCTCCTACCCCATACATCCCTCCGACCGATCCGCTCCCACAGAGAGGGTCTGCTCTGGGTGCCAACGGCCGGGCAATGCTGGCTCGTGACGCCCAGAGGAAGGGCCTTCTCTGTGGCCCTGCCCTCTGGAACGATCTACCCCCCGATATTAGGAATATCACAGACCTCCGCCTCTTCCGTCAACAATTAAAAACACACTTTTTCCACTTAGCTGGCCTGGCTTAATCTTCCGAGTCCATTTACTTGTTTTAAATTGAATTAGATTGTATTGGGGTTTTAACTGGTTTTAGCACAGGTTGGGTTAATTTAATAAGTTTTTAATATTTATTAAAATATTAATAATATTATTATTATCGGTATTTTATGTATATGCGTGGTTTTAATTTTTCCTGTGCACCGCCCCGAGTCCCTTTTTGGGAGAGTGGGGCGGTATACAAATTTAATAAAATGAAAAATGAAAATGAAATGATATCGGTAATGATTCTTTTTCGAAGTTATGACCTTTGCAGGCTCCCCATGATGATGCGATCAAAATTCAAGAGTCTTGGCAAACTGACTCATATTTATGACCGTTGGCTGTGTCCCACGGTCATCTGGTCATCTTTTGCGACCTTCTGACAGGCAAAGTCAATGGGGAAGCCAGAGTCACTGAACACTAACTTATCAATTGCAGTGACTCACTTAACAACAGTGGCAAGAAAAGTCGTAAAAGAGGGAAAACCCACCAAACACAGGTTTCACTTAACAACAGAAAGGTGGCGATCAATTGTGGTCATAGGTCAAGGACTATTTGTTAACTACTACCAACCATACTACTAATTAATGCTACTTCCTTTTCAGAAAACGTATTCAGTAATCTCCTGCAAAATTAAAAAGAAAAAGCAGCTTTCAACTCCGAGGGAAAATATTAATAAAAGAATGATTAATTAAAAAAAGAGTTAAAATATGATGTGTGCGATGTACAGAATCCCTAACAGTTAAGCTGCCATAAATTAATTAGGTATAATAAATTATATCTGAAATGTTTATACTCATGCTTGTGTAATGGAATAGATTTCACTTCATTAAGAAAACACCCCTGTGGTCCATTGAGAAAGAAAGAGTGGGAGATGGATATATCATTAGGCGATTAAAATGTTTTTGATTTGTTGTTTTTTTAAAAATGGGATTTAGTGGGAGTAATTTGGCAATTTTCTATTGTAAGTTAAAATAAAAGATGTGCGACACAAATCAGATTGAGCTGCAAAGGATGATTTACAGATCGCAGGGGCGATCTTAAAACACAATGTTTTAAGTGCCAATGAAACAAACCATATGTATTGACATAATGTAAGAAGCCAGGAACTGCGAAGAATATTTGAGCTTCCTTCATTCAGGAAAATAATGAACGTTTGAGAGGATATCACAACTGCATGAACATATGTCAACATCGAAGAGTATTTTCATGGCAGATCTGGCCCCAAAAACCTGAAATAAAGCAGCTCTATCATATCACCCACTATTTATTACTGAGTATCTTCATTAATGTATTTAAACAAAGCTAAGTTCAGTATATGGTCATACAGAGACATATGTCCTGAAGAGGGAATGCTGATAAAAAAATTACAATAATACAATACAATAATACAATAGCAGAATTGGAAGGGACCTTGGAGGTCTTCTAGTCCAACCTAGGCAGGAACCTTATACCATTTCAGACAAATGGCTATCCAACATCCTCTTAAAGACTTACAGTGTTGGGGCATTCATAACTTCTGGAGGCAACTTCTGTTCCACTGACTAATTGTTCTCACTGTCAGGAAATTTCTCCTCAGTTCTAAAGGTAAAAGTTCCCCTTGCACATATGTGCTAGTCGTTCCCAACTCTAGGGGGCGGTGATCATCTCCGTTTCAAAGACGAAGAGCCAGTGCTGTCTGAAGATGTCTCTATGGTCATGTCACTAAACGCCGAAGGCGCACGGAAAGCTGTTACCTTCCAACCAAAGGTGGCTCCTATTTTTCCACTTGCATTTTTTACATGCTTTCAAACTGTTAGGTTGGCAGAAGCTGGGACAAGTAACAGGAGCACACTCCGTTACGCGGTGCTAGGGATTCGAACCGCCGAACTGCTGACCTTTCTAATCGACAAGCTCAGCGTCTTAGCCACTGAGCCACTGCGTCCTTTAAAAAAAAATATCCATGTCTTTAAATTGAATTTTAAATTGAATTTTTCAAAGTAGTTAAAAAGCAAGTATTTGCTATTTGACTACTTGCCTTTTAAGTAAAGAACCTTTACTTACATAAGAATTCTAAACAATATTTTAGATTAAATTAAACAACGAAAGCTGGAGTCATTCAATATTCAGAAATGGAAACACTGAAATTTTATTATTTTCACCTTAACAGTAGAAATAGAACATAGAACTTCAAGGAGAAAAGGACTTCACTCCCAGACACCGAAAACTTAGTTTTTCTCTTGAAATTATATAATTATTCTGACAACTCAAGTTGTTATCCCAGTTCAACAAACACGAAAGACTATTTGGCAGAAATTAAATTTATTCTCCCCCACCCCACCCTTTTTTTTTTTTTTAGATAAACCAAGTTTTAAAAATATTGCACACAATTAAAAAATAATAATAATGATACATTATATGAGATACTTTGAAGGAATCTGTACAAAGAAATGTGCCCCACACCTTTCAGAAAATGGGTTTGGTTGATTTCATTATTTGTTTAAAAGAAAATATAGCCAAGATGGGTTATATTTAGAATTAGAAGGACACCCCTTGAGGCCGCTGGTTCAGGAAATGTTCAAAATAGGTATTGCCAAGTGCTCCAGTAAGCAAAACTGAAAAAAGTCTCTGGGGGAAGGTGTTTTTTTAAATCCAATATGTGGGGGACGATGGGAAGAGAAAATTAATGTGTTGACATCTCAAGAACAGAGCTGTAAGCATCTCTGATACCATATCTCTACATACATACCACCTCCAGCCTTTTTAGTCTGAATATATAAATTGTTTTAATTGGCTTTTTAAGGGATTTAGTTTTTAGGATTTTAGGTTTTTTAGCGCAGGGATAAATTGTTTAATCTGATTTTATATATTTATTGTGTATTTATGTGTGTACGTTTTTTAATTCCCCTGTGCACCGCCCCGAGTCCCTTCGGGGAGAGGGAGAGGTCTATAAATTAAATTTATTATTATTATTTATTATTATATCTTACAATATATTGGCATACAGGTTTTTCTTTTCCTTCTATCCTAGATCTAGCTGACCCTACGTGCAACTTTACAGGAATAAGAAATTAAATAGTAAGGATAATAACGAGAAATATTTTGGAAGCTCCGTTCAACAGGCATGGCCAGTAGTAAAAAGAAATAAATTAATACAAACGTGAATATTGTTTTGTATACTGTTCATATGGACTACAACCATATGCCAGGAATTGCAGTCAATGAATTTATAAAATAGCAATCGTGGACTTCTAGAATAGTAAACAAGAATTTTGAAGTCAAAAAAATTAGGGAGGATTTTAATGACAAATATCTATATCTAGATTTACATCGCTCTCTCTCTCTCTCTCTCTATCTAAAAATATATATCTATTTATTTTGCTGGTGTAGTCATCAACATCACCACCGCCAGCAGCTAACAAAAAGCAAGCAAGAATTCTCTAGCTACAAGTACAGTTGGGACTGGAATTTCCATCACTAAGTGTATGGTCATTAAGAGAAGCACATGGCTACAAATCCAGCTTTCTGCATTGAGTCTTCTTGTCAGAAGCCTTCTGCGGGAAATGTTCAAAGGGTGATCACATGACCATGGCATCCGGCAGCCATCATAAACGCGTGACAATTGCAGAATGACCAAATTGCAATCATCTGGCTGCAGGGATGCTACAGTGATGATATGTAGGAGGATTGGTTGTAAATCGTTTTTCTCAGGGCCATCGTAACTTTGAACGGCAACAAAATGAATGGTCATAAGTCAAGGACCACCTGTAAATAGCTATTGGTGATGGGGACTCAACCAATCTGAACAAGATTTGAGCAAGATCAAGAGAAAGAGATTTTGAAGAGCAGATAAGTGCTTGCGTAACAGCATACATAGGCAGCTAGTTCAGATTCATGAAATGGAGACTATGTACTTGATGTTCAAACACAAATTTCAAACTCCAAAATGGGCCCTTTCAGAACAAAAAAAGAACATGTTGCTTTCCCTGTCCCTCTAATGATGTGCTTTTTAGTTCAACAGATGGTACGTTTTTTCCAAATACCTCCAACTGACATTTGAAATTTCATAATAGCTTTGTGGAATGGTGTCAAGTTTTTGACATCACTGGCTGGACCTATGCAGGGTACTAAGCTACAATGTGCATATAGTCAAGGCTCTGGTTTTCTCAGTTGCAATGAATGGCTGTGAAAGTTGGACCATAAGAAAGGCTAAGTGCCAAAGAATGGAGGCCTATGAGCTATGGTGCTGGAGAAGACTCCTGCAAGTCCCTTGGACTACAAGGCGATCCAACCGGTCAGGAGAACAACCCTGACTGCTCTTTAGAAGGCCAGATCTTGAAGATGAAACTCAAAGTCTTTGGCCACCTAATGAGAAGGAAGGACTCCCTGGAAAAGAGCCTAATGCTGGGAAAGATTGAGGGCAAAAGAAGAAAGGGATGACAGATGATGAGGTGGCTGGATGAAGTCACCAAAGCAGTAGGCTTGAGCTTAAATGGACTCCAGAGAATGATAGAGGACAGCAAGGCCTAGAAGAACACTGTACATGGGGTGGTGATGGCCACGACTTCATGACTAACAACAACAAAGCTACAATGTGGCTTGCTTGGGATGGGACTTAAGCCATTCATCATTCATCATGGTTTACAACCCATGGTTGATTGCAGAGTTCTCTCTCAGTGAGGAGACTAGAGTTCCTTCAACCCAACTGAGTTAAAGTGAACCTTCATTTGATAAATAAATCGCTGATGTATGAACTCTCTGAATCAATGTCATCCATACCTGGCTGAGATTTCAAATCAATGATTGTTCACTGTAATAGCAACATCACCGACGCGAACAAGAAAGGGTTAGAGGAGACACCTTTTCTTCTTTGATTACTAGACTAGCGGACAGGGTAGATGAAGCTTTTATGGCTGACGCTCCTTTTTCTTTTCTTTTTTGCATCATCAGCTCATTGTGGGGATTCTCCAATTGGTAAAATTCCAACGGGTTTTGGAAAAGCCTCTTGTAACCTTGAAGGTACTGCCCATGGTTTGGCTCTAGGCCAGCTGTCTATATCATTGGGTTGAAACCGAAAGCTTATTTAAACCAAACAGAACATTTGAGGATTTCTACCCTCTCTCTTCTCCTGACACACAAGTTACTTCCTCTTCTCTATTCAAGTATAAATGATTCTTGTCACACAAACTGTAAAGGTTAACGCAAACGTCAAACTTGGTGACCCCTGCTTTAGGCCAACAAGGTTGTTGTTGTGGGGGGGAAAACCGGAGGAGGAAGGTGAGCCGTCCGCTAGGCAATGCCAGCAGGCGCGCCCAGGGGAAGGGCCTTCTCTGTGATGGGCCCGACCCTTTGGAACGACCTACCCCCCGATATTAGAACTACTACGGACCTCCGCTCCTTCCGCCTAAAAGTAAAGACCTATCTGTTCCATCAGGCTGGCTTGGCCTAATTTATGTTCCTCGCCCCAGTCTGTAGCTTAAATTGTTTAATCAGGTTTTAAATGGGATACGTTTTAATGTTTTATAAATTTTAGTACAAGGTTAATCATTTAATTTGGTTTTAATTATGTATGTATTGTGATGTTTTTAGATGTTCTTAATTTTCGAGTCCCTTTGGGGAGAAGGGGCGGTTTAGAAATTTAATAAATGATGATGATGATGATGATGATGATGATGATGATGATGATGATGATGATGATGATTATATGTTCTCTTCCTTGAGTTACTTGTAAAAATAATAAGGTAGGATATAAACAAACAAACAAACGAATAAAGTAAAACTGAATATTTGACCTGCAGCTAATGCTACTCTTCTGGTGACCAGTTGGGAGAAGAAATGGGCAGTGCCATTCAAGACGAGGACACATATAAAACACGGGTACTTTGAGAGCCCAACCTGTTGACACAACTAAACCAAGAATCCCTTGGTTTTCTCACACACATTTCTTCCTTCCCCCTCCCTCTTCCCCCTCCAAAGAGCTGTTAATTTTGTTCACTGCTGAGCAAAAGTCAAAGTCAGAGTCTAAACAGCTTGTAATGAGTTTTCAATGGCCCATCTCACTGAAATTGAGGGCAAAGGCACAGCAGACTTAAGACTCTGTCAGGCCTCTGAATTTATTATCGCACGTTCAAGGGGTGCTCCGGAAAATAGAGGAGAGGGAGAGGCTAAACCCTCGTAGGCTTCTTTTCGATGCTTTTTTTTTTTTTTAAATGTTAACAGCATTTTTATGTCCTCGTTTTTGAAATACCTCCTTGACACAACAGATAAACACAAAGGAATCAATTGCGCTGTATCTTAATTAGGAATGTTTTCCGAGTGGTTGCTACATGACAGGACGAGATGTTGGGTCCAAACGTCAAAGGCTAAACGTACTATAGACAGTTTTTTTTTTTGCAACGCACAAGTACACACAGACAGACACAACGCACCGACACAGAAGATGTGAAGGAAAACTTACTCGACTGCAAGAAAAAGAGGGTGCAGTAAGAACATTCGGTTCAATTCACGCCACTCAGTACCTAGTCGTTATGCTCTATTGTTTCTCCCTGTTTTGTTTAGCTGCATGTCACAATTGTGTGTCTCCTTTTAGGCACTGTGTTGGTTTTAATTGTATGCTGCAAGAGTCCAGGCTCGGTGAGGTGAGGTTTAAAAATTAAATCGAATCAATCCATCAATAATCCCAGCATAAGAATAGAAGAGAAAGAGAATTTGCAAGAAAAGAATTATACCCAATCCTGAGTGAAATAATTAAATATTTTATATGGGGTTTTTTTAAACGAACAAAGGAAGAAACCTTGACTAAAGCCCAGATATATGTTTTGCAACAGCTGATCAAGTGGTAATTTATAAAATGCTATATATAAAGTAGAAATCACATTTAGCTAAACTGTTTTTCAGTGAATTGGGCTATAAAACAGCCTGCAAAGATGCAGTTAAGCTATAGGGGAAGAACGACACTTAACAAACAAGTACTTGTTTATTCCTTCCCTCTCCCCACAAAAAGCATAACAAGTTTCCTTTCTTGTGAAAATTTTAATTCACACAACAACCTTATGAGGGAGTTTGCACTGACCAACTTTTGCGCACTGAGCTTTGCCAAAGAGGATCTTACGAGTGTGATCCTAGTTAACTTAATTTGAATGTAATTTAATTTAAAGGTAATCCAATTTAGGTTTTATTCACGGCTCAGCCCTGCCTTCTTTTGGGAGCATGGAGCTAGAAAATGTCCTTCAGAGGCCAAGCAAGGCAATCAGCTTCAGGAGGAAAAATGTGCTCCTCTATCCTAAGATATGAGGCTTATTAGCAATGCATTTAGAAAAAAATATTTGGCTGGGCTCATGATGATGATGTTTATCGTTCACCCTGTTTGATGGCTATGAGCAAAAAAACAAGCCCAGTATAAGCAGGATAATAATGGAAGTCTTTTAAAAAATTGCTGTGTTGTTAAAAAGTAGAGTGTCCCTTGACTTGATTATTCCTGGTGAAACCTTGGGCAAAAAATGGTTTGCTCTTGTCTTTCTTGTGGGATATATATACAGGTAGCCCTCATCTTATAGCAATTCGTTTAGTGAATGTTCAGAGTTAAAACAGCACTGAAAAAAAAGTGATTTATCTCGGTTTTTCACACAACCATTGCAATACCCACATGGTCACGTAATCAAAATTCAGATGCTTGGCAACTAACTCATATTTATGACAGTTGCCGTGCCTTGGGATCATGTGATCAGCTTCTGTGACCTACTGACAAGCAGTCAACGGGGAAACCAGATTCACTTAACAACCGTATTATTAACTTAACAACTGCCATGGTTGACTTAAAAACTTTGACAAGAAATGTCTTAAATGAGTCAAAACAAATATTTCATTTAGCAACAAAAAATTTGGGATCAATTGTGGTTGTCGAGGACTACCTGTATGATATGTGTGTGTGTGTGTGTGTGTGTGTGTGTGTGTGTAGATTTATCAGGCTGCTGACTAGACTAGATACTAGACTAGACTAGATAAGTAGGTAGGTAGGTGGGTGGGTGGGTGGATGGATGATAGATATACATGATAGATAGATGGATGGATGGATGGATGGATGGATGGATGGATGGATGGATGGATGGATGATAGGTACGTAGGTAGGTAGGTAGATGGATGGATGATAGATATACATGATAGATGGATGGGTGGATGGATGGATGATAGGTAGGTAGGTAGGTAGGTAGGTAGGTAGGTAGGTAGGTAGGTAGGTAGATAGATAGATAGATAGATAGATAGATAGATAGATAGATAGATAGATAGATAGATAGATAGATAGATAGATAGATAGATAGATAGATAGATAATCTAGTCTAGTTAGCAGACTGTTAACTTGAAAATGTGTGGAGTTTGATTTACTGGCTGAGGAATTCTGGAGTTGGAGCCCACAAATAGTAACTGCTATTCAACATTTTCACTGGCTACTTGATGAGTTCTTTTGTTTTTACATACCCAGATAAAAGATATCCAGATTCCTCATTCTGATAAACGAAGAATATTACTCTCTTGGAATTGAGGGAAGAACAAGAAGGAAACATTGCTGATATCCAAAGAGAACTATGGTTAATCCACATCATTTTTAATGTGTATTATGACACAATGAATGGAGTGTGTATTGTGGATACTGAAATGAGATGCATCCCACTGGAAAACCTTTTTACTCACATTGTCATTTACAGCTCCTGAATTAATAGACCAGGAAAGGCACCAACAAAATGCAGTAAAACCATTGGCAGCCAGTGGTGACTTAAAGTTTAATTCCCTCGGGGAGAAAAGGACACTATCTAATCTGTATTCAGTCCTGACATTGTCCACATCTGACATGGAACATTAGCTACTAACTCTCTCAATAGACTAGTGTCCTTCAGTTTATATTACTTTATGTTAATAGTAGAGAAATTACACACAACATCATTTATCATTGTTATACTGCACTATATGTCCCGTAGCTTATTTTAATATATCTATTTACTCCTAACATACAGAGAATCTTCTTTCTAAAAAACCCAAAGAGAGTCTTGGCACACATGCCTCTGACATGCAAACAAGCTCCTTCCCTCTTGAAAAAACACTTTTGAATCGCATGTGGCACTTTAAAAAGCTGGTTTGGTGGGAAAACACATACACTGCTATATTATAAGGTAATGGTAAAGGTTCCCCTTGCACATATGTGCTAGTCGTTCCCGACTCTAGGAGGTGGTGCTCATCTCCCTTTCAAAGCTGAAGAGCCAGCGCTGTCCGAAAATGTCTCCGTGGTCATGTGGCCGGCATGACTAAACGCCAAAGGTGCACGGAACGCTGTTCCCTTCCCACCAAAGGTGGTCCTTATTTTTCTACATAGAAGTACACATTCCAATAGAGAGAAGTTCCCTGAGGATGGCCACCAGCATGAGTCTGAAAGCTTGGAAGACTAAGGCTGTGGTCCCAGTGAATGACTCAGATTGGATCCTGCAACATTATCCTTGGGCCTTCATTCATAAGGTAGCCCTAATTTAGTGACCATTTGAAGTTAAGATGAATGTGCCCTGAGCTGTTTATGGCCCAGTTGTGGAATTATGATGACACACAAATAGATACCCCTAGGGCAGGGGTGGGCAAACTTTGCAACTTTAAATCTGAAGGACTTCAGCTCCCAGAATTCTCCAGCCAGCAAAGCTGTTATGCTCATTTCCAGCAACTGAAGCAACTGAAGATTCCCCCATGAAAAACAGATATTCTAACCACTACCACTTACTGTCTTTCCAGCATGAAAAAAGAGAAGAGATGTTCAGTTGGAAAAGTCAGATTAAAATCACATCTTGTTCCTTCAGTGATGTAAAAAAAAAAATCTTCAAGTAAAGCTTAAATCACATTTCACATTAGTCAAAAGCTTCAGAACCAGCCCTCACGTTTCCTTCAATTATTTGTTAACAGTAATTCAATCAGGTAGGAAATTTTATATCCTACATTTAATTCTTCCCTCTCCTGCTTTTTAGCCCGCTGTGTAACTGATTTGGAAATAAACACCGTTTTGTTTTATTTGCTTCTTTCTTTCAAGAAAAAAAGAGTACATATTGCTTCAAACTTCTATCTTCTGGCTATAGTTGCTCCATGCTTGGACAACAGCCATACATCTTACATGGGCTGCACTTGTAGGTTACACAGAAGCTAAAACTGATTAAAAAAAAAACTGTGTATAGTCAAGGCTTTGGTTTTCTTAGTTGCAAAGGATGGCTGTGAAAGTTGGACCATAAGAAAGGCTGAGCGCCAAAGAATGGAAGTCTTTGAACTATGGTGCTGGAGAAGATTCCTGCATTGAGTCCCTTGGACTGTAAGGCCACCCAACCTGCAAGTCCTAGAGGAGTTCAACTCTGACTGCTCTTTAGAAGGCCAGATCCTGAAGAGGAAACTCAAATACTTTGGCCATTTAAAGAGAAGGAAGGACTCCCTGGAGAAGAGCCTCATGCTGGGAACGATGGAGGGCAAAAGAAGAAGGGGACAACAGAGAATGAGGTGGCTGGATGGAATCACAGAAGCAGTAGGCATGAGCTTAAATGGACTCCAGAGGATGTCCTCTGAATGCTTGGAGGAATGTTGTCCATGGGTTCATGATGGGTCAGATACGACTTCGCAACTACCAACAACAAGAATTTAATGACAAGAGAAAGGAGGGAGGGAAGGAGGGAGGGAGGGAGGGAGGGAGGGAGGAAGGAAGGAAGGAAGGAAGGAAGGAAGGAAGGAAGGAAGTCCTTGATCAATAGTTTTGAAAGCACCTAATCTCTTCAGTCCATATTTAGAGACTGGACCTTGGGAGGTAACGTTGAAAGTCTGGGAAAGCAGTCAAAGAGACCTAAATAAGAATGAAAAAGCATTCCATTGTCAGTTTATCTCATAAAGAGCAACTCAACCCAGATGGCCAGAATAAAAAAGTATTTCTAAACATCCCAGGGGCTCCCCAGCTACTATAAAGGAGGATGGGAAATTCCAAGATTCCAGACTTAGATCAGAGACAGCGCAATTCTGCATCCCTTGATCTTGCCCACGTTGACAAGCTTGTGGTTACAGTGACCTGCCAGTCATTAGCCAGATGTCTTAACCATCTCCTGTAGCTGCTAGGTGCTAAATATCTCTGAGAATAATCCACTATAGCCCGAGGGGTTGTAATTGCAGCCGTGATGAGGAGAGAAGAAGAAATATATTTCTCCTTTCTTCTGAGATAAACATGAATGGAAAAGGCCAACAAAAACAAAAAAAGGAACTCAAGTGAAATGACTCTCTTGCAAATCAATTCTGCACATGTCTTACAGTTTAGGCAAATGCTGTCTGACCCCCGCCACCCCCACCCTTTCAATGTAATCTATTTTCAACAGAGCACATGGGAAGGCATAAAATATATCACACAATGTAGTCCTGTCTGGCATAACTCACAGCGACTCTTCAAGAGTGTCAGATGTTCGCAAAGGTCAGGGCTCAATGACAGGGCCATGCTCAGAAAGCAAGGAGACGTGATTGGCAGGTGTCTTTCCCCATGCCAAGCTGTAACTGGCTTCGCTTGTCTGGGTCCCATAAAACAATCTTGTACTCATGGTGAAACAAGGTCAGCGGCCATAATTTTGGCCTTGGATTCCAAGACCTGGGCCTTCAAAGACTTCGTTCCAGGAGGAGAACTCAAAAATAATAATAATAATAAAGAGGTCAGGGGTTCATCTAGCTCAACAGTTGGGCTGCAGGGTGGCCGACACGCTACATCCAGAAGCTCGCAAAGAAGAACAAGAAGTTATTCGCCTTTGTCCATTCTATTTCACCAGCAGCTATTGTAGCATTTAGAGAAAGCCATTTCTGATTCAAGGGATAATAAATAGGCACCAAGACCAGTGACAATGGACAGCATCATTCTAAGATCATCTGCTCAATCTCCTTTTAAACTGACCTGTAGCAAGAACAAACTCCATAATTCCAGTGGCTTAATGATTTATGCCAACGTATGGGAAAATAAAAACTGGTTAAGGATTATTCGCAACTGGTGTACTTTCTGTGAAAGTCCTAGGGAAGGATGAAGGAGACACACACACATACACACACACACCTTACTTATTTATTTACTTACTTATTTTCCACTGCCAGTGAAGCAACTTTCCCTAGGGAAAAGGGTTGGAAATTAAGTTTTGGGATTGGGGAATTGAACGGCATTGAGATATAGATTTCCATATGTAATGGCCATTGGATGTAAGCTCATGGTGTAATGGAGATACTCTTCTTCAGCCTGTAGGAGGTTGAAACCCAACCCTCTACTAGAAAATTAAATATTTTAGGAAATATTAAAAGGGCAGACTATTTCCCCCTAAAAGGGAGGTAGGAATTCACCCACCCACCCTGCCCCATCTTTGTCAATGGGCCATTAAGGCCTGAGTCAGTACCTAACAAAGGTACCTTCAGGGGGAGGCTTCTAGGGGCATTAAGGCCTGAGTCAGTACCTAACAAAGGTACCTTCAGGGGGAGGCTTCTAGGGGCATTAAGGCCTGAGCCAGTACCTAACAAAGGTACCTTCAGGGGGAGGCTTCTAGGGGCATTAAGGCCTGAGCCAGTACCTAACAAAGGTACCTTCAGGAGGAGGCTTCTAGCAAACTCACCACATGGCACCTGGGAAGATTAGATTTCTGAAAGACTGCTAAACCTTGCTGATTGTGAATGAAAGGAATCCACAGTTGTGTAAATAAAAGGTTTAGTTGGGACCAGGACTTTGCTCCTTGCTTTCTAAGGAAGCCTGGATCAGAACACTCTTGCCTAAGCAGAGAATCGGACTAGAAGACTTCCATGGTCTCTTCCACCTATTATTATTCTGTAAGATCTGTTTCTGAAGCTCTCTTGATTAAGTTGCCTGGGATTGTGGCCCAGGTAGCACTTTTAATATCACAGGATTTCAGTGACATTCACGTTCAATGTCAGACTCTTTCTAAAAGAGCTACTTTTCTTCCATTAAAACCACATATATAAAGAGCCTTTAAAACAGGCAGCGGGGACACATCCATAAAGGCTGAGCTTAGAAAGCCCACTTCATCCAGACATTGTTAAGTGGTAGTGGTGGTGGGGAGTATTTGCCTTAATTTTAGTTACTTTAACGTCTCAGCAGCTGGAAAATGGCTGCGTTTGGAAATGAAATTTTGCAGGTCATTAGCCCACAATGATTAAATCAAGAGGCATATTAACATATGAAAATAGGCCAACGTGCATTTTACTGTTTAAACAATTCTACTCAGGGTCTTCTTGGAAGTAAAGGGCCACCCCCCTTCCTCATTTTCACTACTGGCCGGTAGCTAATAAAGTAAAACAGAAAGTGTAATTGAATATTTGCAAGCTCTCCATCCTAATATATTGGTTATTAAGATAGGTACACACTCCTCCAATTTGATAATGTACTTGAGAGTACCATCTCATTTACAGATCGGCGAATGTGCATATTAATAGTCTCACAAAGATGAGAATAATTGGAAATAGGTTTCAGTCGTAACAATTCGACCCCCAAATATGTTCAGGGTTTTCTCTAAATCCCATATGTTCTGATATTACCACTCCCATCCATGTATCCTACGCCCTTCTTTCCTAAACATCTTCTGCAGCCATAAATGTTCCTTTTTTTAAAACTTCCAGGACAAAAAACCCCCCAAATATGCATTTATCGTCTCAAAGGTGCTTTTTCAAGAGGCAGCTAGACTTTCTTTGTTTCTCCTTGAAGGCGTTTCACTTCTCATCCAGGAATCTTCTTCTGTTCTGACGAATTGAAGAGGTTTCTTGGATGAGAAGCAAAACAAGGGAAAAACAAAGAAAGTTCAGCTGCCTCTTGAAAAAGCACCTTTGGGACAACCGTGATGAGGATGACTGAGAATCTCCATAGAAATATACATTTATCATTTGTCCATTTTATGGTTTGGGGGCTTTGTTTTTTTTTTTTTTTTTCTGGAAAAGGGTCATACTGTGCTAAAGCATACTTTGTAGCAGAGGTGGTATTCAACCAGTTCTGACTGGTTCTGGAGAACCGGTAGCGGAAATTTTGAGTAGTTCGGAGAACTACCGGCAAATAGGCTGGCCCCGCCCCTGCTGCCTCCCAGCTGATCTTCTTTTGTTGCCCTGCACAGGAGAACGGAGCTGGAAAGCAGGTTGGTGGGGTGAGGAGGGAATGGGGATTTTGCAGTAACCTTCCCTTGCCATGCCCCCAAAGCCACGCCCATAGAACCGGTAGTAAAAAAAATTTGAATCCCACCACCGGACTTCCTTTTTCTTCACAATTTACTCTGAAGAAGTCCACAGAACATTTTGGCTCTTTGTGACCATAAATAGTAGAACACAGGTCAGCTAGACAGTTATAGATGCGCGATGCAGAAAGCTTAAACCGAAAGTTGTTAGCGAAGACATGAAGGTCAAGCCGCCTGACCGAAGTCTCCTTTTAGCTACTCTTCTGATCTTGGACACAATGGATGGTGTTTTTCCATTAACGGTGCTGCATTAAGATTTGGATGCCAAGTCTAATCTACTTCTATTTTTTTTCAATTTTTTTTTTATTAAGAATGATAAATGAAAAGAATAAAAGTCAATACCAACTTACAAAACATAAAAACGGAAAAATACGAGAAAAATTAAAAAAGGGGGGGGGGTGAAAAAAAGACAAAGAAAAAAGAAGTAATTTCTCCCTTCACCCCAAGAGGTAAAAACAATTTTTAATAGTAGCTTATTAAGGTGTCTAAATAAAATAGTATCTCTTCTCCCCGTTGCTTATTTCAGAAGAAAACGAAAGTCCAAATGCTGTGACAATCTTTGTCAGAAAAAGAGTTTGTATCATCTATATTTGTGTACCCTTTTCATCAATGTAATACACTTCTGCCTCCCTCCCTCCCTTAGTTCCTTCCTGCCTGCCTGCCCGCCCTCCCTCCCCTCTGCTATTTCCTTCTTTTCTTTCTCTCTTCTTTCTCCCTTTCCTTTATTTTTCTCTTTTCTTCTCTTCTCCTCTCCCTTAGTTCCTTCCTGCCTGCCTGCCCTCTCTTCCTCCCTCCCCTCTGCTATTTCCTTCTTTCCTTTCTCTCTTCTTTCTCCCTTTCCTTTAATTTTCTCTTCTCTTCTTTCCTCTTCTCTTCTCTTCTCTTCTCTTCTCTCCTCTTCTCTCCTCTCCCCTGGAAACATGTATATAATCATAAAAGTTATATTTGAAACTACCTCTCCAAGTGTGATGGACTGAAAATAAATTCTGCTTATCACTCCAATCATCCCGTGTGACCTCACTCTCTCCACACAAAGTGTGAAAAGGTGCTTTAAAAAAAGAAGACAAAAGACGTGATTCCCTGTGCCTGGGTCTGTGCAGACTTACAACCCATTCTGGGCAGCCTATTTTCCTTTTGCAAAATAAAAGCGCCATAGAGGATTGCAGGAATGAATTATAGCAGGATATTCTGCCTAATTCAACAGTGTCAGGTTCATAATGTGCCCTTTACAGCTAAAAGTTTATTTTAAATGCGTACCAAGAAGATGGAGAGCTGGGAAGGAAATGCAAAATGGTAGGGCTTGGATCGTCAGATATAAATTAATACCAGCAGGCTTAAATGGCCCCTGCGAAATGAGCATGAATCTTAAAACTCAGGGCTGGCACAGAACAGATAAAAGGTATAAGCATTTCCTTCTGACATTTTGCAGTGAAGGACGTATTTCCCCAAAACTCGATGTCAACTTAGAAAGGGGACAGAAGGTTTTCCTCGTCTTGTTAGTTCACAATGAATATGAATCTGCTTTCTGAAGCAAATGATTATCCCATCTACACCAATGTGGTTTGCTCTGGCTGAAAATAGTCACAAACACTTTTCTATCACTCCTTTCCTTTAATTGTTGATTGCGCTGATGGCTGATCCTAAAAGCTTGCACAGTAGGAATTCTAAAAACTGCCTTGTGGGTATCAGAAGTCACTATATCAGTGATGGGATTCAAAGGTGTTTTTTTTTAACTGCCGGTTTCTTTCTCCTTTTTAAGACTGTGGGGCTAGAAAGCTCTAATATAAACACTATATTGCCTGCACACATAACCCCTCGGTCCTAATGAGAGCAAATAGCAGGACAAAACAAAGTAAAACCACGTCGTCTCGAAGTGAAAATGTATACACCAAAAGCAAATCTAAATTATTAATATTTAAAATTAATGTTTTATATTTACAGGAAAAGGGTTTGGGTCCATGACTGGCCTTTAAACGTTACATGAAAAATACAAGCAAAGCTAAACAAAAGGCAAAACGCCCTTGAAGGAGAACAGGTTATGTTACACAGCACTTATTGTATTTTTAATCCAATGAGAATATTGGTTGGCTGAGCAGTTTAAATCATTCCCTTCGCCACGGTGAATGAACCACAGACGTCTCAATTCATAAGGAGATGGCGAGACGACAACCTGGAGAACTTGACATTATATTCTAAGAGGGAGCTATCAAGCCACAATATACAATACCCTCCAGGTAGCTTCTAGAATATCCCTATCTCCTTGCACAAATAATGAGTCCGGCCCACGGAGAATCACCATTTTAGTATCTTTACCAGTCTTAATATAACTCAAAAGTATTGTAGGAAATTAAAGTAGCATCTCAGCATGATTGATGCTGATGTTGCCAATTTGCAAAGTTGCTCAAGATTCCCCAAATAAGGTAAAAGGTTCTGCTCGCACATATGTGCTAGTCGTTCCCGGCTCAAGGGGGCGGTGCTCATCTCCGTTTCAAAGCCGAAGAGCCAGCTTTCCAAGGAGAGGGAAGACCTGCGGGAGTGCAAGGCCAGATACCGGTGCCTGGAGGCTCAGTGGGCTGAGATGGCCAGCCAATAAGCCATGATGCAGTCCCACTGGAATTGAAATTGTAATTGTATTCGAATTCGGAATGAGGGCCTCCATCTCTTTGCTCTTTGCCCTCCAGCCTTCGCCCAAAGGCTGAAGTAGACCCCAAGTTGGAATTTCTGCCCCCCTCCAACCCACACAAAAAGACCCCAAAGGGGGAGACTCTGCAGCAACACAAGCGTTCATTGAACATACAGTATCTGAGACCGCCTTCTGCCCCATACATCCCTTCGTCCGATCCGCTCCAACAGAGAGGGTCTTCTCCGGGTGCCGTCGGCCGGGCAATGCCGGTTGGCGACACCCAGGGGAAGGGCCTTCTCTGTGGCGGGCCCAGCCTTCTCTGGAACGACCTACCCCCCGACCATCGCACTACCTCGGACCTCCGCCTCTTCCGCCAACATCTTAAGACGTACCTATTCCAACAAGCCGGCCTAGCGTAGCCCCCCGTTTCTGACTCTATTTATAAATTTTAAATTTTTAGGGTTTTAAAGGGTTTTTAGCATGGGTTTTTAATTTAATTTAATATGTTTTTAATAGTGTATATATATATATATATTGTTTTGTATATTGTTTTGTTATGGTTTTTAATAATGCCTGTGCGCCGCCCTGAGTCCTAACAAAGAGAAGGGCTGGGTATAAATTCGAAAAATAAAAATAAATAAATAAATCTGGCCCAGGGGCCGTAGTTTGAGGACCCCAGATTTAGTGCAATATAAAAAATGCAAATAATTTTTTTTTCTGCAGACCACAAACTTTTTCTCACGGGCCACTAGTTGGTGACCGCTGTTATGGACTACAAATTCCTGAACTGGCACTGGCTGGGAAATCTGGATATATCCAGTAGGCACTTGATAGGGGGAAACTGGTCAGTCTCTGACATGATCCCATCTATAAAAGCTAGCCATTAACCTCCTATGACTGGAAGCTTCTAAGTCTTCCTATCAAAGACTTTATTCAGAAAAAAACATTTTCCTCGTGTTTTGTGGCTCTTTATTTTCTCCTTCTACTGCTCGGTCTTGAGCAGACCGAGCACAGGAGTAAAAATCAGAGGCTGAAGAAAGAATGGTCTCTTCATATAGAAAATGGCCAAGGTCAAGACCTGTTTTCTGTAAGTCAGAGAAAAATGGATTCAAGTAATTCAAGGAAGAGAAAATCAACATTCCTGATCATGAAGGGGGAACCTCCCCCCCACCTAAGAACAGTTTGATAATACAGTGAATTTGTCAATTTGTTGCTTTAAACACATTTCCAGCCAATAACCGCTCCAGCAATTCCGCTATAAATAGTGCTTGATTTTTATACAAACCTACCGAGTCAAATAACGTGAAAAAAGAATGTATTTACAACACACATTAAAAGACTGTAAGGACACTATAATAGTATGAATACAGGCACACAGGAGAAGGTAAACATAAAAAGAGCTAGTAAAATCAACTGTATTTAAATAACAAGCATTCCATTCTCTGTATCTCTCATCTTCCGCTCATCATAATAAAATACAAGGCTGAGTAAAAGATAGTCCTTTGTTAATCCATTTTAGGTAAAGGTAAAGATTCTCCTTGCACATATGTGCTAGTCGTTCCCAACTCTAGGGGGCGGTGCTCAGCTCCGTTTCAAAGCCAAAGAGCCAGAACTGTCCGAAGACGTCTCCGTGGTCATGTGGCCGGCATGACTAAACGCCAAAGGCGCACGGAACACTGTTACCTTCCTACCAAAGGGCCCCGCCCTTTGGAATGACCTCCCCCCAGACCTCCGGACTATCATCGACCTTCGCCTCTTCCGCTGGACTTTAAAAACCTATTTTTTCCGTATGGCCGGCCTGGCATAGCTGCTACAACCATATTTTATTAGATTTGGGTTTTAAATTGATTGTCTCTTTTAGCACGGGTTATAACTGTTTAATAGTTGTTTTAAAATTTTGTAGAATTTGTACTTTTTGTATCGTTGGTTTTTAAGTCCCTGTGCGCCGCCCTGAGTCCCTCTTTTGGGAGATAGGGCGGGATATAAATCTAATAAATACAAATACAAAGGTGGCCCCTATTTTTCTACTTGCCTTTTTACATGCTTTCAAAATGCTAGGTTGGCAGAAGCTGGGACAAGTAACGGGAGCTCACTCTGTTACGGGTGCTAGGGATTTGAACTGACAAACTATCAACCTTTCTGAGCCACTGAGCACTGCCTAAAAACAAACTGGCAGGGTATTGTGTCAGCAAAAAAAGACAATAGAATTAGTGACTTGGACTGGGTGTGTATTGGAGTACAATTATAATCCTCAACGAAGAAATTCTCAATGAACTCAAAGATGGCATGGAGGTAAAATAAACCCAGAGATACAGTAGGATTTTCCCCCTCTGTACAAAATTCATTCTGAAGATTTCAGAGAGACTCTAGCCTTGTGGAACATACATAAATCAAAGAAAATACTTAGCTCTGTTTGCAAAAACAGGCCATTCTATTATGGTGGTGGCAAATATAAGAGGAGATTTTAAAAAAAATGAGAAAAAGAGAATGTGTAATGTTTAAGATACGATGTGTATTTCTTTCTTGATTGTCTCAGTGGAAGTAATGAAATGGAAAAGTACACTCATTTGGAATAGCGATTCCCAAATATTTATTGGCAACAATTCTGTAATCCCAATGTCATAATTTGGGATGCAGTAAGAAAGGGA
Source organism: Rhabdophis nuchalis (assembly GCA_039707465.1). Taxonomy (NCBI): domain Eukaryota; kingdom Metazoa; phylum Chordata; class Lepidosauria; order Squamata; family Natricidae; genus Rhabdophis; species Rhabdophis nuchalis. The sequence goes on from CM077658.1 coordinate 10,330,448, forward strand.
TGGTATCTTCCTCAAGGAAGATGCACAAAATTGATCTCCCCTTCCTAGTAAAATCTGCATGTTACATCCACACATCTAATTGAGTGTCCAGAATTCTTATTTCCTGATATTTAAAAAGCCCAGTCAAAAATACAATAGAAAATAATATACTTCTAGCAGCTCAGAAATGAGGCAAATGCCTAAAATTATTGATCCACAAACACACTTATATATATATATCCAAGCATGTACACATATATGAATACTTGTAGGAGAAGAACAGGCAGAGCAGGGGGTCAGAGTTAAGTGAGTCACTAGCCTAGAGTCGTTACATTTCCACAAATGGTCCAAGCCCAATTCCTCCTGAATTCTATTGACCCTAATGCCAATGTTCTGCTGAATGTTAGTTGACTAGATTATTGTCTTAAGATTCTTGAGCAATACATCTTAACTGGAACTTAATATGTGCTTCCTTGTGTGCTTTCGTGCGGTTCCCGTTCCTTCATGCCTGACAATGCAGAAGATAGGCTTAAGATACAGAAGGATCTAGACAAACTTGAACATTGGGCACTGTCTAATAAAATGAAATTCAATTGTGAAAAAAGTAAGGTCCTACATATAGGCAAGAAAAACCAAATGCACAAGTACAGTATAGGTGGTACCTTGCTCAATAGTAGCAACTGTGAGAGGGATCTCGGAATCCTAGTGGACAACCATTTAAATATGAGCCAGCAGTGTGCAGCAGCTGCCAAAAAAGCCAACACAGTTCTAGGCTGCATCAACAGAGGGATAGAATCTAGATCGCGTGAAGTGTTAATGCCACTGTATAGTGCCTTGGTAAGGCCACACTTGGAATACTGCATACAGTTTTGGTCGCCACGATGTAGAAAAGACGTGGAGACTCTGGAAAGAGTGCAAAGAAGAGCAACCAAGATGATTAGAGGACTGGAGACTAAGACATATGAAGAACGGCTGCAGGAGCTGGGTATGTCTAGTTTGATGAAGAGAAGGACCAGGGGAGACACGATAGCAGTGTTCCGATATCTCAGAGGGTGCCACAAAGAAGAGGGAGTCAAACTTTTCTCCAAGGCACCTGGGGGCAGGACAAGGAGCAATGGGTGGAAACTAACCAAGGAGAGAAGCAACTTAGAACTAAGGAGAAATTTCCTAACAGTAAGAGCAATTAACCTCTGGAACAGCTTGCCTCCAGCAGTTGTGAATGCCCCAACCCTGGAAGTCTTTAAAAAGATGTTAGACAGCCATTTGTCTGAAATGGTATAAGGTTCCTGCCCATGCAGGGGGTTGGACTAGAAGACCTACAAGGTCCCTTCCAACTCTGCTATTGTATTGTATTGTAATGTTCTTTTCAATGTCTGGTTTGTGAGTCCAAAGGCCTCACCATCAAAATACACATCATGGAAAGGACAAGGATGTCTTCATTCTGAATTCAAATGGATTTCCTTTGTCCCTACTGCATTGTTCTTCGCTCCCATCCGCCAAGTTACGTTGGCTTTTTCTCTACTCCTTTCATGAATAGTTGTCCTCTCAATTCTAGTACACATTTCTCTCCTGTGCACAGGTATCCCCTCTATTTAATTTGCTCCAATCCTCGGAACAATCATGGGTGTACCCTTGCTTGCCTGTACACCCAAAAGTTTTCAAACTACGACCTACACTAACAAGAAAGCTTCTCGCCCCATTAGGATGAAGAAGCGTCCTACTTTTGGATCCTCTAGCCAACGTGTCAAAATAAATGGTGACGGTAAAACACAGGATGCAATTATATTTTAGCAGAGATCCAGTCAGTCTCTGAATTAATGCACAAAGTTTCCCACTTGAGACGCAGGGATCCACATCTAAGAGAGGCACTCGAGATGCTACGCAATTTGCTTTCTACAGAGCCGCGAGGGGGAAAGAGAGTCAGCGTGAACATTTAGTATGAGGCGCAGGGAGGAGATTCGCCATCAGCTGTCATGCTTTAAAGCAGATAGTCGTGGTACCTCAGCACATCTGGAATACCTGTCAACCTCAAATTACTTTGGTAATGGAAACACAATTTTTAATCTTCATACATTGCAGTCAAATCACAGTAGGTTTAGAAGCCTGTTAGTAGAGTTTGGGGGGGGGGGGGGGAAATACATATCTGCTTTCAGTCACTAACAATTTAGAATTAGGACGGGTGTGGAGAATAGCGTCTTAGTAAGGGGAATGGGAGGAGAGAGAGAGAGAGAAAAAGGAGAGAGAGAAAGACTCTCTCACTTGGGTGGCAGGGGAAAAAAAAACCCCAATATTGCTGAACTGAAATGGTTGTTCTCTGCACCCAGTCATTTTATAAAACATACAGTAAAGCTTTTATATGTAAATTATCCAAACACAAAAACATCTCCATTCAAATTGAATTGAGAATAGCTTGAAGTAGAGCATTTTAGTGGAAACGTGCTTAAAATGAACAAAATGGAGAATTGCCAAGATGGAATCTCTGTTTCAGGGTGAGGGGTGGGGAACGACACAAAAGGTTGCAAAAAATGAGCTTGCACAAACGAACCAACAGTTGAGAAACAACAGAAGGTGTCAATTTAATTCCCGGGGCTTATCTATTATTACTATCGGGCAAAATCCAGAGTTGTTTGGGGTTAATGTTTGCATGCACGTGTGACCAGAATACACAGTAGGTCAGGGGTGGGAATGGGATGTGTGTCCCATTGGTGGCACTCCACCAAAAAGGTTCGCCATCACTGTCCTATATCAATCAAGCCATCAATGAAGTGAGCAGCGGTTCACAAAAAGCTGACCCTGAAACAAAATAGTTCCATTGGTGAATTGTTTGCGCTCTTCATTATTTTAGTATTTACTAGCCGTTCCCGGCCACACATTGCTGTGGTCCAGTCTGATTACATGACCAACCAATCTGTGTGTAGATCTACACCTGCACACACAAACACATACACACAACCACTGTATAACCCCCAACCTACCTACCTACTGTATTTCTCCCCCTCTCTCTCTATCCCAATATCTACCTACCTACGTACTATATTTCTCCCTCTCTCTATCCCTCTACCTACCTACCTACATACCAACCGACTGCATTTCTCCCTCCATCTCTCTATCCCTATAGCTACCTACCTACCTACCAGAGTATTTTATGCCATAAAGGATGTCATAAAACAGCAACACCTGTGGCTCACTGCTCATTTATTTTATATATATATATATCTCATTGGTGCTGTATTTGAAAGGAACATTGTGTGAAAATTTGGAAGCGATCGGTGCAGTACTTTCGGAGATTAGCAGTTTTGAACAAACTCATAGTTACATTTTTATTTATATAGATAATGTACTCTCTTTGGAGTAAAATGATTATGATGCTCCACAGAACACAAATCTGTGTAGTGAGACTGCACTGTGAAATGTGCAAAAGAAATAATCCAGTCTATTGTTTTTTTGTTTTTTTTTATTATCTTGGGTCAACTAAAACAAGCAATCTATACATTGACTGTTGGCTCCATAAATACATGTGCAGACAATTAGAAAAGCCAGGTCCTGAACTATTTCCCATCAAGAAAAGGAGGGGGGATATCCAATGTCTGCAGTCTAGCGAAGTTGGGTGTCGGTGCCATCCATGCCCACTATCAGTACAGATCAGTGGTGGGTTTCAAATTTTTTAGAACCTACTCTGTAGGTGTGGCCTATTTTGTGGGCGTGGCTTGGCAGTGATGTGACAGGGTGGGAGTGGCCACCTTTTAAAATGTGGTGAAACACATTTAACAACATTCTTGCTTAGCAACCGAAATTTTGGACTCAATTGTGAAGATAAATTTTCTTTCTTTCTTTTCTTTTTCTTTCTTTCTTTCTTTCTTTCTTTCTTTCTTTCTTTCTTTCTTTCTTTCTTTCTTTCTTTCTTTCTTTCTTCCATCCTTCCATCCTTCCTTCCTTTCTTTTCCTTTCCTTTCCTTTCCTTTCCTTCCCATTGGGTCACTGGCAGCGGTGGGCCAGATTTACTTCCAGGTACGCCGGTGGAACCCCCTCTCACCGGTTCTCTAAATTTCACCAACCGGCTCTCGCGAGTAGCTGCGAGCCTGCAGAAACCCACCACTGGTACAGATAGTCCTTGACTTACAACAGTTCAATTTAGTGACCATTCAAAGTTACAAAGGCACTGAAAAATGTGCTTTGCCCAGTTAACGATCTTTGGAGCATCCTCATAATCATATGATCAAAATTCAGATGTTTCATACTTATGACAATAGGGAAGTCAGATCCACCTAACAACCGCACATCCTATTTGATTGTTGCTCGTATAAGGGGGTGAGAGACAGCTCCATTGGGCTAGATACCAAACAAAGGGCCCATTGGGATCCCCACATCAACACAACTTAGCTTATGTGTGGTCAGAACCTGAAGGTAACATTCAAAACAGCACAATACTTAAACAAAATGGTTCGGTTGAGATCTGCATATGTGGGACTGATTGGGGTAGGTTGCAGGGGTGACACCGAAATATAATTTTATCATATTTTATCTATATCTTAAATTATTGTATTCTATTCCAATTTCATTTTAGACTGTATTTTATTCCAATTCCATTTTAAATCGTATCTTATTCCAATTCCATTGTAAATTGTATTTTATCAAATTCTATTTTAAATGGCTTTTATCAAATTTTAGTCATAATTTGTTTCTGGAGCTTTGCTCTTTGATATGGCCAGTGGTGGGTTTCAAATTTTTTAGAACCTACTCTGTAGGTGTGGCCTATTTTGTGGGCGTGGCTTGGCAGTCATGTGACAGGGTGGGAGTGGCCACCTTTTAAAATGTGGTGAAACTCATTTAACAACGCTCTTGCTTAGCAACCAAAATTTTGGACTCAATTGTGATGATAAATTCTTTCTTTCTTTCTTTCTTTCTTTCTTTCTTTCTTTCTTTCTTTCTTTCTTTCTTTCTTTCTTTCTTTCTTTCTTTCTTTCTTTCTTTCTTTCCTTCCTTCCTTCCTTCCTTCCTTCCTTTCCTTTCCTTTTCTTTTCTTTCCTTTTCTTCCCGTTGGGTTACTGGCAGCGGCGGGCCAGATTTACTTCCAGGTACACCGGTGGAACCCCCTCTCACCCGTTCTCTAAATTTCACCAACCGGCTCTCGCGAGTAGGTGCGAGCCTGCAGAAACCCACCACTGGATATGGCCCAAGGGCTAATCAATAACGACTCGATGCCTCAATGCCTAGCAACCAGGTTATTAACTTATGAACCACAGTGAGTCACTTAACAACTGTGGGAAGAAAGGTTGTAAAATGAGGCAAAGCTCACTTAACAAATGTCTCACTTAACAACAGGACCGTTGGGAGCTCAACTGCAGTTGTACGTTGAGGACTACTTTGTATAATAAGCCTTAACGCAAGTCTGGTTAAACACATGCCTCTCTTACAATTAAGCTGTAGCAAACTATAAGCAAGTTCTAAAGTTGCACTATTACAGAGATTTCAATCATGTGAAGAACACACATAAAATTTCTGCTCACTCAAAAAAATAATAATAATGTTTTCATAGCCTTCCAAGCCACGTTTGATGTGCATTTTGCGCTTGTCCTTAAAAAGAACAATCTTTGTTTGTGAACATAATCCCTTATCACTGAGAGTTGCTAAGGCTGCTAATTATCTTCTCATCCAGTATGTTTGCCTGCTAATTTGAACATGCAGCATTCTTGAAAGATCTGCATCGCAGCTCGCCCCAAGTGGTTACAGATGTCATAGCTGGAACGAATCCAGCTGCACGTGTCTGGTGTTGTTGTTTTGGAAATTGGTACATCCTATTTGAAGCCTTTGCTCGGCAATGAGTTCACCAGAGTAGAGAGGAAGGGAATTTGGTTTTTTTTCCCAAGTATGGTTAACATTTCCAGGCATTCCACACAAAGGGGATTTATCCTTGGAATTAAAATCTAGCCCTCTCTAAAGAATATATATTAAATTATATAGGACGTTTATTAGGGGTTGATTTATGGATTTTTACTTTTTGTTTAGATGTAACAATATATTACTGTGGTATATAAATGTGATAGCACTAAAATGAATGGATGGGATGGGATGGGATTTATTTATTTATTTCGATTTGTATAACCGCTCCTTCTCCATCGAGATGGACTCAGGGCAGTGCACAGGAAATTAAAATCAAATAAATAGCAATAAATACAGTAATAATATCTAAAATGAATTAAACTAAGAGCCTGTGCTAAAACATTCCCATTAAAATTCTAAAATACATTTACTCATTGGCTAAAATTAAATTGTGTCAGAGCCCTAAGCTCTAAGCTAGACCTGCTTGATGGAAAAGATCTGTCTTAAGTGAGCGCCAAAAGAAGGGAAGGTCGGTGATAGTCCAAAGTTGGGATGGGATGGGATAGGATGGGATGGGATGGGATAGGATAGGATAGGATTCTTTATTGGCCAAGTGTGATTGGACACACAAGGAATTTGTCCCACTATACAGAGTGGGCGTTCCAGTAAAGACAACCATTATGAATTATTTCATTTCACTCTCGTTTGGGCAGATATGGGGGAAACATTTACAGGTAGTCCTCGTTTATTTAGTGACCCTTCAAAAGTTACAATGGCACTGAAAAAAAGTAACATGACAGTTGTAACATCCCCAGGGTCATGGGCTCAAAATTCAGATGCTTGGCAACTGCAACTCTGAGTCTCGGAGAGTCACGAACCAATTAAGCGAACTAAATGTCTCCTGCAAACTCCACTCCCCTTTCGCTCCTCTTTTACTTCCTCTGGGAGGGGCCATTCATCGTTTGGCCTTACTCCCAAGTCAACCCTTGTCCTTTAGCTCAGGGGTCCCCAACCTTTTTGGCACCAGGGACCGGTTTCATGTTAAAAAAATTCCGCGGACCGGTGGCCATGGTTCAGCCGGCGTACAGGGGGAGCGGGGGGGGAGGGGATCAGGCGGCGCATGCACGCACGGGGGTGTGTGAGTTGACTTACTCGCCCCTCTTGGGCCCCCAACGGTGTGAGTGGCCGCGCCTGCACTCTCCTGCCCCCAGTATGCGCTCTGCCCAGGGGGCTGCCCCCTCCTCCCCTCCGGCCCTTTCTAAGAGTTGCGCCGCTCACTGCGGCCCGGTTCCTATCAAGCCACGGACCGGCACCGGTCTGCGGACCGGGGGTTGGGGACCCCTGCTTTAGCTGTTCTCTTTTGTTTGGCAACTCTGCGCATGCGCACACTGGGAACAGGCTCCAGCTGTTCATCTGACTCACCGATGTCTGACTCTGAAGGCAGCTGATAACTGGCATACAGCTCTGGCCCCCTCTCTGTCTCCAACACAGAGCCCTCATCATTTATTTATTTATTTATTTATTTATTTAATCATATTTATACCCCGCCCTTCTCCGCAAAGGACCCAGAGCCTTCCCCAGACTCTAGGACTGGCCCAGGTTCCTCCCCAACCTCCTCACTGTCCGAATCTGCTGCCTGCTCTGCTGTCCACAATAGGAACGGATTTTCAAGATTTTCAATTACAATGATTTCATTACAGAGACCAAAGCTGAAGACTCTGAATGTGGAATTCAATGTGTTTCTGAACATGGTAGATCACAGAACCAACGTCTAAATGATATTACAGATGAATGGAATATTTAACAGATGCAGTTTAGTGGCATAATGGAAATGTACATCAGGTAGCAGCTACTGATATCTATACACAGAAGTCCTTGTTTAGCAGCTTCAATTGGAGCCAGTAATTTAGTCATTAAGCAAAACGATGACTTTTTAAAACCTTGACTCTCCTTACAATTTTACTTCTGCTTTCCTTTGCTTTACAGACCTGTGAAGGTCGTAAATGCGAGGAGTGATCATAAAGTTATTTTTTTCATGCCTGCTATAACTGCAAATGGTCGTGAAATAAAGCAGACGCTAAACAAGGATTACCTGTACTGTAAATACAATTTAAAAACAAACCACCTATATATTTCCAAGGAACAGAATTTTGGTCAGACACATCCCATTTTTCAATGTAACTGCTTATGAATTTTTCAACACGCATTAAAAGCATTGTCATCTAATATTTCAGGGAACATAACCCACCAACAAATTTTCCATATCGCTATCTCAGACAATTAATTCTCTTCTTTCCCTGGCTGGGTAGATTTGACAAGCTGGCAAAGAAACAGCCCTCTAGATATTTAAAAGGTAAAGGTTCACCTCACACATATGTACTAGTCCTTCCCGACTCTAGGGGGCGGTGCTCATCTCTGTTTCAAAGCCGAAGAGCCAGTGCTATCCGAAGATGTCTCCGTGGTTATGTGGCCGGCATGACTAACGGCTGAATGAAGGCGCACGGAACGCTGTTCCCTTCCCACCAAAGGTGGTTCCTATTTTTCTACTTGCATTTTTTACGTGCTTTCGAACTGCTAGGTTGGCAGAAGCTGGGGCAAGTAATGAGGGATCACCCCGTTATGCAGCACTAGGGATTCGAACCGCCGAACTGCCAACCTTTCGATCTACAAGCTCAGCGTCTTAGCCACTGAGCCACACGCCCCTAGATATCTACCTGACTTCAAATCATTGCGAATATGTGAGCATTGTAAGGTGGTATTCTCCTCTTGCAAGACACACAAGTAATAACATCAGAAGGTATGGATGCACATTTTAGATTGGCTTTTTAGTTTGACATTTTAGATTGGCATTGTCTTTTAAATCACGGAGTTGACAGATGATGGGTAAAATATTTGTATTCCCCCCCACCCCACCCCCAAGCCTCAATGAGAATGGTTCGGTACATAAAATTGCAAGCATGGCATGAAAGCTCAGAAAAGCATAAAACAATAGGGAAGTCACTGTAGAAGAAAACAACAACACAATCATCTTCATATTTACTCAGAAGCAAGTTATCCCATGCCGTCTTGTGCAGACAATGGAGTCAATATCGCTGAAATTCATAGACCAGCATAATAGGGAGTTGTTACTGCACAATTATATAGGAGAGAAGGTGAAATGAGGCACTTACATTACCTGTAGTGATTTCCATCTAGGATGCCACAACAGAAATGAGGCAGGTTATGATCCATCTAGATTCTTCTTATGAGAACACAAATGTAGAAATCAGTATGGTGCATAGCAATTTCTACACAAATGGGTTCTTTTAGTTGGATATACCGAGAATACAATCTGCTTGTCTCTGCTCGGAATTAAACCAATTAGGGAATGTATTTCCTCTGTGTTTTCAAACGTGCCCCAAACAGATAAATATAGTGAGAGGGGCACATATATAAGGATATAAATAGACAGACACACATAGATGGTTAGGTAGACATGGATAGATTCTGTAGAGGGATGAGAGGTAGGTAGGTAGGTAGGTAGGTAGGTAGGTAGGTAGGTAGGTAGGTAGGTAGGTGATAGATAGATAGATAGATAGATAGATAGATAGATAGATAGATAGATAGATAGATAGATAGATAGATAGATAGATACCGTAGACGAATTATAAATAGATGCTAATAGATGATAGGTAGGATGGATAGGTAGGTAGGTAAGTAGGTAGGTAGGTAGGTAGGTGGGTGGGTGGGTGGGTGGATGGATTGATGGATAGAGTAGATGAAGATAGATAGATAGATAGATAGATAGATAGATAGATAGATAGATAGATAGATAGATAGATAGATAGATACCGTAGACGAATTATAAATAGATGCTAATAGATGATAGGTAGGATGGATAGGTAGGTAGGTAGGTAGGTAGGTAGGTAGGTGGGTGGGTGGGTGGGTGGGTGGATGGATTGATGGATAGAGTAGATGAATATAGATAGATAGATAGATAGATAGATAGATAGATAGATAGATAGATAGATAGATAGATAGATAGATAGATACTTGTTCTGCCCCCACCGACTGATACAAGATTGGCTGCTTGCCACTATCTCCCTTGACTGCAAGTCTTAATTTCTCGTAACAAATACACGACTACCCAGAATCTACACGAAGCTATCTTCAAACGTTGTTCTCTGCAAATGACTCCTCTTCACAGACTTCCTTATAAACACTCTTGGGAGGGGCCATTCATTAACCAGCTGAGACCAATTCAGGGCCTCCGAGCTTGCTTCTGGCGTAATTGTAGCCTCCACTTCTCAGCCCTTCTCAATCTAGCATCAGGGACAAACTGGCCCTGATCCTCCCCACTACTCCAAGACCCAGGCGCCTCCTGGTGACCAACCAGGCTCTCTGCTTCCTCAAGGTCCTAGAGGAGTCCATTAGCAGCTCATCCAGAGCCGGCTGCGCTACAACAGATACTGTAGATTAATTATAAATAGATGTTAATAGATGATAGGTAGGTAGGCAGGTAGGTGGGTGGATGGATAGAGTAGATGAATACAGATAGATAGATAGATAGATAGATAGATAGATAGATAGATAGATAGATAGATAGATAGATAGATAGATAGATAGATAGATAGATAGATATTGTAGATAAATTATAAATAGATGTAAATAGATGATAGTTAGGATAGGTAGGATAGATAGGTAGGTAGATAGGTAGAGTCAGATTCATCTACACATCCTATTAAATTATGCATCATAAAGTGACAACCTCTATCCTATCGTGCTTAACCTTTAAAAAGTAACCCACTTCTTATACACTGCATGCCCAACAAGGATACAAGTTATAAAAAAGACTTTTAATTTCCCCCTTATAAAGGGGGGAAAGACAAAAAAGATGACTATTGGTCTTTAAGCAACCTAAATAACAGCTCTTCTTCCCCCTCTTAATTTGCCCACATAAATATTTCCTCACGGGAAAGACACTTTGGAAGACATTTTGCATACACAGCTAAACTACAGAGGAAGCTAGTGAAATTGGGGGTTCTGTGCACTATTGGGTTTCCAAAAGTATATTAAAAAAAAAAAAAAGGAAAGGAGTTTTCTCGTGGGCACAAACTTCCCAGTTCTTATACAAATGTGGATTGGAAGGTGAAGAAAAGGAGCATACTGTCTCGATCAAATGATTTGTCAGAGATTAATAGGATTCCTTTGTAATATCCATATCTCACAAAGGAAGGCTTTGACAGCCTCCAATTACTTTCCAGAAGCCAGGCCTACTCCACACAGTTCCTTTGAACCAGAATGGCCCCCGAACCTACATTTTTCACTCAAGCAGATAACACCACTGGGTCCCTCTCTGTGATCATGGCCTAACTTAAAGGACTTAATCTCATTTTCCAGATGAATTATTATTTTGTCTCCTGCAGGCAGTGATTACTGGATAAAAGTATTGTGTTAACAGAAAGGCTGAGGTCTTTTCAGCTGAGAATTCCATCGCGAGACACTCGGTACTCAGTACTATTATTTTTAAATTATGAAGGAAGGGAATGTCACAAAGAGGAGTGGGGTGATACACATTGTAGACAATTCCATAATTTCTCAAGAGGGGAAAGGAGGATGTTTTGCTTATGCATGAGCATCTAGGAATACATGCCTTCAGAACTTTTCCGTGATTCATACTGGAAGCAGTTTACTGGATATTCTAACATATTTCTCTCTTTTCTCGCACGTAATTTCCTTCTTTTTACTATAAACTACAACAGCCCAAAGCCTATCGAATGCCTTCTTATTATCAGTGGAATTCAAACCCAGTAATCCAGAACTAGATAATCAAATCTCGGACCGACGTACTTACGCTCCAATTTTGCTAAATTAAAAGTTTCCGCTGTTTAGCAGACTTTAAGAACTAACATCACTGGGTTTTTACTTCATTAGAAAATAATGAAATGGCATCAAAGTTTAGCTCCTCGGTATGACTTCTACAGCTGTAAGATTCAACAGTTAGTAAATAAACCAGATAATTTAAAAAAAAGTATATGGTTGTGTTTTTTTGTGTGTGAATCAGACCAAACATTTAAGTAAACCAGAGATTCTGCAAATGAGGAATGATAGGAATTGGGAGTTCAACTATTCTGGAGGATGGCAGGTTGCCAAAACTCTGTTATGAGGAAAACAGGAGGAGGAAGGAGTGTTGGATATGTTTGCTGCCTTGAGTTATTTGTAAAATTAATAAAGGATACAAATGGCTAAATAAAAAGCTTTTAAAAGTCATGTTTTGGCTGGGGTGACTGTAATCTACTAGCCTTGAAAATGACTTTGAGAAGAGATGGAGAAAGGAAAATATTCGTAGCTCAGGGTTGAAATGATAGATCCTTGGTGTTCTCTGAGCTTGGTTGTTTTCTTGCAGATATTTTATTAACTAGGTCAGGGGTCCCCAACCCCTGGGCCACGGACCGGTGCCGGTCCATGGCTTGATAGGAACCGGCCCACAGGGCCGGAGAAGAGGAGGAGGGAGGAGGGGGCAGCCCCGTGGGCAGAGCGCGCGCCAGGGACGGGAGAGCGCAGGCGTGGTCACTCGCACCGTTGGGGGCCGAGAGGGGCAAGTGAGCTGACTTACCCCCCCCCCGCACGTGCATGCGCCGCCTGTTCCCCCTCCCCCGCTCCCCCTCTATGCCGGCCGAGTCATGCCCACCGGTCGGCAGAATTTTCTTTAAAATGAAACCGGTCCCTGGTGCCAAAAAGGTTGGGGACCCCTGAACTAGGTAACACTGATGATCTTACTTAGTTTGGGTAATAAAATGTCTGCAAGAAAACAATCAAGCTCAGAGAGCATCATAGACAGGGGTGACATGCCACCGGTTCGGGGCCAGTTTGCCTGAACTGGTAGCAAAAATGCAACCGGTTTGCCCAAAAGGGTAGTACACAAAATGCTTTAAAAAATTAAAATTAAAATTAAAAGAGACGAAAACATATGAAGAACGGCTGCAGGAGCTGGGTATGTCTAGTTTGATGAAGAGAAGGACCAGGGGAGACATGATAGCAGTGTTCCGATATCTCAGAGGGTGCCACAAAAAAGAGGGAGTCAAACTATTCTCCAAGGCACCTGGGGGCAGGACAAGAAGCAACGGGTGGAAACTAATCAAGGAGAGAAGCAACTTAAAACTAAGGAGAAATTTCCTGACAGTTAGAACAATTAACCTCTGGAACAGAAGTTGCCTCCAGAAGTTGTGAATGCCCCAACCCTGGAAGCCTTTAAAAAGATGTTAGATAGACATTTGTCTGAAATGGGATAAGGTTCCTGCCCACGCAGGGGGTTGGACTAGAAGACCTACAAGGTCCCTTCCAACTCTGCTATTGTATTGTATTGTATTAAAAGTTCCTACAATCAGCTGTATTGCGTGATCGTGGGGACTTTTAAAAAACTTTTTAAAGCATTTTTTAACTACTGAGAACTGGCAGTAAAAAAAATGCTAAACCATTATTCATGAAGGGTTCCTGTGTCAGTAAGGGAAATTGGGTAACTGGCTATGAAACATTTGTCCAAAAATGGGATGTTTTCCTTTAAAGAATCTTTCTTTCTTACTTTTAAACTGAAGTTTTCAGGAAAGCAAAAACTTAAGAGGATAGGGTTGCCAAAATATATATGCTGAACTGCAAGTACTTGGATAAAATCAACATCGAGGCTTCTCAGCTAGCATATGGTTTTCAATTCTTCAGTCATTGTGTATAGAAATATTCTGTTTGCATGGCCAGATGTTTTATATGCCACTTAACTCCCTGTGCATTATCCCTTAATGTTAGCTGTATAACAGAACACATTTTAAAAATCAGCACTCGAGAAATCAGGCCATTTCAATAAATGGAAACCCGTTTCCACCACAGAGAAGGGAGGGGGAAAACCACCCTCGTATTTAAAATCAAAACATTTTATTTTCGTAACTCTAGATAACGCACCGAGATGAAATTGTAAATTGCTAAGCGCTTTTATTTCGGTAATGTATTCTATTGACCTTAGAAATTATTCAGAGCATGTAGGAGAGGAGAGGTTTTTTTTCCCCCTCCTAACCAAACAAATAAAAAAAAAAAGGTGTGTGTGTGAAAAACTACAGTGAAATGGATTAAAAATAAATAAATAAAATTGACAGCAACTCCTATGATAGCCTCCGCCAGCGTGTTTATTCCTTTCTTTCTTAAAGCTTCGTCAACATGCAAACACTCCATAAAAAAGGAACTGGTGCGTGCCTACAGGAGCAATTCAGTTTGCAAATAAAGCAGTATAATGTGAGCGGTTTGAAATGGTTCCGTCTCTCCATTGCTTTTCCATGTCAACGCACTGGCAGTCTTGCCTGAATGCAGCTAGTCAATAGAGAGAAAGTAAATAGAGCATTTCCCGATTTCACCTGGCAACACAGTAAAATGCCCGGTTTAAAAATGCAACACTTTAATCACTGGCACAATATAGACAAGACTTTCATTCTTCTGCTTCCCAGGGCTGCACACGTTGAAGTTTTCATGACAACGACCTACGCCGGAAACGGGACAGCAGAGTAGAACCTAGATTCTTCCAGATGCTGCAGATGTGCTCTCATCTAGGCTTCCCAACAGAATGAAGCAAACGCTTTGTCCCGACAAAAACCCCTGTTATTAATTGACTGTGATTTCTGCTCATTCACATCCAGTAAAGTCTTTCAAGGGAGGATTTACAGTCACAGACCTTATCTGGCTTGGAGGGCTGCCAGGCCGATATCTGCAAAACTTGGCAAGGAGTCTCAGAGAGTCACAAACCAATTAAACAAAATTATTGTCTCCTGCAAACTCCACTCCCTTTTTGCTTCTTTTTTTTCCCTCTGGGAGGGGCCATTCACTGTCTACCTGTGGCCTTACTCCCAAGTCACCCCCTGTTCTTTAGCTCTTCCCTTCATCTGGCAACTCTGCACATGCACACACTGGGAACAGGCTCCAGCTGTTCCTCTGCCTCGCCGATGTCAGACTCCGGAGGCAGCAAATAACTACCAGATGGCCTTGATCCCCTCTCTGCCTCTGACACAGAGCCTTCCCCAGACTCCAGGACTGGCCCATGTTCCTCCCCAACCTCCTCACTGTCCGACTCTGTTGCCAGCTCTGCAACAAGATGTTGCATTTTCTGATATCAAAGACATGGCTCTATAGTCCACCATGTCAAACCTTTTCTTTCTTTCTTTCTTTCTTTCTTTCTTTCTTTCTTTCTTTCTTTCTTTCTTTCTTTCTTTCTTTCTTTCTTTCTTTCTTTCTTTCTCTTTCTTCCTCCCTCCCTCCCTCCTTTCTCTCTCTCTCCCTCTCTCTCATTCTCTCTCTGTTTAATGGAGACACTCTTAGAAAGAATTAAAAAGGAGTGAAGGCATTTTAAAAAGTAAATTGCTGCAAAAGACCCATGCAATTTCATTTATTATTGGGGGCAGAATTAAGTAAATCCCCATTCTTTGAACCTGCTAGAATTTGCTCCATGATCCTGGCTCCATTGCGTAGGAAATATTGTATGAAAGGCATGGCCAGCAACTGATATGTGTGTTGAGATACTTTTAACATCAAGATCCCTCTTATATCTGACGCTACTGCAAAGCAGATTTAAGGTGTAATAAAATAAAGCATTTCATACCTATTTACCAAAGGGAGGAACTTAAAAAAAGGTTAAAGGGTAGTACACTCCTCTCTACAAGGGTAGTAATTTTGTTCAATTTCATGAAAAAAGCATACAATTTTTTTCTACAAAACCCCCCCCCCAAATTTTTTTTATAAGGTAAATCAATATTTTTCTAATGTCAAAATCTGCAATGGCTTTGTAAAACCAGTGTGCTTGGATGAAAACTTATACAATTGTTCTCTTGATGCACAATTTTGTTTATTTCCAAAACGCCTATTTTAAGTTGGAAAGACAGGAGGAAAAAACCATTAGATTCTAAACATGATTACCTCTAAGCGACACAAATATCCACAGAGCTCATCACAAAAGGCTATTTAAATGCTATTTTACTGTTGTTTCATTGCGGTTTAGGCAGTTTTACATTTCATCACATTTTTTTTTTTAAAAAGCCACTATAAGTGTATTGGGAAGGAGGCAAGAAATGTGTATAAAGCCAAATCGCAGAGTAATTATAAATGCAAATAAAATGGCTTTATTGGAATCTGTCAGAAGGGCACAAATTTTGTTAGCAAGGCAAATACTTTGCAGGCGTGAACTAGAGGAAAAGGCTGTGTTGATGACTTTAGTGAGAAATTAAAGGGAATTAAATTGGAGATGGAAGGGCATAAATTGCCCTTATTTGGTGAACAAATCCAAATTAAAGTATCCCTAACAAAAGCCCATCCAGCTTTTTTGCGGAACACAGCTGTCAAAGAAGAAGCCTTCAGTTCTATCAATCTTAGATGCCAACTCAAGGTAAACCGCTCCAAACTCGATTGTAGAAAATATGACTTCAGCAACAGAGTGGTCAATGCCTGGAATGCACTACCTCAGGGGTCCCTAACCCCTGGGCTGCGGACCGGTGCCGGTCCGTGGCTTGATAGGAACCGGGCCGCAGTGAGCGGCACAACTCTTAGAAAGGGCCGGAGAGGAGGAGGAGGGGGCAGCCTCCTGGGCAGAGCGTGTGCCGGGGGTGGGAGAGCACAGGCGCGGCCGCTCACGCCATTGGGGGCCCAAGAGGGACGAGTGAGCAGACTCACCCCCTCGCGCGCGCGGACGCTGCCTGTTCCCCCTCCCCACCATTCCCCCTCTACGCCAGCTAAGCCATGGCCACCGGTCCATGGAATTTTATTTTATTTTTATATTGAAAAAGTTTTATTGAGTTTTACAATTTTTTCGAATAGGGTAGGGCAGTGCTTCTCAATTATTTTCTGTCAGGCCCCCCCTAGGAAGAAGAAAACATTTCGCGCCCCCCCCCCCGCGCGACTGTAAATAGTATCATTTGTCTATAAAATTGTTATAAGTACACCTCTGCATAACACTGTATCTTTATTAACGTATAAGAGAATAAAAAAAGAAAGAAATTTCTTTCTCTTTCTCTCTCTCTCTCTTTCCTTTCTCTCTTTTTTCTCTTTCCTTTCTGTCTCTCTCTTTCTCTCTCTCTGTCTTTCTTTCTCTCTTTCTTTCTCTCTCCCACTTTTTTCTTTCTTTCTTTTTCTTTCTCTCTCTATCTCTGTCTGTCTCTCCTTCGTCTGCCCATCTATCACTGTGTGTGTGTGTGTGTGTGTGTGTGTGTGTCTCGCATTCACGTACTTAATCACTCATTCTGTGTCTCTCTCTTTCTCTCCCTGTCTCTCTCTGTCTCTGTGTGTGTGTCTGTCACTCTCTGATTCCTCCCTCCCTCCCTGTCTCTCTCTGTGTCTGTGCCTCTCTCTGTCTGTGTGTCGTCGTCCCCGCCCCACCCCCACTCCCTGCGGAGTCTCCTCAGCCCGGCTCACCCGCCTTAGCCTGCCCCGGCCGCCTGGCCACCCGCCGTGCTTGATCGCTCGTCAGGCTCCTTCCAGGAGCTGAGAAGCCTCCGTGTGTGTGTGTGTGTGTGTGTGTGCGCGCACGTGTGTGTGTGTGTGAGGAACGGCAGTCCCTGGAAGACGACGAGTGGCCAGCATGCCGGCTGTGGAGGGAGGGAGGAGGAGGGAGAAAGGGAATCGGCAGAGCCCAGGAGTCCAACCATCGAGGAGGGTGGAAGAGCCAAACTCCAACGGCGCGAACAGCTCTCCCACGCATTCTGCTCAGGGGCTGCCGAGGTCAAACGCGCCCCCCTTTACAGAGCCTCGCGCCCCCCCTGGGGGGCGCGCCCCACTATTTGAGAAACGCTGGGGTAGGGTAAGGTGAAATAAGGAAATATTTTGAGAACTTTCATGTCGAGATCGTTGGCCCCCTCCGGGGCTTCTTGACAAAACATAGATAATACATATTTCAATAATACTACAAGGTGAATAGGAGTGCATACATCGTTATAAATTCTATGCTAGCAATCGTGTACAAACATCCAAACAAAGTTATACTGCATTAAAAAAGTCATTTTTTAGATCTAAGTCTCTTAGCAATTGTATCTTCTTGTTCTCCTCCCTGACCCCCAGTGGGCGAGGCCGTGGTCCCCTCTGCTCCTCCATTTCCATCCTCCAGGATTGAGGCATGTTTTTTAAGAAAGGCTTCCGCCTCAGCAACTGTTTTAATCCTTACTCTTCCTCCTTCCCACAACACCAACATCCCTTCTGGCATCACCCACTTGAACCAAATCCCCTGTTTAAACATGGAATTTTATTAACATGAAACCGGTCCCTGGTGCCAAAAATGTTGGGGACCCCTGCTCTACCTGACTCTGTGGTTTCTTCTCCAAACCCTCATAACTTTAACGTTAGACTGTTTTCCTCCCCATTCCTAAGAGGTCTGTAAGGGGGCGTGCATAAGCACACCAGCCTCCCTACCATCCCTGTCCTATTGTTCCCATTGATTTGCCCCCATTTCCTGTGTTCATGTCCATGAACTTATATCTGTTACCTCGTACATGTTTGACAAACTAAATAAATAAAAAAACCAATCATACCACAATTGAGAGAACATACTAAAAAATACCTTAAAGTTCAACTATAATAGGTCTTTTAAAAAAAAAAAAAAAAAATTATAGAAGGGTAAAGTTTCACCCTGGATCCCCCTCTATAAAATGATTATTTGGAGAGTTAAAAATAATTTTCCACTAACCCTTCTCTATTCAAAAATAGCTATGGTAGATATACTTAGTTCCTTCAATCATACTTCGTAAAGTCTACTGTCGTATCCCTTTATCTTTGTCCTTTTGTGCTCTTCTTGAAGGTTTCAATTTATCTCAAACCTTCTTCTATTATTGTGTTGAGAACAGAATAAGAATTGAATAAACTACTAAAAAAAAATATGTTCTGCTGAACCGCACTCCCAACATGGATCTGGCCAATTCTGCAAACATACTGTCAAGGATTTGGCTAGTGGCAAGGCAGTCGCACAAATATAACAGTTAATTTGCCCATAGTTCAGTTTAGTGCCCAAGATCCTAAAGGCCACCAAGTACATAGGATCACTGCAAAAGTGTCAGTTGAACTAGGTATGGTTCTTCTAATACAATAAATTACCACCCAATCATTTGCACATCTATTAGAAATAACTGTCACTGAGTTCCTCATTGAAGCGAATATCAAATTGTGCCCATTATCTCTTAACCATTTTGCTACATTGGTTGCCGTGCAGCTGTGACCCTGGGTCTGGCTCCTTCTCACCATCGCTACCATGTTCTGGTCAACGCGCATGAATTAATCCTCTCCCTATTACGATTCATAGCTGGGAGTGACTTGAGGGAGTACCGCTGGTATGCATAGATGGAGCCAATATTCCAAGTAATTCTTTCTTAATTAATTAATTTATAGAATTAATTTATAGAAGCGCTAGACATTTGTGTCAGGTTCATGGGCTGATTTAATTATAAGGCTTTGCAACTTCTTTAGGAAATCTGTTTTCAACGGGATGGATCTACTCCAGGGGAAAATAAGCTATCTTCTTATCAGAAGCTTTAAAATGAGGCTATAAAACAAGATACCGCCTCTTTCTAACCTCACTTCTGGGGAGGAGGAGAATATTCCACAGGGTGGGGGCAACGGCAGAGGGCCGTCCTAGTCAACATTCTTTCACTATTGGTGTCTGTAACATACTTTCCCTGGGACAAGTCAATGTGATGATATTAAGATTAAGTATGCATGCTTGATAAAATGGTCATTTTTAATGATTACCTATTGTTACTGTGTTCCAACCATGGAAATTATTTAATCAGTGATACAAGACATCACATATTGTTGCGCCACCCTATCAGAAATCAGTTAAGGAGGAATATTTTTGTGACATAGGCTTTAGGGATTATTTTGTGTTTTAGGTTGTCAGAACCGTGACAACCAAATACAGTGCCTTAACTTTGGGTAATCTAAAGTTTAAACACAGCTCAGGACTACAGAAATGTGCAGGATTGAGGTTTTAAGTCTTCCTTTGTACCGTCGGCCAAACAATGTCGGCTGGCGACCCCCAGGGGGAGAGCCTTCTCTGTGGCAGCTCCGGCCCTCTGGAATGACCTGCCCCCCGACCTTCGCACGATTACTGACCTGCGTCTCTTCCGTCGGGCCTTGAAAACGCACTTATTCCGTACGGCCGGCCTGATGTAGTTTTTAATTGTAATTTTTAATTGTAGTTTTAATTGATTCTAAGTAATTTTAGCAATTAATTTTACCTGGTTTTAGAACAGGCCCCAAATTTAATCGATTTTTAAAGTATTTGTATATGATGTCTTATGGTTTTACTATGCCTGTTCACCGCCCTGAGTCCTGTAAGGGAGAAGGGCGGTATACAAATTTAATAAATTCAATTCAATTCAATTCCTAATCTTTCAGTAGGTCCACAAAGAGTAAAAAAAAACCCAAAAACATTTCTTCTCCTTCTACTTGAACTCAATATTTCACAAGAGTAAAATGGGGTTTAAATTAATAATTATGGGGAAAATGTTTTTATGTTAACATCATTCAGCAACCATGGTTTATAAACCAACCGGTTGGTGATATAATAAATGCAATTAGCTAAAATTGTTTTCAATCTCTTCTTATCCCTCTAGAGAAAAAGAGAGGAATCCGAGTTGATTTCCATAATACTAAGCTGTCTTTTCGCATTACATTTAAATTAAGAGCTGTGAGAGCAATGTGCAAAAAGTGAGCATTAGAATTCATACATAACGTTAACTCATGGTATTCCTAATTTTCGTTTGTTGACTGTACCATGGGTCTAAGTTTGCATATAACACTGAACCTTTAGGGGAGTGGTCTTGCAAATCTTTTAAAGAGCCGCAGTGGCACAGTGGTGAGAGTGGGGTACTGCAGGCTACTTCAGCTGACTGCTAGCTGTAGTTCGGCAGTTCAAATCTCACCGGCTCAAGGTTGAGTCAGCCTTCCATCCTTCCAAGGTGGGTAAAATGAGGACCCAGATTGTTGGGGGCAAGAGGCTGACTCTGTAAACTGCTTAGAGAGTGCTTTAAAAGCACTGTGAAGCACAGGGGTGGATTTTACTGCCTGTTTGCTTGTGCGCGCATGCACAATTCAATTAAAATTGTTAATTGAACTAGGCCCATCCGGTAGGAACCCACCTCTGATGAAGTGGTGTATAAGTCTAAGTCCTATTGCTATTGCTATTGCTAAATACACACATACAAATAAAATAAATGCCAATTAATATAAAATCCTAAGTGTGGCATAAACTGAAAATGTTTGCTGCTAAACGGAATTCACTTTGCATAACACTAATAAAGGGCATTTTCAAAGCACTCAGAATTGGATTTTGAAATCTGTGGAAGTGATATTATAACACATATAGACCAATAATGAGAAATGCTTCTTAATGCAGCTTCATGTTTTCCCAGGCAATTGACTGTACCCCAGAGCACTCATATTAACTACGGTTTGGACAACTAACCCAAATTCTGTCTTAACCAGGCTCGAAAGTATTTTCAGTTCCATTACAGAAATTTCATAATAGCTAATCATTATTCTTGGCTAAACACTACAGGCACATTTGTAGAATCTAAAGACATATGGGGATTATTTACAGAAATTTCATTGGCACTAAACACTCTTTTCCAAGAAATTAGTGCATTAATTCTGTATATTAATCAAATAATATGTGGAATCTAAAGTAATTCTTGGGCAGCACGCTATGAAACATTTAAATCCAGGGGCTGCAAAGAAGCATCCCAATTAATTATGTCTCTAATAAATATAGGGAATTAAGACAGCTATTGACCAATTTACAACCTAATCCAGGGACTGAATTTCTTCCAAGTAGTACCATTTACTGACTAAAAACTTCAGTTCGGTTCTCAGAACCCAAGGAACAGCCAATCAACCCTATCCTGCATTTTGGGGAGAGAGTGTGTGTTTAATTTCATGTTTAGATAATGTGTTTGATTTAATCACCCAATACACACTCCTATATCTTGGAGACTTTAAGCACGTGAATCACAAAGGAGTAGAGTAGCTAACAGCAACAGCATGTTACAGAGAGTTGGTGGTTTTAAAATATTCATAGAAAAAGAAATGTTTTAATTAAGAACGCAAGAGCCAAAAACAATGAACAGACAGAAAGTGAGCGGGACAGAGTTTTGTAGAGAGGTTGGTAAGGTAGGAACAGTGGTCGGTTTCAAATAATTTAACAATCGGTTCTCTGCTCTAATGACCAGCTCGGTGGTCATGTGACTGAGTGGGCGTGGCTAACTCAACGTGACTCACGTCGATAGGCACTTCAGCTTAACTGTTACAAGGTAATAAGCGTTAACCGGAGAGGCAGTTTCTATAAGCAGGGGAATAAAGATGAGGCTAGAAACACCACCAGAATGTTTCTTTCCTGCCTTCCTTACAGCATTAGCCCTGTAAAGTGGAGATTTCTTCCAACAACCGGGTTCTCCCAACTGCTTAGAAAGTTAACAACTGGTTCTCCCGAATAGGTGCAAACTGGCTGAATCCCACCACTGGGTAGGGAGACAGGCAGGCAGGCAGGCAAAGAGACAGACAGCTTGACTGAGGAAAGGAACAATTCTTACAAGAGAAAGATATATTTTCTCCCTTCCTTCATGGATAATACATGATTTAAAATTCTCACCTCTAACTCCTTCCCCAAGACAGTTTTATAAGAACTTTGGCATAGGTAGGTAGGAAGTTTAATTTGACTTTGAAAAGGGAATGATAACACATTTGTTGCATCTTGATGGAAACCAATGAAAACATTAGCTATTGTTTAATTGTTACCCGATCAAAACTCTTGTGGCAGCCAAAACACTTCGCTCTTGATTGAATTTTAAAATAATTCCAAAGGAAAGACCAGATCGGCAGAATACGCTGGGAAACAGCCGTTTGTGTAGAAAAAACCTCAAAGGTTAATAGCAGGCAACAAAACATAACCACCTTAAAGCTTTTAAGAACTTTTATTCTTTTATTTATCTATTGATTTTTACCTTTAAAAGCTAAATGCTTGCTTCATTATCTTAAGTTGGCTTCCTTAACATTATCTAATTGATGGTCCACTCTTTTTTCTACTGAGGATCAATCACATTGGTGGGTGGGGCTTAGGCATGCAATGGGCAGGGCCAAACTAGGGACGTGCAAGATATTTCAAGATGGCCCCTTGTGACCTTAAAACATTTTGTCTAATCTTGGGTAGAAACATTTATTCTCTCTCTTTGAACACACCTTGTTTCCTTTCAATGCCCTAGATACATCCATACTATCTTTCTCTCTCTCTTCTCTCTCTCTCTCTTCCAATCCGGCACCTAAGAAATATTTCATTCCCCCCTACCCACCGTAAGATCTGAAATTATTCCCTGGAGGTCACTTCTGAAATTAAGCTGTACGCCTTACTGTATTAGTGCCCAAAGCTGCATAAGTCCTTTGGCTAGAAGTTGCCCACCTCTACAGTTGTGTGATGGTCACTGACCTCATGTTTAAACTATAAAACTGTTAGATTAAAAGATTGGATGGTAACATCCATATGGATCGATACCACCAAGCTAAACTTGCCCTGTATTAAAAATGGCAATGTTGATTAAACAAAACGTGTCCTCCTTCCTAGAGATCACCATTAACTTATCTGCTGAAATGATAAGGAGGACTTTTGAGTACTTATGACAGTACTTAGTAAGTTAGTAAGGGCATAGTTAGTAAGGCCGTAATTAATTTCTTGTGCCGTATTGAATAGAAAGGGCAGTCGGGGAAAAGGAGACAGCTAATTGATTCAGCATCCCCCAAGCGAACATGGTCACAGATGCTCTCCCAGAAGAAGGCCACTGCATTTCCACCTTCTAATAATGATGGAGAGAGCGCATTGAACCTTATTCATCTAAACACTCTCCTTTATAATGGGCAAAGGAGGGCAAGGAAGACGGCTACTAAGCCGTAACTTCCAAATAAGTCTGAGCTATATAAAGTTCTGCTGAGTTTTAGATCTTTCCAAGGATCTAGGTCTCTGACCCACTTTTGCAGCCCCGGTAGCAGTCTTTTCCAAACTAAACTGAGGTCTGATGCAGAGCAGAAAGCCACACAAATTTGAGACGGGTTTGGGGTATTTGGGTTGTATAATAAAATATGCATTTCTCATAAACAAGAAATGTCTGTGGCTAGTGATTAATCTCCAAAACATTGATATGTTTTTCCCCCTCCCCAAAGGGTGATCTCCTCTCTCATTACCTAATTTGGAAAGCAGGGTTATAGGCTTTATAATCTAGAAGAGAAGAGAAGAGAAGAGAAGAGAAGAGAAGAACAGAAAATAGTGTTGAGTAGAATAAAATAGAATGGAATGGAATGGAAAGGAAAATAGTGTTGAGCAGAATAGAATAGAATAGAATAGAATTTATTGTGATTGGACACACAAGGAATTTGTCTTTAGTGCATATGCTCTCAATAAAATAAAATACATTCATCAAGAATCATAAGATACAACACTTAGTGATAGTCATAGGTTACTAATAAACAATCACATTATACTAGGAAAAAATAAAACAGTATAAAATTTAAAGATACAAGCAACATGGTTATAGTGGGAAGATATAGTTACTAGGAAGGAAGGGAAGAATAATAATAATACAGTTGTTTAGCAGAGTGATGGCATTTGGGGGGGAAACGGTCCTTGTGTCTATTTGTTCTGGTGTGCAAATGCCCTATAGCATCGTTTTGAGGGTAGAAGTTGAAACAATTTATGTGCAGGATGTGAGAGGTATTGTAGATGTATAGTTATTTTCACAGCCCTCTTTTTGACTCATGCAGTATCTAAATATGTTACCAAGGGGAATGCTGTCAAAAATCCTATGGTAAACATATTCCATGCTTATCTTAATGCTCAGTGGGTTCCTCTTTCTACAGGTAAGAGGCCTCCTGAATCTGATGGTGCTGCCAACCAGACATTTCCCAGACATATTACAGATCAACTTTTATATTTCCTAACCATCTGGATCATGTTGAAAGAATCTGCATATGTTATCAGTTCGTAATGATGCATGCCAATGGTCCTTCTGCGAGACAAACAGCATTCATAATGCTTAATATTGGGGAGACAATGGAAAACATATTTCGCTTTTACCTCTGGCACTACAAGCATTTTCCTTCTCCCTTTCTCTAGCCTCCAGTCTCATCTCCCTCCATACAGACACAAATCCTTCTTGATTCTGAATTCAAAGCAAGTGATTTATTTAAGATGGAAAAAATTCAGGAGATGGTATGTACATGTTGGCTCCTTTTTAAGCTCAATAAAGAACGAGTTCAATAAACAAATTGATCACTCGCTTCAATCTTTTCATTTCCTGGCGACTATCCCAGTTTGTTTGCTGACTTTTAAAGCCAGGGTGCCACCCTCAGACAAAAACGAGATAGAGATGAGAAATATTCAGACAGAGACTGGTATTTTCACTATGAGTAGAAAACAATAACAGTAGCTTTTATTGCACTGGGAAGTGGAATAAATTCTTTATATACCGAAGCACAAGGGCCAGCATTCCACATTCAGATATACTAGAACAACTGTTATCTTTTTCTGAATTTCAAATTTCAAGCATAAAATTATGCTCCTGGGAAGGGAGAAATGTGCACTGAGCTACCTTTCAAGGAGACCTGTCTGAAATCAATCATTTCGGATTTTTGAAAACAAATACTGGGCTCAAGATTTTAGAGTTTAGCCAACAGAATATCTTGAAATTTTCACATTCCACATAAAAAGAGTCCCAACACTCTAAGCAAATGTCACATCACAATGCATGTGTGATACATAACCATCAGTGTGAAAATGTGATGGTTCCTTCTGCAAATTAAATTAAAATTATTATAACGTTTTCCCAGAACTTAGAACTATTGAAATTTCAAGACACTTTTGGTACATATCACTTTCTCCTAAAATACTGGTGGTTTTTTTTTAATTACTTTCTCCTTCATATATCTTTTTGTAGATAATTAAAATGTTCCTATATAAAGAAAAGCCACTGTACCTTTAAGGATGTGTTATGTTTTCCTAGGTCCCTATCAAGGTAAATTTCATCAGTATTCAAAGTATGAGCAAAGCACTTCAACAATTTATTTTAATAAAAGAAGATTTAGCAGAAAGGAGTATAAATGATGAGAAGTTGCTTTAAACTGATTTATTCCCTGCAGCAATAAAAGGAATGTTTCTTCACTCAGCTGTTTAATATGCAAATATGCAGAGCACCCACCTTCTGACAGCACATCATTAATAAAATCTTGCACTAAGCAGAGCTCTCGATATTTCATCCAGATGAAAATACATGGTGATGATTTTAGACTGTATAATTTCATATATATGTATGTATGTGTGTGTGTGTGTGTTAGGTTTTTTAAGCTGATCAATAAATAAATCAGGGAGACTAGGCTAGATCTATTTCGAGCTTTTTAGCTCTCATCAGCTAGCCATACCCTTACTGGGATTTGAACCGGGGCTGTATTACATGTGAGGCAGCCGCAATTGCCTCTAGACTACTGGTTCTTATCCTGATCAGCTGAGACAGGAGGATAAGTATATGCTTGTGTCACAACACCCTGTTAAGCCCCAATTAAGGGAGTAAGTATACTGCTTTCCTTTTCTGCCATCACCAGAGACTATCTAGACAGAAAGCTATTAGTTTCGTTGTGTACTTTTTTTTAATATGTGTGTTAGGTTTTTGAGCTGATAAATAAATAATACACACACACACACACATATATTCATTCACGGGTATAGGTACTCAGGTCTTGGTGTATTCGGGTTTTTTCCCATGTAAGATTGATAATATCTTGGTGATGTCTTGACATCTCTAGCACATCTCACATATGTGCTAGTCATTCCTGACTGTAGGGGCTTTCTTTCAAAGCCGAAGAGCTAGCGCTGTCTGAAGACATCTCCGTGGTCATGTGGCCGGCATGACTCAATATCGAAGGCGCACGGAACGCTGTTCCCTTCCCACCAAAGGTGGTTCCTATTTTTCTACTTGCATATTTACATGCTTTCGAACTGCTAGGTTGACAGAAGCTGGGACAAGTAACAGGAGCTCACTCCGTTTCGCGGCACTAGGGATTCGAACTGCCAAACTTTCTGATCGACAAGCTCAGTGTCTTAGCCGTTGAGCCACCATGTCCCTATTCCTCCAAAGGAATAGGTGATTAATTGGGAACAGACTTTATACATCTTAAGCCTGCCTTGGTTAGAGAAAAGTAGGAAATACGGCTTTAACATTTGTACAACCAAAGACAACTTTATTTGTCGGCGGGAAGTGAAATGAAGAAGTGTTTGTGCCATGCTTAGGTACAAGTAGGATGAAGGCGTAAGGGCCCATATTCAACATCTGATTCACCATCTCGCATTTTGGAAGTTTGGGAACTTTACGTTTTAATGGAACACAGGCTGACCGTGAATCATTTAACACAAAGTCTGTAAAGGGTTTATAAACATTTTGAAAAGGATTATGTTCCTCTGGATATTCAGGAGATCAAGAGTCTTTGAGGTTGTAATTTAGGGAAAGTCTTGAAAGTTTTGGTAAACTTCTCTAAGCCTGCAGTTTGTGTGTTTCTGACTTTTTCGTGAGTGGCAATTCACCCTTCCTAATTCAAATGGGATTAACCAATTAGACTTTTCCCAGAAGTCTTTAAAATAGCTGCTGTTGGCATGTTTTTGCGAGGAAGAAACCTCAGTGGGCAGATACGATAAAAATCTTGCACTATTTAAATATAGAATTGGGACATCAAAGAAAGGGTTGTATTGAAATAACATGGATAATTAAGGAAGTAGAGAGCAGTAATAACTGATTTGCATAAAATGCTAATCAGACCCTTAAATTGTTCAGCAATTCCTGCTTAAGGCAAAGTAACTGTGCGTTCAAATTTATGTAGTAATTTTATTTTATTTTGTTTAAAAGCGTTTCAGAGAGGGAGCTGGCACCTTCTATCTTTCCTAAAGTAAATTATAAAATAAACTGACTGGAAAATCAGGTGGGAATTCTCCCTAAGACTGTACTGGGGGGTGCATCAATTTCAAGAATAATGCATGAAATGCGTTTGGGGGGAAAAAGGGATGAATTCATCTAGAGTGTTTTAGAAATTCACAAGAACATATAACAGCCACTCTTTTGGTGACAAATATATTAATCGATGCATGAAGCTAAAGAACGAAGTCCTATAGTGAAACAAAAGTCCTACAGTTTTGGTGAAACAAAAAAAACCACTTCACAAGCGCATGGCACAACCTAGGAGAGCAAACCCCTCAGGACAAGATTCAGTGGTCCATCTGCAATTGAAAGACAAAGTTCATTCTTTGGAAGACAACAAAGTCCACATTTTAGATAGAGATAATCAGAGGTGGGTTCCTACCGGTTTGGACCAGTTCGGCCAAACTGGTAATAATTTGGTGGCCTGGGTCGCTAGAACCAGCAGCGATCCAGGCTGGTCACACCCCCGAACTGGTTCTCCTAGGGCGCCACCATCTCCCTCCCTCCCCTGGATTTAAGTCTAGGTAGACCTTTGCTCATTTCAAAGTTACAATAGTATTGAAAAAAGTGGCATGACTATTTTTCACACTTACGACTGCAGAAGCATTCCCATGGTCATGTAATAAAAGTAATCAAATGCCACTTGGCAACTGGCATGAAGTCAGATTCCTTAACAATTGCAGTGATTTGCTTAACAGCTGTGGCGAAAAAGGTAATCAAATGGGACAACACTAATTTAACAACTCTTAGCAAGCAAAATGTTGGTCTTAGTTGTGATAATAAGTCGAGGACTACATGCATTTTTGGTCTGAAAAGCAGTTGAGGGGCTGAAATCAACAAAGAGTGCAGTGGTTAGAATGCAGCATTGCAGGCTAACTCTGCCGACTGCCAGCAGTTCAATTCTGACCATCTCAAATTGACTTAACCTTCCATTTTCCGAGGTCAGTAAAATGAAGAGCTGTTGGGGGCAATGGGCTGACTCTGTAAAACCACTTAGAGAAGACTGCAAAAGCATTGTGAAGCGATATATAAGTCTAAGTGGTATTGCTATTGCTTAAAGCATAATCACACTTATACTACGAGTAAAACCCATCAAGGAAGTACGATTACATCAGGGAAGAGAAGAACAAGCTACGAGCTAGCAAAAGTCCACAGCCATCATATGTTTCTTAAAGATAAAGGTTCCTGTTGCACATATATGCTAGTCGTTTCCGACTCTAGGGGGCAGTGCTCATCTCCATTTCAAAGCCGAAGAGCCAGCGCTGTCCAAAGACGTCTCCGTGGCCATGTGGCTGGCATGACTAAACATCGAAGGTGCACGGAACGCTGTTACCTTCCCATGAAATGTGGTTCCTATTTTTCTACTTGCATTTTTTACGTACTTTCGAACTACTAGGTTGGCAGAAGCTGGGACAAGTAACGGGAGCTCCCTCCGTTATGTAGCGCTAGGGATTTGAAGTGCTGACTTTTCTGATCGATAAGTTCAGCATCTTAGACAGTGAGCCACATATGTTTCTTAGGGACATTGGAAACAATGCTTCTGATCTTGGGACCCCTTTTTTTTAGTTAGGGAGCTTAACAAGAACACTGTTAGGTCAGCAACATCATGTTGCCAATTGTCATTAAGGAAAATACATTGAACGCACCCTTTTACCAGCCTGGTGCTATCCAGAAATCGTAGCCATGGGGCTTCAGATGTTTGCTGACATCTGAAAGCCTCGAGTTAGGAAGGCTGCTCTAGGCAGAGAGAAAAGGGAAGCCAGCAGCTGTTCAGCTCTGCACTGTGTAACCCTTTATGCTCCCTTTATATTTTCTTCATATATTTTTTCCTACTTCAATGCTGCTTGACTTTACCAAGGTTGAAGCGTTAGCAGCTTAATGGGACAAGGATGTAACCTTATTCTCTGGCCTCTCTAGGAAGAGTTGAAGGAAGAACGAGAGATCCCCTTGATTATTATTTTTTTCCTATTTGGTTTCTAGTTTTCTTAACAGTAAGGTTACATCCATGATCCCAACATCCAAGATTAATCAATATATCCAAAGCATAATACAGAAGGTGTTTTAATGGACGGGCGTGCATTTTGCATGAAAAATAAAACAAACACCTAAAGAGAAATACTTCCTATTCTTGGGAGATAGAATGCTTTAATGCATTTGGTCAAAGATAAGGAACGTAGTTTTTTTTACAAGACCGTGTATTATTCCATTCAGAACAGAAATGACTTGATCTGGAATGTCTCGCTTTATTTTTAACCCGTTGACTAATCTCTCCATACGGGAGGCACTCTGAGATGTGAATGAAAATGAGCGTCAGGGCTGCTCCTTCAGGATATGTCTGAATACTGACCTTCAGCGTACCTTGATTCTCTACCAGACCTCTAAGCAGTTTCGTGTGTGTGTGTGTGTGTGTGTGTGTGTGTGTGTGTGTGTGTTTCCAGGCCATTCTCCCTTCACCCCATTGATAGGTTTCAGAGCTACTTAAATTTCAAAGTCCTGATATATTTCAGTGATGCCCAAGGCTTGTTTAGAGACCGTACAAGGTCACAGTCAGGAAAGACAGGAGGGAGGGGTGAGAACGGGGGTGTGGGATATGTGTGTGTGCGAGAGAGCGAGGGGGGGAAGGGAGGGAGAAGAAGAGAGAGAAACAGCAGTATTTATCAGATGTATTGCTTTACTTTTACTTTTTTTTCCTGTTAATGACAGAAAACTCCAGCGTTGTCCGGCTATCAATGGTACAATTGGAGAAGAGGGAAAACGAGAGTTTGAGGGATTCTTTAAGGGTCTTTAGCAGAGTCCCCTCTTTGTGTGTGTTTTTGCCGCTGCTTTTCAAACGCAACAAAACCATCCCGCCTGTGTTATGATGCGGTCTGAGTTTCACACCACCAGGCTGTGTGCAAAAGGATAGGGATGAAGCCACGGAGAACGTTTTGAACGCATGTATTGCACTAAGGGTAATGTAAGGCATGGGGGAAAAGTTACTATCACAGTAATTCAAATTGCATCCTCCAAGCCGTTGAATTGTGGGAACTGAAATTCCATTAATTGTACTAAAAAAAAAAGTGTATGTTTGTGTATGTGTGTGTGAGAGAGAGACAAATATTCATTGACATGAAATGTGTGCATGTATAAAAGAATTATCCAAGCCCATTCACAGATATGACTGCTGATAAGTAAGGAAGAAGTTTACTGGGTATTGGAAGGAATCAGCTCTGCTTTACTTAATATTTAGAAAATGAAATGTGATTATTATTTTTTTGAATTTCACAACATAGCAAAGTAAGGGGGAAGCATCTCTGATACAGGACAAAACTGAACCTTGTTCCCGCAACAATAAACCATTTTTTTGGTGTCAGAACAAGTCCTACGTGTGCCATTCTTTTGAAATAATTAACTCTGATTTACTTTGTCTGTGCTCAGCACACTGTGTTAAGCCACAGCTTATTGTACATGGTGTGGTGAATTAGCTACAATTGGCTGGCTTCACATCATCCGGAAAGCATACTTTATAATGATTGGATTTACTCAACACATTAAAGTCATGTGATTACTCCTAGCCTGGTTGAAGCACCCAAGCCTAGGCTAGATAATTGTCAATACCCTGGGTGGCTCAATGCAGTCTTTTTCAGACACGTTGTCCCGACTTGGCAATTTTAAGACCTGTGGATTTCAACTCCCCCAAATTCCCCAGGTGGCAACACTGGGAATGGAAGTTCACAAGTCTGTTTTGGCCCACCAGCAGCCAGCGGGGCTGGCAGCAGTTTCAGACAGTGAGGAAGTTGGGGAGGAACCTGGGCCAGTCCTGGAGTCTGGGGAAGGCTCTGATGAGGGCTTTGTGTCAGAGGCAGAGAGGGGGCCAGAGCCGTATGCTAGTTATCAGCTGCCTTCAGAGTCAGACATCAGTGAGGCAGAGGAAGAGCTGGAGCCTGTTCCCAGTGTGCGCATGTGCAGAGTTGCCAGACGAAGGGAACAGCTAAGGAACAGGGGTCAACCTGGGAGTAAGGCCATGAGTAGATGATGAGTAGCCCCTCCCAGAGGACATAAAAGAGGAGCCAAAGAGGAGTGGAGTTTGCAGGAGACAATTGGTTCGCTTAATTGATTTGTGACCCTCCGAGACTCCTTGCCAAGTTCTGCAGATATCGGCCTGGCAGCTCTCCAAGCCAGATGAGGTCTGTGACTGTAAATCCTCCCTTGAAAGACTTTGCTAGATGTGAATGAGCAGAATTCAGTCAATTAATAAAAGGAGTTTTTGTCGGGACAAAGAGTTTGCTTCATTCTGTTGGGAAGCCTCGGTCAGAACAAAGTTGTCAAGATTGGACACCATACTGGGTTATAGTAAGAGAACTATTTTTCCCCCCAGCATTTGTCTGTGCTTATGTATAGTGAAAAATTTTAAAGCTGACAGGGTCGGGTGCTTCCTCAGTTGCTTGGTGCTGACTTTAAATTAAGAGTCCTTGGTCTTTTCTGAAGGTTTTTCTAAAAACAAAGAAAGTCCAGTTGCCTTTTGAAGAAGCTTCTCTGGGACAACCGTGACCTGGATGAATGAGAATCTCCACAGACATTTCTGAAGCGTTACATTCCTGCATGGATGGAAAACCTTAAAGACTTAAGATAATTAGCTTTGGAAGTGGAAATTTTGGGAAGGTGCAAAAGAACAGAAATTGGATTTCCTCTGCCCTGGGGTTTATTGTGTCTTAGTTCTGGGGACATAATAATGCATTCTAGCTTAGCCCATTTTAAGAACCTCTTGCTTTTGAAAAAGATGCCACAGCAATTGTGAACAAGAGCATTAAGATCATTCCATAGCATCCCAGAAGAACAAAGATTATGGATGATGGTGAAGCATTAAAATATGGCCAACGTCCTATTTCACCACAACTTTCAAATCCAATCAATCTAAGTCATGTCTTCAGGTGTATCTGTAAGACCAAACTATTGCTGATGACAAGTACAGCCCCTAAATTTTAATATTACATTAGAACTGCAGAAAAAAACAATTACTACCAACCTGTCTTCCATTCAGGACCTGTATACTTCACGAGTCAAAAAGAAGGCTGTGAAAATATCTACAGACCCCTCACATCCTGGACATAAATTGTTTTAACTCCTACCCTCAAAACGACACTATAGAGCACTGCACACCTGAACAGCTAGACCACAGGTGGGTTGCTACCGGTTCAGCCTGGATCGGGTGAAACGGTAGTAGCGGTGGTGGGAGGCTCTGCCTACCTGCCTGGACATTTCTGTGCATGCACCGAAGTGTCACACTCGTGTACGGGAGCGCACTCAAACAAAGGAAAAAACTGGTAACCCACCACTGAACTAAACACAAGACCAGTTTTTTTCCGAACGCCATCACTCTGCTAAACAAATAATTCCCTCAACACTGTCAAACTATTCACTAAGGCTGCATTCCTATTCATCTTCTAATCGTTCCTATCACCCATCAACTCCTACTTACGACTGCATAACTTGTATCCTTACAATTTATATTGATTGTTTCCTAGTATGATTTGATTGCTTATTTGTACCCTATGGCTATCATTGTGTTGAACCTTATAATTCTTGATGAATGTATCTTTTCTTTTATGTACACTGAGAGCATCTGCATCAAAGACAAATTCCTTGTGTGTCCAATCACACTTGGCAAATAAAGAATCCTATTCTATTCTATTCTATTCTATTCTATTCTATTCTATTCTATTCTATTCTATTCTATGGATTTCATAATATAAGTAAAGTTTCTCAAAGGAAGAAGATAACCCATGCCATCAAACCCTGCTTTGCAGACCAATTCAGTGACAAAAGTCAGGGGCATCCTATCAAAAACTCAACTGTGTACTTTAAAAAAAAATGATTTAAGGAAAACGCCAATGTTCATCCCTCACTGATTCCACTAATTTTCTGCATCACTGTTACAACCACTGTAGCCCTCAGAGATCACAGAGGAGATGGAGCTTCTGCATGGATACAGTTGGAGTAGCAGGCTGGATGCAAGAAAAATCAAAGTCAAATCTCTCCAACTCGGTTTAGAGTTCCTATTTTCTGCTACTTTTATTATGGGAAACTAACATGCAGGTACTTTTCAATTTACAGCCACATGAAATTAGATTGCTGAAAAAAAGGGACTTACGATTGATGAGTTCAGGATCCCATAGTCATAGGATCGCCGTTTGGTGAGCCACAGGGGCGCAGTGGTCAGAGTGCAGTACTGCAGGCTACTTCTGCTGACTGCCGGCTGCCTGCAATTTGGCAGTTCGACTCTCACAAGGCTCAAGGTTGACTCAGCCTTCCATCCTTCTGAGGTGGGGAAAATGAGGACCCGGATTGTTGGGGGCAAGAGGCTGACTCTGTAAACCGCTTAGAGAGGGCTGTAAAAGCACTGTGAAGCGGTATATAAGTGTATAAGTGCTATTGCTTTTGCTATCTGGCTTCTGACAAGCAAATGCAATGGGGAAGCCAGTAGGAAGGTCAAAAGTCATCACCACATGGTGTCTTGCTTAGCAACGTGGTGATTTTCTTAACGATCATAGCCACAAAGGGTGTAAAGTCAGGTGTGGCCATATGATGCCTCACCTAATGACTGCATCGCTTGGCAACAAATTATTGTGCTCATGTACATTGAGGAGTGCTTGCATCTTCCTAAACCAAAATCCTAGCTGGAAATGTGCCTCAGGCAAACCTCTCTGCCCCTTGCACAGAACTGGCCCATCCTGCCTTTAACCTCTCCAATCAGCCGTTCCATGTTTACTGTCCCATTCTCATATCATTTGTTCTCGCCACTGCAGCGGCAACCACCCTCTTTATGTGGCACATTTGCAAATTAGCATCATGAAACCGGGGAGCTTTTAACCATCTAATTAGCCCTAATTGATAGTTGGAGTGTGCACTTCTTTCTGTTACCGACCACCGTTATTTAAAGAAAACCAAATTATTCTATCACGGCCTTCCATAATAACACCGCTAAGCGTGCAGGGCAGAGCAGAGCAGGCGAGGAGTTTATTAAATTGCTGGCGCAATTTAATGCAGGCCTAAGAGGAGCGAAGTCCTACTACAGCCCAATTATCCTCCAAACCAGGGATTCTAATGCGTTGGTAAAGGTCATCAGAGTAATGTAGCTTCTGAATATGCTTGTTAAGAAGCCAAAAGCTATTCGGGCCTTTGCTTATCTCCTGTTCTTATCAAGCTCACCTAACGGATGATCCTAACAATTCACACTGGCAGCCTTTTGTAGTGTAATGAAGACTACGGCAATCTGATGAATGCGGGAACTGCACAGAAAACGTCAGGTCTTTCATTAAGAAAACCTTCCCAAGTTCATTGTATTGAACCAGGGCTCTGGCTGTTAGGCTGATACATGACACAGTCAATTCCAGTTACACTTTAAGTGACTATTCACGTTCAGTGAATTCCATTTTAAAAACTAATTTATTTAGGTTCGGTTATTTACACAGATCTGCACCTTTTCGGGGGCCCTCCGTTGCAAAGGGGCTTCTCCCGCGTGTGTCTGCGTGAGCAAGCGCATGCATGCAGCTATTATCGTTTTTTTATTATTACTTATTGAAGAACTGGAGGAATTCTCCCCTCCCTTCCCTCCCCCATTTTTAATTTCTGGTGGAAGAGATTCCAAAATTGAAATAAGCGCAGATCAGTGCATTACCAAAATGACTTCTCCTTAATAATGTAATTTACAGAGCAAGGAGTACGTGAAGACAGTTTATCACATGGAGATGGATCATTGAGCAAGGATTTCCTATGCACTGTGATTTGATTGTGAAGGATTTGGCCAAGTTCCAAAGAGGTTTGTTTAAGCATATCTTGGAGCATCCTCAATGATCAAAGCCAGCCCAACACTTTTTTTCCTGACTGCAATGCAGAACATAGCACCTTTTCCCATTCGGTATTAGTTAGTTACGTGCCATCAAATTGGCCTCAACCCCGGTGACTGAATGGGCAAATGTTCATTGTCTCAATCTGTCACTTGCGGTAAGTTATAGCTTTTCCAAGGACATTCCTACACTGTCGCCTTGTCTATCTACTTTATCCCTTGTCTTTCGTTTCTTCTGCTTCCCTCCAGCAGAGAATGTCAAGCATCTACGTTTTTCTAGCTCTCCTCCCTTCCCACCACATGCTCACTGTTTCAGCTTACTCATCATTATATGATGGAACCCAGGAATACTGTCAGAGTTTGCAGCAGTAATCAAATCCAGAACGCGCACACATATAACTGATTCAGCAGGATTCATTAACTTCCTTATATACATAATAACACATGAATAAATGGTACAATACCAACAGCAGATTCTTCCAACATGGTAGAGAGGAGAGAGGAGTTTCAGTTCAGAGTTCAGCAGACAGACAAGATCAGATTAGTTCTCTTGCACATACTCAGAGCTACATAGGTAAGCCATCACCAAATAGTACCCATTGGCTGATCCAGTTCCCATGCCTATACATTGGCCGACCTTGTTATCATGTCTTATTCCAGCCAGTCTGACCTATTGCTATGTCCTATTCCAGTTCATGAATATTCTGACAAATGCAGCTATCCTTCATATGGTCTCCTAAGTTGAAATAGTGTCTACTGTATATTAATGTAATATTCATATTTGTTTATTCACTAATATTTTATTAAGGTATTCTGTTTCTGCTCACCTGAGCATCAAGACTGAACTGTTTTGGTTCTTTTAAACCTTAATGCTTTTCAACTTGCCAATGAACTGTTGGGGGGAATGGAATGTGGAGAATGTATGCAGAGACTGTGAGAGCATGGAAACCATCAAGGTCACTGCTGCAGGTGCTTGAGAAAGAGATGGATTGTTCCCATAACAAAAGAACGTCTCCTAATTGGACAATGTGACCATACAGGGGTGGGGAGAAGGATAAAGTATTGTTTAACTGAGCAAGCATTTGTGCAGGAAACCAGAGTTGGTTCTTTCTTCAGTACCAACATGGTATATCCAATAAAGTTTTACTTTGGGGAATTCAATTCCCCCGAGAACGTTTCCTTGTTTTGGGTTTGCTATTTAGATGGTTGACACTAAGTTCAATTGTAATTAAAATGTCATATATGTCTATGGAGATTCTCAATCATGGTTGTCCCAAAGATGCTTTTTTAAGAGGCAACTGGACTTTCTGGATTTCTTTGAAGATGTTTTGCTTCTAATCCAGGAAGCTTCTTCAGCTCTCATTCAAGATGAGAAGTGAAACATCTTCAAAGAAAAATTAGAACGTCCCATTGAAAAAGTACTTTTGGGTAAATCCTATAGTTCGCCTGTTGGGGGTGCACAAAAACAAACTTCCTCTTATTTGTCCTTAATCACTCCCTCT
Source organism: Rhabdophis nuchalis (assembly GCA_039707465.1). Classification (NCBI taxonomy): domain Eukaryota; kingdom Metazoa; phylum Chordata; class Lepidosauria; order Squamata; family Natricidae; genus Rhabdophis; species Rhabdophis nuchalis. Next base: position 10,367,560 of record CM077658.1, read on the forward strand.
TCCTTTTTATAGACTTAGAACAAGGATGTCCAAACTTGGGAACTTTAAGACTTGTGGACTTCAACTCCCAGAATTCCCCAGCCAGCATAGCTGGCTGGGGAATTCTGGGAGTTGAAGTCCACAAGTCTTAAAGTTCCCAAGTTTGGACATCCCTGACTTAGAAGTACTTGCTGAAACAGATCCCAATCCATTCATCTGAGAGTAGTTTGCACTAACTTAGCTATGATGTTAGATGATACTAGTGGCTATTGGGTAGAGATTTACTAATGAACTGTGATTGCTGTTCCATATCATCCCCCCACCCCACCCTCATCACTGCATCAATATGCTTCAATTAATTTTCAGCTGATTTATAAATATTTAGAATAAACTAATCACAATTAAGCCAATTAGGAAGCCTTTAAAATCTATCATAAATAAGATGAATGCCACTCTTGTGTTTTGCATACATTTTATTACGGAAGCAGTATTAGCCATTACAACCAATGTCAAGCTAAGGCAACTGACTATTCCTCTGTCTGGCTTTCTACTTAAAACAGTGGGTTTCAACATTGTGGGTTGAAATGAACAATCGCGGTGTGTTCTTTTCTTGAATAAAGCCAATATGAGATCTCCCTTTAGCAATTTTAGAACTAAGGAGACCTTTCCTGACGGTTAGAACAATTAATTTTAGAACTAAGGAGACCTTTCCTGACGGTTAGAACAATTAACCAGTGGAACAACTTGCCTCCAGAAGTTGTGAATGCCCCAACCCTGGAAGTCTTTAAGAAGATGTTGGATAGCCATTTGTCTGGAGTGGTGTAGGGCTCCCTGCCTAAGCAGGGGGTTGGACTAGAAGATCATCAAGGTCCCTTCCAACTATTCTATTCTATTCTATTCTAGTCTAGTCTAGTCTAGTCTATTCTCCATCAAGGATTATATTTCAAAAAGGTAACGGTTCCCCTGGCACATATTGTATGTGCTAGTCGTTCCCAACTCTATGGGGCAGTGCTCGTATCCGTTTCAAAGCCAGCACTGTCTAAAAACATCTCTGTGGTCATATCCCCGGAACAACTCAATGCCAAAGGTGCACAGAATCCTGTGACCTTCCCACCAAAGGTGGTCCCAATTTTTCTACTTGCATTTTTACATGCTTTGGAACTGCTAGGTTGGTGAATTCACACCTCTGTTACGTGGTGCTAGGGATTCGAACACTGAACTGCTGACCTTTCTGATCGACAAGTGTCTTAGCCGCTGAGCTACCATGTCCCAATATTTTAGGACAGTTCAAAAAAGTTAAGGGGAGAGAGAGAGAGAGAGAGAGAGAGAGAGAGAGACGGTAATGTATTAAAATCATGAGGTTTTGTCTCCTATTATTACCCAAGTTTTACAAATTTGAGTGCACTTGGATGATAAATACATATACATGTGCTAGAAAGATTTACAAAATTAATACATGTGAGAAAGGAATGTGAAAATAATTGGATTGCATTAAACCACAGTGTAAATTGAATCAGGCATGTCTAAATAAAAAGGCACAAATGTACCAAGAAAGCCACTGCGTGCCCCATTTGTTTACTCTCGCTTGGTGATAATTGTTTGCAGCAGAACATATCAGTAAATTCTATAAATGGGACCCACAGCCAGGAAATGTTAAATAATTAATGTCACCTTCCCAGCCTCCTGCATTTCAGTAGATATAAATGACCGTGTAATTCCAAACCCAATTATCAGTACTTAGCCATTCCATTTTGTAGTTAAAATCCCACAAAATTAAAGGGCATCAATTCTTAATGGTAATAGACCAGACAAGGGATTAAAGATTATTTTTATGTTTACTTCCTGTCAGGAAAAAGCGTTTGGGCAGGAAATGTTTCCAACCAAGTAAATGGCTCAAAAGAGGTTCATGGAGCATGCTTAAAACTTCCAACTTGGATGGAATTCTAAGGAATGCGTGTAATTACTTGCTTAATTAATTTGCTAATTCTCCCCCTCACCCCCCCCCCAAAATACCAAGAGATCTTTATCATGCCAAATAAATGTCTAAGGAACAGGGAGATGATATGGACTGTTCATACTACATTCCCACTTCTATATAAGGTAAAGAGGGACATGGTGGCTCAGTGGCTAAGATGCTACACTTGTCGATCAGAAAGGTCGGCAGTTTGGCGGTTCGAATCCCTAGTGCCACGTAACGGACTGAGCTCCCGTTACTTGTCCCGGCATCTGCCAACCTAGCAGTTCGAAATCAGGAAAAAAATGCAAGTGCAAAAATAGGAACCACCTTTTGGTGGGAAGATAACAGCGTTCTGTGCACCTTTATATAAGGTAAGGAATATATCTGCTAATGCATATAGGCCAGTGATGGCTAACCTTTTTTGGTTCGCATGCCAAAAGCGGGGGGAGCGCAGGGGGGTTGTGCATGGGTGTGCCACACCCATAATGCTATGTGTACGACCCCCTGCTTTTGGCATGCTTTTTTCACCCTCCCCAGGCTCCAGAGGCTTTCTAGGAGCCTGGGGAGGGTGAAAACAGCCTCCCCTCCCCACCTCCAGAGGTTTCAGGAGCTTCCCTGAAGCCTCCAGAGGGCGAAAAACGGCGTCAAAAGAAGGCCTAAATCAGCTGGCCAGTGCACACATGAGCGCTGGACCTGAGAGGGCAACGCCTCGCGTGCCCTAAGAAATGGTTCCGCGTGCCACCTGTGGCACCCGTGCCATAGGTTCGCCATCACTGATATAGGCAAAGGATTGCTTTATTGATCTATTGCTAAATCTTCATAGAATTTGGGGGAACATAAAAGTTTGGGGGGGAAAATGAAATGCTCCAAGGTAATCACTTATTTTGAACAACATAGAAGAAAGTGTGTGAGGATTGAAGTTTAGAGTTGCAAATAAAATAAAAGTATCATCTGTTCCTCTGTGTTTTCTTCATTCCCCCATCAAGCCGCTGCATCTTCATTATTAAAAAGGTTTCTCAATTCCCCCCCCCAAAAAAAATTAATATTGTTTGATTGTATGCCTAATTTCTCAGTCTATAACGTGACAGCTGAGAATACCCTGAAATCCAGAACAGAATAGCATCTGGATTTTGATCATGTGATCATGGGGATGCCCCAATGGTCTTAAGATTGAAAAATGGTCATAAATCACTTTTTTTCAGTGCTGTTGAATGGTCACTAAATGAACTCTTGTAAGTCAAGGACTGCCTGTATTATAGCCTCTAATTTCACTCAACTGTCCTAACCTTAATAGCAGACATTCTTCTTCCCAGCTGGCTCATCCTATGAGCATTAACTTATCCGCTCACTTCAATAGTGTCAATTAATTAATTCCTTACATTTTGAGCCCATGATTTTTCCAAGAGCTTCGAATGGTGTTGTTTTGATATAAGAAGGTTTACAGCTGTTCAGTTTGCTAACATGACCAAGTGCAAGACATGATGGTATCAAAATACGTCAACAAATAATTGGAGGAAAGTTCATGCCAGTCAGCAGACCAGAGGTGGGTTTCTGCCGGTTCGCCCCAGATCGAGCGAACTGGAAATGGCGCCAGTGGGAGGCTCCGCCCACCCACCCGGACGCTTCTGCGCATGCACGATTGCACTTGCACAAAAGCAAACCAGTAGTAAAATAAATTGAAACCCACCACTGCAGCCAAACTCTATTTTAAGAGGAGAGATGCTGGAAGGCAGAGAATTTTTCATTTTAATCTGTGAAATTTCAGAGTACAGCACTTTTGCATCTGAACTGAAAGATAGGAAAGGAAAAGTATATCCAGGAAAAGTATTAAACGACTCATCCATTAAAAAAAAAAAAAATTCCGTGCAATCACCCCTGACTCTCAGAGATGGCCTAGACCAGGGGTCTGCAAAGTCGGCTCTTTTAAAACTGGTGGACTTCAACTCCCAGAGTTCCCCAGCCAGCATAGCTGGCTGGGGAATTCTGGGAGTTGAAGTCCACCAGTCTTAAAAGAGCCGACTTTGCAGACCCCTGGCCTAAGACAAGTCCCTATTTCCTTACCGCATTCCATAATATCTTCAACAACGAAAGAACTTCTAATGCAGTGTCTTCACTAGAAAAGATGGGATACATTCAGACACGTACCTACTTTGAAAACAGTCCAAATGTTGCACTGTACAGCACAGGTAATGTTTGGTGACATTTTGTGTTATGTCTTAAGGGAATTTTTATACAGAATTTCAAATCACGGGCTCCAGTGTTTTGACACATTCTATACGTTAGCTCATCTGACATGTCTTGCTTCAAAAATTGTTCCCTTATGATGCACTGTTTTGCCCACTTAAAAGCCACAGGAATGAGAATTTTCGTAGTATGTAGTTGCACAATGTATTAAAAACTACTTCTGGACTTTTTTTTTAAAAAAAAAAGAAAGTTGCCATTAAATGAGTCGTAGATCAGTCACAAATGCAAGGGCACATAAAACCTTTAAACACCCTCAAAGAAGAGGCAATTCTCTTCTTGGTCCAAAAGAGGGTGGGGGTGAACAATTCTCCTGAAACGACACCAGCTGGAATTATGCATCCATCCTCTAAAAACAGAGGAGTACAAAAAGATTAATTGGAGTATGTCTGTCTCGCTCACTATTGCATATATCGAGAAAGAGAATATGTTTTTCATGGCAGCAGCTGCTACCTAGTTCCCTAGCGTCAACCCTCCCAGGAAAATCAAAATTGGAAACCAAAGATATGCAATCTACTTTTCTAAGGTGATGTAACAGAATCCTGCAGTCTCGATGCGCTTTCTCCTTCTTTCCCTCTCTCTGTCTTCCTGAAAACCAGAGAGAGACATGACTGATGCACTTTCTCAAATTACATTTAGGCCCTGGACTTGGATTTCTTTTATCTGACTGCTGTCTTGATTGGGGCTCTCCCTTTTGTTCCTCAAGGTTATTCCTTCTTCCCCCTACAAAGTCCAATTAATTTCGCAAATTATGGAAGCTTCCCAGAGATTGTCAGCGTGAGCAAGAACACTTCAGCTCTAAATGATCTTATGCTCCCATTCTTTTTCCTAGCCTTCAAGATGCAACTGATGACACTCAACAGTTTGGCCAGCCAATGGTAGCAATGCAATGTTGTGTGTTTCAGAGGGAAACCACACATCGTTTGTAGAGATCAATCCCTGATACATTCTAATCCCTTAAACATGGGTTTCATTGGAAAAATAACCAGAGGTGGTTTTCAGCCGGTTTGGACCGGTTTGCCCAACTGGTAGTGGAAATCATGGGTGTCCCTATCCCCGGTTCTATGCCATCCTGTTTAGGCACGTTTTCAAGCTGCGCACATACGTGAAAGCCACACATGTGATCAAAGCACATGCACAGAAGGGCAGGTACATGTGTGGGCGGGGCGTGTGGGTGGGACATTTGTGAACTGGTAGGGAAAGCAAATGAATGCCACCTCTGAGAATAACCATACAGAAAAAGGGCTATGTCTACGTCTGAGTCTTTACCACTGGTATCCCGTCATTAAACTTGTACTCCATCAAGAAAAGCCTGCACTACGTCCATGTCAGTATATGTTGACGTTCTATACAATCTAAAGATTTGTGAAAGGTTGGAGAGACCGTTTCTCTTCAGGAGAATCGTGGATGTCAGAGGTGGGGCCTACACCAGAGATGTACAGAGGTAAAATCCTGTTTTATACATACACACACACACACACACACACACACCTTGAAGGAAGGAACTCTATAGAGTTAATCAGACCATCGTATTTTAAGCTGTTGAAGAATACCGTTTTGTACCTGAAGTATACAGGTAGTCCCCAACTTACAATTATTCATTTAGTTCACATTTACAATGAAAAACATGTCTATGGAGATTCTCAGTCATCCATATTTTTGATTGTCCCAAAAGTGCTTTTTCAAGAGGCAACTGGACTTTCTTTCTTTTTTTTCTTTGAAGACGTTTCACTTCTCATCCAAGAAGCTTCTTAAGCTCTGACTGGATGGTGAGGAATGGAAGGATTTATATTCCTTGCAGACAGCTGGCCGTTTGCCTTCTTGCCTATTGAAAAAGCAACTTTGGGGCACTGAAAAAAAGTGATTTATGATTGTTTTTCCCATTTACGGCCGTTGTAGCAGGGGTCTCCAACCTTTGCAACTTTAAGTCTGAAGGACTTCAGCTTCCAGACTTCTCCAGCCAGCTTTGCTGGCTGGAGAATTCTGGGAGCTGAAGTCCTTCAGACTTAAAGTTGCAAAGGTTGGAGACCCCTGCGTTGTAGCATTCCCATAGTCATGTGATCAAAATTCATTTGCTTGTCCGCTTGCATGTATTTATGATGCTGGCAGGTGCCCTCGGATCGTGCGGTCACCTTTTGTGACCTTCTGACCAGCAAAGTCAATAGGGAAGCCAGATTCACTTAACAACCGGGTTACCAATTTAGGAACTGCAGAGATTCACTTAGCAACTGTGACATGGAAAATCACAAAATGGGGCTCAACTCACTTAACAACTGCCTTGCTTAGGAACAGAACATTTGGCTGTAAGTCAAGGACTACCTATACAGTCCATCACCAAGCCATATTTTCATATGAAAGAAGAAGAAGAAGAAGAAGAAGAAGAAGAAGAAGAAGAAGAAGAAGAAGAAGAAGAAGAAGAAGAAGAAGAAGAAGAAGAAGAAGAAGAAGAAGAAGAAGAAGGGGATTGGATGTTAAGCTTCGCAATAGCCTTTAAAACAATTTTTCCCCCCTGCATACAATTGTGGCAGATTTTAAATGACTGTTCAATTAAGGTGTCAACGATAAACTGATTCATCTTCCCTGCCCTTACTCAGCAATGCCACTCCAATTAAGGAGAATGACTTCTTTGCCAATAATTGTGCATGGGACTGCGGCCCAAATTTTCTTTTAATAAAATGACAGCCATAATTATTTCTTTGAAAACAAATCATATTTTGTTTCCATAAGGGAAGAGGGAGAGAGAGAGAGAGAGAGAGAGACAGCTCACTCTATATGGAATCCTTTCAAATCCTTTGAAATTACGCTGGAAATGTTCGCGCTGTTGCAAAATAGTACTGGGATGGATGGATGGATAGAGATAGATAGATAGATAGATAGATAGATAGATAGATAGATAGATAGATAGATAGATAGATAGATAGATAGATAGATAGATAGAGGGCGTGGCTTGGCGGGCATGGCGTGTCTTGGTGGGTGTGGCAGGGGAAGGATACTGCAAATATACTCCCCATTCCCTCCCCATCCCACTAACCTGCTTTCCAGCTCCGTTCTCCTGTTCAGAGCAGCAAAAGAAGATCAGCTGGGAGGCAGCCTGGGCGGGGCCAGCCTATTTGCCGGTAGTTCTCCGAACTATTCAAAATTTGTGCCACTGGTTCTCCAGAACCTGTCAGAATTGGCTGAATACCATCTCTGAGATATATATCCTTTTTTTTTTCTTTCTGTCCTTTGCTATTTTGGACTGATTAAGTCATACCATTTGGTGCTACACTCCTAGTTTTCTGTTTACATAAGGTATTGGTTGTTTCTTTTCCCATTTTCATATATATATGTGCGTGTGTGTGTGTGTGTGAGAGAGAGAGAGATACGTTTTTGAGTTTTATATATATATATAAACTTTAAAAAATACAATATGGTAAAAATATGCAGAAATAAAGAGAGATGAAGTAAGAAAAGAAAGAAAAGGAATGAAAAGAGAAGACAATATATAGTTATATGCCTTTTGCCTTTCTTTCTATTGAGTAATGATCATTTTATCACACACCCTCCTCCCGATCTTCTTTGGACTCTTCATAATCTTCAAATCCAGAAACCATCCATTCACCTTTTCTTATTTTGAAGAGAACTTCAGATCTTAGCTGCAGGATTTAACTTGTTCCTGTGTTGCCTTTAACTCTCCAATTTAAAAAAAAATAGTCCTTCTGTCCACTCTATAAAAATCTAGATCAATTTGGTAACTTGCTTCTTGAATACTCTGCCTGTGTGCGCGCAAAGAAATAATTTAGACTCCTAGTTAATTTGAGTATTGAGCTGAAATTCCGCAGCTGCTTTCTGCCAGTCCTGGAGAAGGAAATTAATTTCAGGAACCAAGCTGAATGGAGTGCTTCTCTGTCAGGCAATTACTCATCGTCTTTTGCTACTCAGGACCTATCAATGTGCTAATCCATACATAAAACCCTGCGTTTTTCTCGTCACTCACAATCGGACCAGTCATTTAACTGACCAAGCTACCCATATCCTATCCTAAAGATGGGCAACTTAAAGAACAAACAACCTCAAACATATTGTTTCAAATCTACCTTTCTTTCTGTTAGTTATGAAAATAATCAATGAAGCTGATTAACATTTTTTCTCCATTTGACTAAGATTGTTGTTGTTGTTTAAACAACAGGAAAGAAGGAAGGAAGGAAGGAAGGAAGGAAGGAAGGAAGGAAGGAAGGAAGGAAGGAAGGAAGGAAGGAAGGAAGGACATTAATGTAAGGGTAGGTACAAGTACAGAGGTAAATTCAACCTTTAAATGGTTTATCCTTCCATGCTATTAATTAAAAATAGTTATCCTATGTTTGCAGACATATTTATTCCCTTATGTGCATGTATTTTTCTATGTTCTCTCTGTTGTCTTACCTTCATAGTTTCTCTGAATTGTTTAGCAGCATTCCACATGTGTAATTAAAAAATTAGACTGACACTTGACAGTTCATTTGCACAATAACAAACAAGGAGCATGTGAAATTTACAATGAAACCCACAAGTCCTGTTTTAACATTTCCCTAATTTTAGCTAGGGTGGGATCTTATACAACTCCCCTCAAGAACAGTAATTAAAGGCACACTCAAAGGACTGGCATTGTCTACTGCTTCTCCTCCAAGAATTTGACAGTTAGTCTTTCGCTGGGATCTAAATAAGTGGCAGCCTCTAGATAAGTGGTCCTCTTGAAAAGCTAAGCAGGAATATACTTGGAGAATACTTGGATGGGAGACAACCTGTACAGGTAATTCTCAACTTCGGATTACAATTGAGCAAACAATTTCTGTTATAAGCTACAGTGGTGCAGTGGTTAGAGTGCATTACGGCAGGCTACCTCTGCTTCCGGTTCGGTAGCGGGACCGCATGTGCCCGTGGCACATATGGGCATGCACAGAACCTTCTATACATGCACAGAAGGTCCCTGATGATGTCCCTGATGGAGCCTGGTGCCGCCGCCATTACTGGTTCGCCAGAACTGGCGTGAACCAGCAACATACCACCTCTGCACCAGACTCAAGGTTGACTTAGCCTTCCATCCTTCTGACATGGGTAAAATGAAGACCCAGATTGTTGGGGGCAAGGAGCTAACTCTGGAAAGCACTTAGCACTGTGAAGCGGTATGCAAGTCTAAGTGCTAAGTGCTAGTGCTTTTATTAAATGAGACATTTGTTAAGTGAGGTTCGCAACATTTTACAATTTTTCTTGCCTCAGTTGTTAAGTGAACTCACTGAAGTAGTTGAGTTAGTAATATGGTTGTTAAGTGAATCTGGCTTCCCCATTGATTTGCTCCTAAGAAATTGTACAAAGCGTTCACATGACCCTGGAACACTGCAACCATCATAAATATGAACCAGTTTGCCAAGGGGAACCCCCAATGGTTGTAAGTGTGAAAAACAGTCATAAGTCACCTTTCCAGTGCCACTAACGTGGTGTCAAATAGCTGTTGTCCTTTTTTGTTGTTGTGTTGTTACAAATCACTAACCGTGCTTTAACAGTGCTTATGCAATTGGAAAAAATCCACCCTCCCTTTCCATTTTAACAAACCTTCACACCAATGGCAACCCTGCACAACTCTATCTTGAAAGATACGGACATTTTTATCTTCTCCAGGAGAATCACCAGGGTTCTTATCTTCTCCCTCACCCTTTCCCCCTTCCAGCTTAACACTCCCCCGTCCGGGAGAAGTCAGAACCATTAACGTGGTGTCAGATAGCTGTGCTATTCATATTCTGTTACAGTCAATGGCAATTAACACTGTCATTCAAGAGGATCTGAGGAGGGGGTCTAGGACTGCTTTTTATACACTCTAAAAGGGGATGAATCTTAACCAGGGCTAAGATAAACACACAACCCAGGTTAAGACTTCTCAGAGATCAAGGGGAAGAAAAAAAATGGCCGTATTCTGAGAAAATATGTTCCTCCCTCACTTTGTAGAAGTTCAGCAGAATTGCTTCTATTTTTACCTAAAGATAAAGGTTCCCCTCTACCATATGTGGCAGCCGTTCCCGACTCTAGGTGCTCATCTCTGTTTCAAAGCTGAAAAACAAGTGCTGTCCGAAGACGTCTCCATCGTCATGGGGGCGGCATGACTAAACGCCAAAGGCGCACGGAACGCTGTTACCTTCCCAACAAAAGTGGTCCCTATTTTTCTAATTGAATTTGTATGTGCTTTCGAATTGCTAGGTTGGCAGAAGCTGGGACTAGTAACGGGAGCTCACTCCATTATGCGGTGCTAGGGATTCGAACCGCCGAACTGCCGACCTTTCTGACTGACAAGCTCAGCGTCTTATTTATTTATTTTTTACCTAGGCTGACACAAAGAGGGATTAAAACAAGTAAGTTGCAGAGGTATGGGCCTCTTCTTGTTCTCTGACTATGGTTCTATTCTTGACGAAGACTGATGGGACTTGATACTGAACTACGAACCTGACCTATTGCTGATTTAATGGATGGGCAAAGATGGACAGACTTGCTCCTATCAGGTGCCACATTCTGACAAGATAATATGTTAGGGCAGGGGTGTCCAAACTTGGGAACTTTAAGACTTGTGGACTTCAACTCTCAGAATTCCAGCTATGCTGGCTGGGGAATTTGTGGGAGTTGAAGTCCACAAGTCTTAAAGTTCCCAAGTTTGGACACCCCTGTGTTAGGGCAACATGCCAAGAGATGGTTGTGGGGGGAGGGGGGAGATGGAATGGAAGACATAAGTGGGATAGGACAACCCTGTGCCCTTTCCTTTACTGATACTTCCTTTCCTTCTCCTCTTGATCATTTTTGCACAGCAGGCTGTGGGGGAAGAGCCAGATGGCTTATCAAGTCTTTTCTTGTCAATGGGCTTCAATGTCAATGTATATCCATAGGCTGAGCGCCAAAGAATGGAGGCCTTTGAACTCTGATGCTGGAGAAGACTCCTGCATTGAGTCCCTTGGACTGCAAGGCGATCCAACTGGTCAGTCCTAGAGGAGATCAACCCTGACTGCTCTTTAGAAAGCCAGATCCTGAAGAGGGAACTCAAATCCTTTGACCACCTAATGAGAAGGAAGGACTCATTGGAGAAGAGCCTCATGCTGGGAACGATGGAGGGCAAAAGAAGAAGGGGACAACAGAGAATGAGGTGGCTGGATGGAGCCACCAAAGCAGTCAGCATGAGCTTAAATGGACTCCAGAGGATGGTAGAGGACAGGAAGGCCTGGAGGAACATTGTCCATGGGGTCGCGATGGACACGACTTCACAACTAACAACAACAATAAAGTTTTGATGTTTTCTCCCAAGTGCTAGGATAAGATTGGATAACTGCACATTAGAAATCTGATTTGGCCCTACGTTTTACTTGTGATAAAGCTTTAATCTGTTTAGTTTTATAGTTTTAATACGGTTTTACATGTTGTTTTACTTTTTGACTGGGAATCTGCCCAGAGTTGGTTTGGAGATCGGCAGCTGTATAAATGCTCTAAGTTAAAGATAAATAAATAAGATTTATGTCCCTCCCACTCCACCTCTCTGCATAAGGATTTGGAGCTTGGACTCCACTCAAACCTTTCTGCAAATGTCCTTACACATCTGGCCAACCAGATGAGGCATACCGAGCATAAAGCCTCTTGAGGTGTTTATTAATCTTGCTTTATTTTTAGGCCATGTAATGAGTCCACCGATTGCGTAGCTTAAAATAGTGTCTCCAAGGACAAGAGGAATTCTCATGTCATTTGGGATGTGGGAAGTTTGCCATTTCAAGGGCTGTGCAGTATCATTCCAGATCCACGTGAAATCACAAAGAATTCTGCAATATTTACCCGGAACGCCTTTGAACACCTGATAGCAATTGTTTTGATGTTTAACGCGAAATAAAACATACCAGAATCTTGATGCCAAGCAAAAAGGCATTTTCACTGGGTGACACCTTTATTCTCTTGCAAATAACTATGGAGTGGTTTGGTGTTATATAAATAAGTTTCACATGCCCCTTTTTGCTTTTATACTGCAACTACAAGATGGAAAGAGTCAAACTGAAATCACGTTGTGTGTGTGTGTGTGTGTGTGTGTGTATGTATGTATGTGATAGAACCAGTTGGTCTAGAGGCAATTACAACTGCCTCACATGTAATACTTCCCTGGTTCAAATCCCAGTAAGGGTATGGCTAGCTGATGAGAGCTAAATAGCTTGAAATAGATCTATCCTAGTCTCCCTGATTTATTTATTTATCAGCTCAAAAACCTAACACACACACACACACACATATATATATATATATATATATATGCTGGTCTTGTTGTATTTGTGTGTTTCCCTGTGTAAGAATGAGATTAACGTTTCGGCGAGATCTCACTCGCCATCGCCAGGCTTCCGTCCGTGGCTTCGCAACTGTCGCCCTTCTATAAATCACCCACCACCACCACCCACCAAGATTTATAGAAAGGCGACAGTTGCAAAGCCACAGACGGAAGCCTGACGATGGCGAGTGAGATCTCACCGAAACGTTAATCTCATTCTTACATGAGAAAACACACGAATACAGCACGACCAGCATACCTACACCAGTGAAAATCTACGAATATATATATATGCTGGTGTTGTCATCCTCGGGTGTTTTCCCGTGTATATAGCATGGAATTTTTTTTGCAACGTTTCGACAAGATCTCACTTGTCATCCTCAGGCTTCGGTCTGTGACTGTGACTGCGAAGGCATCGCCCTTCCTTAAATCTTGGTGGGGGGGGGAGTGCTGACTATTGTTGTGAGTGGGTTGATTGGCTGTGTATATGTATGTATATATACATACATACATACATACATACATACATACATACATACATGATATGGTACATGAAGCAGCTATTGGTTTGTCCATGATCTCCTCCTATTACACCCCCTAACTGTGGACTACCTCTCTTAGAAGCTTCAATTGGTCAAACTCTGTTTTAGAAAACAGCATCCTTGAAGACGTTTTGCTTCTCATCCAAGAAGCTTCTTCAATTCAATTTATACTCCTCTGCCATCATCTGAATGAGTGCTAATGACCAGCTGACCCCAAGGAATATAAATCCTTTCATCCTTCACCGTTCAGTCAGAACTGAAGAAGCTTTTTGGATGAGAAGTTAAACGTCTTCAAAGAAAAACAAAGTCCAGTTGCCTTTTGAAGAAAAGCATCATCAGAGCTTTAAATATTCTCTTTTACTAAAACCATCAGACTCTGGATAAATGCCTTTCCAACAAAAATATCAGCAAAGTTGTTTAAAGATAAATGAGCCAAATGTTGGAAATGTCATCAGATATCGAAATCGTACTATCCTATATGGTGGACATACATAGAAGCTAAAAGTTTTGTATGAAAAATCCATATCTGATTGGAGAAGATAACACAATAACATATTGACTTTAAACAAGAATTATTTTTGTTGGGCATTCTGCCAGAAATTTATAGTCAAGAAAATGTATACCTGATTATTCATGTAATAACTGCGGCTAGAATTGTATTTGCACAAAATTGGAAAAGTGAAGAGATCCCTACGGATGAGAACGTGATTAAGAAAATATTAGAATGTGCAGAAATGAATAGATTAACACTTGCAATTAAAGAAAAAGCAAGAATCTGACTATTTTATGGGGGCTATTTTATCAACAGTTAGAGAATAAATATGAAAATTAGAAATGAAAGCAGAGAAGTGAAATAGGGAAATTGTATAAAAAAGTTGAATATGTTAAGAAGGGAATTGTTATAATAGTATGTTATGTATTAGTATTAACTTAAGAATAGATAAAATAATGAATGTGGCTGTAAATTTAATTGTTATTGCATAAAATATGTGTACCCCAATGACCCACTGTTTAATGAAAGATGGTATGCTTGCATTAAAATAAAAATTTAAAAAACTTTCAACAAATAAAAATAGAGTTTGAAGATGTACAAGTATGAATGAAAGCCAAGTCTTCAGCCTTGGTCACCTGCTATTTTGTCACAGGCTCCATTTACAATGACATTTTATGAATGGCTGAGTTTTTCCAAGATTGCCACTTTCTAAGAAGCCTATTCATACATTCCAAATGCAAATGATTCACAGCCACCCAAGATCACCTACATACCCCCAATACATTTGAAACCCAAAATATTAAATGCAGCAACTTCACAGGTTCACAGACTGGCATAAATACACTTCAGAGCTAGTTTATAATGGTTTTGAGACTTAACGGTCTCAAGGGACTAAGGAGTCAAGCTACTAATAATAGGCTTCCCTGGTCAACACAGAGGCTATTTTCCCGTGAAACCCCCTTGGTTATAAGAATTCTATAGTAGATAGTTCAGAGCATGTCCTTGGATATATCCCTCAGGAGGCCTATGTTCAAAATCCACTCTAGCGGAAAACATAATAGACCCAAGTTTACATTTTGATGCACTTGGACGAGAGCAGTGTGCGCTAGCATTTTCTGCCCCCTCTGCACTTCATCCTGTTAGATGCCAAGTTTTCTTTGAGAATGACAAAAAGAAGGATCAAGGAAATGGTCTTTGCAAGATCATCTGTCTAGCCCCTCGCGGTGTGGAAGACAAAAATCTGAATATAGACTCACGCAATGAAAAAAGGCAAGCTGAAAGAATCTTGCCGATTCCATAAAATGATATACAATTTGTCTACTAAGCAGTGTAAAACTGTCTCCAGACTGCAGAGGACATCCTGGATTAAATCATCATCTAAGCTGTATTTATGTCTGCAAGTAATATAAGACCGAGTCTTGTTACAAAGGGATCATATTATTTCATATATTTATTACGTATTACAGTGAAAATGGGACAGGGTGGCTCAGTGGCTAACTATAGCCCTTATCAGTTCTTATTTATTTATTTTATTTATTTTATTTTAATAAATTTATATCCCGCCCTTCTCCTACAAAAGGACCCAGGGCGGCGCACAGGAAGATTAAAAATCAATACATATACACAAATACACCTTTGCTAAAACCCTTATTAAACTTAAGTTACCCTGTGCTAAAAACATTTTAAAATCCTCTGATTAAAATTTACAGCTAATAAAAAGGCCATATCGGGTGGTTATGCTAGGCCAGCTTGTTGAAATAAAAGCATTTTGAGACGCTGGCGGAAAAGGCGGAGGTCCGTGGTAGTGCGGAGTTCAGGGGGCAGGTCGTTCCAGAGGGTTGGGCCCGCCACAGAGAAGGCCCTTGCCCTGGGTGTCGCCAACCGGCATTGCCTGGCCGACGGCACCCGGAGAAGGCCCTCTCTATGGGAGCGGATCGGTCGGAGGGATGTATGGGGCAGGAGACGGTCTTGCATGTAACTAGGCCCCGAGCCATGGAGCGCTTTAAAAGATGATAGTCAACACCTTGAAGCGCACCCGAAAGGCCACAGGTAGCCAGTGCAGCTCGCGCAGGAGAGGTGTTATGTGGGACTGCCTTGCAGCTCCCATGACCACCTGCGCGGCTGCATTCTGGACTAGCTGATGCCTTGGAGACTGGGATCCTATCTAATAGTTAGAGTAGACTTCAAATGTTTACTACATCCTCATTTACCTATCTTCCTTTCTCTTAGAAGAAAAAAGAAAAGAAAAGTGAGGTTGAGGAAGAAGCAGATAATATCAGTAGATATGAGAAAATGAGACTAGGGTATAAAACTGACATGCAGACTTCATTCAGACCTTCATTTCCAACCACCAGTCTCATAGCCCAGATTTTTTTCTGAAGACAATATCCTGAGAAAAAAAATAAAACAGTGATTTGGACTTGGAAGTCATAAATTCAGACTGTCTTCTGACATTTATTTCCACGGCAAATATGTATACTTATATAATCAAGCATCAGAAGCATATAAA